>VWZF01006953.1:237957-333477 GCA_013396755.1 Sclerurus mexicanus | reverse complement strand
TGAGGGGAATGGGGGACCGTGAGGGGCCGTGCGGGGTGTCCCCGCGTTGCCGTGCCCCGTCCCACGCCGCCGTGCCCCGTCCCACAGCCGGCCGTGCGGCCGCGGGGGCCGCGGCCAACGCCACGGAGCCGCAGCGCCGCGGGCAGCGGGAGCCCGAGGGCCGCGGGGGAGAGCCCCTGCCGGGCCCCGACTACGAGGAGGAGGAGGACGAGTACGAGGAGGCGCCGCCCGTCCACCAGTACATCGTGGACGACTTGATCCGGGGTGAGTCGGCGGCGCCGGGAACGGGGTCTCGCAAGTGACGAGCCCCAGCGTGAGCCTTCTCTCTCCTGCGAAGGCTGCGGTGCTTAGCTCGTGGAGTACGGAGCAGAAGCGCGCTTCTTCTTGAAACTGCTGCTTTAGAAATAGCTGTCAGAGGTGGGAACTAAGCGTGAGTGTGCTTAGGGTGCGAGAGCTCCAGGTTAGCTGGTAATTTGCGGTGTGGAGCTTCATCTCCTGCTAAACCTGACAGGAGGGCTGCGGTGAGCTGGGGACCACCTGCTTAGCTTGGAAGCATCAGTGACATTTATTGGTTTGTTTTACATTAGGTCGTCTGTCTTGCTCCAAGAATTTTTTCATGGTGGCTTATTTGGGTTGGAGTCGACTGGAATTTCCAGGGAAAGCAGCAACTTAAAGTCCTCAAGTGGCTGCAGGAAAGTTTGTTAAGCAGCTTTAGGGCGATTCTTCACTGTCAATAGGTGTTGTGTGTATTTGTTGTAGTTTGCCCACTTGCTGAGCTGTGAGTAGCCTGGCTGACTGTGGGGATGGGAGGATTTTGTTGGTTCTCGGCTAAGTGCAATTGCAATACAAGCCAGGTATCTACGAGTGATTTGAACCTCAGTAGGTGTGAGTAGGCTGGTCCTGTTGCCTCCAGGGTGGATCTGAGTACTGTTTTTTCTGCTGGAACACCCCGGGACATGAATGAGACTAAGGAGGAGGGGGCACCTTGCTCCAGATGGCCAGTTGAGGGAAATTATGGAGTTTTGCTGGAGTTTTTCATGAAGACCTCCAGGGGAAACAGGCTTGTCAGTGTTATCAAGCAGTTCAGCCTGTAAAACTACTGGCTTAGGTGACTTAAGTATTGTTTAACTGCACAGAAACCAGACTTGTTACCGAAGGTGGTTGGTTTGTAGACCAGCTCTTCTGCTTGGCGTGAGGTTATCTGTGGAGCCTCCAAGCTGTTATGATTCAGCTTGGGGTGGCTTTCCTGGCCACGCAGCTTGCAGACAGGGACACGGAGATCAAGCTGACAAGCCGGGCCTGGGAGAGGGAGGAAGGGCAGCAGTCTCAATTATGAAAGCACAAACCTAAAGATCGGGTTGGACGGGACAGAACAGGGGCCTCGACTGTCAGGAGCGAGCTCACACTTCCAGGGACAGGAAACCTTGCTGCAGGAACAGTGCTCCTCATTTACATATTAATATAGCTTATACCATTTTAATCAGACTTCTGCTTGCTGAGGGCGTTTTTGCTTTTAAGTAACTTCAAGCCAGGCTTGTTGCTCTAGAAGTTAAAATGATCAGCTGTCTAGACAACAGTGAACTACACCTTGTTTCTTTGTGTGGGCTCTTGGCACCAGAAATACAGGATTAGGAAGTAGTTAGATCCAGTTGTGCCCTATTGTGATGATTGCCTGTATGCATACTGCTCTGGGTGAAACATTAATCATCCAAAAATGATTTTCACTAGGTTTGCAGAACACAAGAGGGAAACTGAAGTGTGTTGTAGATGGCTCTGCTCTTTCTTGAGACCTGTTCAAAGCCTTGCTACTCCTAAGTAGCAGCATGCTCCACCAAGAGGACTTGTGCTATGGGTAGCACAAACAAAAACGTTTTTTGCCGACTTACTCTAAAACAGAGCTGTCAAACTTTGTTGCATGAGGCAGCTCTGGAGCTCCTGACCCTTAGTCAGCTTGCTCTCCTCTGTGAGGGAAAGATGATTGCCCTTGCTTAAACGCAAGGGCTCCTAAGTCACCAGGATTTTGAACCACACTCTTCTAGAGGTTTGTCTTAATTGACTTAATGAGGGGCAGCACTAAGCGGCAAAACAAATAGCCTGACTCTCACGGCCTCTCTTGCCTTCACTCCTTCATGGCACTCGGCATCTCTCACAAAGTAGGAGGACTGGAAAGGAGCTCTGTCTTGCTGGGGACAGCACTGCAGGTTGTTTAGGAGAAACAAGTATGCCAACTAGGGTAGCAAGCTCTCTTGCCTCTGCCAGTGCCCAGGACTATCTAGCGAGTTACACTGCCTTTCATCACTGAATGCAAATGGAGAGTTTAGAGCGATGGAGGATATTAGCCTTGTATCTGAGTTGATATAAAGCTAGGGGATGGCTTGGCTCAGCACAGCTCCATGTTCTTTGCAGGCCTTTGCTTGAACTCGTTGCACTCAGGTATATGGTGCTGTGAAATGCTGCAGTCCTTCATCTCTGCTGCTCTTCATCTGCTCCTACTGCCTCTGATCTGCATGGCACAGGACTCAAGGGTGGCAGAACTGTGCTTTAATGAGCTGCTGAGCTTGCTGCCTTTGTGCTGGGTGTGAGATGCCCAGGTGCATGCTCACTTGCATCCTGTGCTTCATGGTCACAGATTCTCCTGCAGTGACCACTCCCCTTTCTCTCACCAAATTCTCTAATTGGATTTTCTCAGAATCGTGCTTTTTAGCACTTGCATACCAAGTCATCATGTCCTTTTTTCAGTTGAACCTGTGGTTAAACCCAAGCCTACCAAGAGGGGGGGTGAGAAGAGCGCTGGCAAATCAAGAAGGAAGAAAAACAGAGGCAAAAAGAAGAAAGGGACTCCCTGTGAAATGGAATACAAAAACTTTTGCATCCATGGAGAATGCAAATACCTAGAACATCTCCAGATGGTGACCTGCAAGTAAGTTGCTTGTACGTTGTGAATTAGGTGTGATTGCCATGAGGGCTCAAAGGAAAAATTGGTGTCAACTTGGCATAGATCCATCTCCTGCCATATTTTGACTGAGAATCTTTCTGTCATGTAAATTAAGTGATGATGGAATCTGAGATGCATAACAAGCCACTGAACTCATCAGTTGGTCATAAACTCAAACCCAAAGAATGAAAAGGCGTGTCATTCTGGAACATCACACCCAAACTAATCTTGACTTGTTGAAATGCTGACAAACGTTGTGCTAGAGCAGTGACTGCCTTTCATGAACACGCTCTGAAGTGAGCATCTTGAGATTCATGGGAAACTCAGAAGATGTCTAAGTCTGGTTTGAATGTGTGTGGGTGTCCTTGGCTCCAGACAGCACAAGAGCTGATAAGAACATGTGTTAATATTTACTTGCAGGTGTCATCAGGATTTTTTTG
The DNA here is from genome assembly GCA_013396755.1 of Sclerurus mexicanus. NCBI lineage: Eukaryota > Metazoa > Chordata > Aves > Passeriformes > Furnariidae > Sclerurus > Sclerurus mexicanus. The sequence continues at coordinate 330,102 of VWZF01006953.1, read as the reverse complement.
GTGAGCGCTGTGGTGAACAGTTCATGAAGACTCAAAGGAAGAATGATGTAGCAGACTACTCCAAGACTGTGTTGGTAGTGGTAGCTGTCCTGCTCTCAAGCATCAGCTTCATTACTGTACTTATCATTGTGATAGTGCAGTAAGTATTATCCTCTTTGGTGTCTGTTTGCCTTAAGTGTGAGTGGGGCCTGTGCCCAATAACCCTGAAATGTGCATGGCTCCTCTGAATTACCTGTGTCAAAAGCATCCAGAAGGGCTGAGTTCTTATCCCAGCTTGGCTGTATGTGGAGGGTAGGAGCAAGGTCTGTATCTCTGGTGTTGTAAACCCATTTCTGCTCTTGCTGCAACCGCAGTAGTTAGAGTGCTGCAGTGCATCAGCAGGAAGCCGAGAAGGAGCATTGATGCTGACACAGCAGTGCCTTCCCTAATCCCTGTGGCCAAGCCTGCGAGCAGCAGTGAGACAGCCTCATGCATGGCTATTATCCAGCAGCTGGGTACACAGCTGGAGGGAAAGAAATGCTGCTCTGGGAGTCCCTTTATTAACAGAGGCTGCTGGGCCTCAGTACTTAAACTTGGAAGAAAGCAAATGGGGAGACAGCTGCTGTTGGTCCCAAATTCTGCTTGCTGTTAAGACAGAGGGAACAACTATTCCAGCTGACCAGCTGCTGACAGTTCAGTGTAGCAGGTCATCAGAATCCAGGGCTCTATCGTGAATAAATTCTAAGCTTTTCTGGGTATATGTTTCAAGCCATATATCAAACTGATTATTAGAGCAGCCCTCCAGTTCTGCACTGCAGCTCCAGCACTGTGGGGCTTGTGATGTTACAGAAACTCAGGGGTTCAGTCTAATTTTAGATCTTGATGAGGTGCATCAGCTGAATTGGGTACATGCTGTACCCTTTCTTGCTATTCAGGAAACAAGGTGTGCGTTCATAATTTCAATGTTGCTTCATATTTAGCTCTGAACTTGAGGAATGCTGGGAGCACTTGTTCTCTGAACACGACCTCATTCCTTGCTGCTAGGAGAGATAACCAGTTCTGTAGCGCTCTAAGGGCAAACGATCATTAGGAGTTCCTGAGGTGCGTGTGCTTCATGTTCTGAACCCTCACAAACTGGAGCATTCTAATCTGTACCCTCATACAAAGAAGCTGCTTGGAACAGTCAGTGGCAAAGACAGGACAAGTTCCAGGGTGAAATCAGTAAGGAGTTTCCTTATGATGTTTTCAAGGGACAGGGTCTTGACTTGAAGTCCACAGGGCTCTGCTGTGGGGAGGAGGAAAGCCGTCTGGTCTCTGCAGCTGTTTGCTAAAGCCACTGGCAAATCTGTCACCCAGGCAATCTCCTGGTGCTTTGCTCAGTCCCAGCGATGAACTCTCTTGATCTTGCTCCCTAATCTGGCTCAGGTCGAGAAGCCCTGTCTCTGTCAGGCAGAACTGCCAGTGTCTGGCTTGTGGGCTCCTTGGTTTTATCATCAGATATTGCTTGATGCTGAATGCTTAAAAACTGTCTTGCTTGAAACTCCCTGGCGCTTGAGGATTCAAAGAACATGAGTCTAAACACTGCAGAGGACGTGGAGGCAGGTGGCAACGGGATGTGCATCAGGGTCCAAAATCATCTCTAATGTGCTGTAATTCCACAGGGTCAGGAAAAAATGTCCACAGTATGAAGAGAAAGAAGAAAGGAAAAAACTCCGACAAGAGAGCAGAAATGGCCATGTTGGTGTGTGAGGAAGCAGGTATGAATGGTGACTTTAAATGCCTTTCAGCCCTTCCAGGCTGCTGTTACCTGTACCAGAATTGCATGCTTGTTTTGCAAAGCTGATGTTGGCTTTTAACACTCCAAGTGCCTTCAAACATAGGTTGAACAGCTGGCTTGGTTTTCTGACTTCTCAAAACCACCTGAGTTGTGCAAATTGTTCAACAGCTCTGTTAAATTTCTGGTTGCTGTCTTAAAGACCAAGTGAGGATAGGAAACTGTACTGAGATCAGTGGAGCTAAGAAGAAAGAGTCCTGAAAATCTGGGCAGAGGCACATTTAGTGCAAGAAACAGTGGTAGGCTTCCATCGTGGAAGGTGGTGCCACAGCCAAGTGAGTCATCACCTCTTAGAAGAGAAGTACTGAGCATTTTCATGTCTTCCCTGCAAGGAGAGTTTCAAGAAGTTTTGGGTGCTTAGAAGCTGTAGACCAAGACAAAGCTACCAGTTCTGTGAGCACCACAGGTAGCCTCTCAGTCAAGTTTGACACTGTCAAAGCAACTGAGGCCTTAAAGCTCCTTGGCCTACATGGATAGCTTCTGGGAGTGATCTAGTGGATTTTAATGAGCAGGCAAGCTGGTCTCTCCTGAGCCAAAGCATATCGAACGGCAGACTCAAGGACCCTTACTGAATAGGAGTTACACTACAAGGTGAAGGAGGAAACCATAAAAGATAGCCCTGAGAAGTTCTGGCAGAGCTGTGAAGCTTTGCTTTGCCACATGCCAGCCGCAGACATTTTCCAGCTTTTCCAGTGACAATTGGAGGGGTTTGCTCAAAGCGGAGTGTCCTCAGGTGTGTGTGCGTCCTTAACCTCTCTGCCTTACATGCAGGTTTGCCTTGGTTCTAGCACAAAGTGCTTGTGTCTCGGGTGGTGATTAATGTGCCTGGTCTGCCCTTTACAGAACAATTCTGAAGTGGCCATTGCCAAGCTGCAGGGTACCTCTGGCTGCCTGACACATCCACCTGGACACTGTGGGCTGGAGCTGTTGCCACTAAGCCCTGATTCATCAAGACAGAGGCTGCTGCAAGGAGATGTCAACAGGCCACTTGCTGCTGAATCGCTTGCTGGGGAGGACAGTTACCGCTGCATCTTGGCACAGCCATGTGGAAGGAGCTGGCGCTGTGGGGGACAGGACCTGCTGTCAAGACTACTGCTACTGGGCCCTCCTTGTCTGTGCTGGAGCTCCAGTCTCTGCTGTTGTGTGGATGGACTTGGTTCCCTTAGCAAGTCTCCTTTGGCAGCTCTAGCTCTAAGGGAGAGAGCCTGTTGCTGCTTTCAGGAATGGACGGAGGGGAGAAAATTTCCTCCCTTCTACCGAAGTGAAAAAGGGAAGAGGTTGGGATGGCTTCTCTCCCTAGACCTCAGTGGATGAAAAACCTAATTCTGTTGTCGATATTTGCTTCCAAGAGCTTCATCTCTAGTTGTGACTTGCAGGGCATTGGCGACAGATCTTTGTCCGCCATACCTGGGTTCTGTTGCTGTGTGTGTGGAAGTAACCCTCTGAGTTTTGTAGGAGTTGTGGTGGGAGTGGAGCTATCCATTTGTGTGTGTGCTAGCCCAAGGTAAAATTAGCCTCCTCAGGATGCTGAGACAGTAAATGCAAGACCTGAAGCTTTGTATCTGAAGGAAAAGATCAATGCTCAAACGGGCTGATAAGCTTGGACCGATGTGTTCTAAACGGAAAGCTACTTCTGTTACCCAGATACTTATTGCTGCTTTCAAGCAGTGCTTAAAGTATAAAATGCTTCACATCAGATCCCATCAGTTGAACTTGACCAAGAATTGTTCCACTGAAGAATTAAATTCAGGCACTGGCACTCTGCAAGCAGTGGTCTCTTGTGCTTTACCTTCCAGTGTGAAGAACTCATCTTACCTCAATCTTTTCTGACCCAAGTGTCCTTGGTTTCTTAACTGTCCATGCAGTCTTGAGCACAGAGTATTATTTGAGTTCAGTTTCTTCTTGGAAGAGCGATTGTGTTCTGTATAAACAGAGCAGAATTCTTCTGGTAGCAGAGAAACACCATTAATTGTCAAGTCATATCTGTAAATGTGTAAATATTTATTACTGTATTTAATATTTAATGTTTCCATAACAAACTTATTTATTTTATAATTAAACTTTTTACATAACCTAATCATGGTTAGATTTTTTTCTTGCTCTTGGGAGTATATTGTAAACACTTGAAATTAGAGCTTGGTTTCTCCTCAAAGCAGGCATTTCAATGCTTAGGAGCACAGAGTAGGGTTGTGAGGAGCTACAGCCATGTGTCAAATACGGGCGCTCTTAGAAGAGCGCAAGTGTTTATTAGCAAAAGGTAGAAATGCAAGCGCCTGTTTTGGTGGGAAGTCCATTTCAGTCACCTGCAAAGGGATCTTGTACTTGCTGGATTAAGGAGAGGCTCAGTGAGCCATCTCACTGGAAGCGAAGTCTCAAACTGAAGTTGGAGCCAACAGGTAGCCCTTTGCATGGGACTCAAGAGCTGGGCATGTGGAATGGGGAGAGCCTTTCATCTCTGCGGTCAGGTCAGAGAATTTGGACAGCGGCCTGAAACTTGCTCTTAATTAAATGAGGAAAAGCAGCGTAGCCTCAGGCCTGTGACTCCTGAAGCAGAAAGGGAGCCTTGGCCTCCCCAATCTGCTGGGAATTTCTTTTCCTCTGTGCTAGTTATTAGTCCAGCTGTGTGCTAATGTACCCTTGAAGCACTTCTAGTGGTGAGCTGGGGTCGAAGTTTAGAGTTGCCTGAAGAAATGAGTGTCAAGGGGGCGAGTTTGGCTTTAAAGTCACAGTTAAAAAGGAGAACTTTGTTTTGAGGCCCTTTTTTTGTAAGTGTCTTGAAGAGGTGGTGTTGGCTGTGGCTTAGCTTGAAGCAGAGCTAAGATTAAAAAACAAAAAAGCAATTGGTTTCAGTTAGGACCCAGGTTGTGTACCCAGTGTAGCGCTCTGGCTGGAGTTGCTGAGATGCCTCGGCCTCCTGAGCTGGCCAAGGAGTTCCCAGGCACTAAGAGCAGCCAGGGTTGTGTGTAGCTGAGGTACAGGTAAAGGTATTGCAACATCTCTTGGGAAGATTGTGAGACTTCATTCCAGGGAGCTTGCTTCATTACCAAAGTAAACAGCACTTCTCCAAGCGCCTTTTCCACAGACATTTGCTATTAGAGCTCTGGCAAGAAAAACTGTTTCTGTCAGTCCTGCCAAGCTTTTTGCTTTGGAGTAAACAAGCTCAATCTTGGTGGTAACCAAGCCGTGGCCTAGTGAGACTGGGGATGGATTACAACTGCTTTTTGGAAGCCATTAGACTCTTCTTCCAGAAACCTTTCTCTCTATAGTCTGTTCTGGGGGTAGTATGAGTTTTTCTGCTTGTTAGGCTGCACCAGTGCTGGCAAAGGAAATGGAGCTGTTCTCTCTCTGCCCTCCCAAGCCTGGCGGGAGTGAAGCTATGAGGGTAGCTTGACAATTCCATCTGTTGTGCACTTTGAGCACTCTGATTGCTGAGTGGACTGGAGAGTGTTTTTTTCAAAAATAAGCAGTTAGGAGCTGGAGAGGCAACAGGAGAGGGTAAACTTCATAGAAGACTCGTTCATCTCCAAAGGTTTGGTACAGCCAGGTTTTCTGGGAGGCAGTGCAGCCAGCAACTCCACTGCAGAGTGGACTTTGGCTCTGGGTCAGTCACATCCAGCATTGCTATAGTGCTTGCTAGCAGAGCTTTTCTGTGCCTGAGAGATGGTGCTGGGCAGGGAGCTGCCTGTGTTCCCTGTGATGACTTGCTGAGCAGTTTGACATGTTTTCTGTGTTTGCTGTGTGTGACAAACTTACTGCAAGGAATTGAGGGCACATCTCACTGTCTGGGATTGGCACTGGTCACTGTAAACCCAGAACTGATGTACATGAAAAAAGTAGAAATTCCCTTGGTTGTGTTTTAATCAATTGCAAGTTCTAGCAAGCAGTCATCTATTTTCTGTACTTGAGCTATGGCCCTGGCTAATAACAGGTTGTTGCCAGCGTCCTAATAGATTTGTGATGCACAAGCACCATCCAGATCAACAGTGCCCAGTGGAGTGGTTGCTTAAAAAGACCCACAACAGATGGGTGGAACTGTGTCTGGAAGTCTGTTGCTGCCCAAGGATGCTGTGTTTGGGTGACAAGAATCTCATCTGCTGCAGGACAAGGCCAAAGATAATTTTTATTGTTGATCCTGCACAGCCGGGTCTGCTCTTCAGGATATACATCATCTGGTTTTTGACCTTCTCTCCTCACCATGGCATTGCCTTAGTTTCCCTGAGCATACCTGGGTTTCTGGTCCCAGATCTTTGTTAGTAAGTTGGGCCTCCAGATTTTTCTTGACCTTCCATTAGCAATGTTCCCTTGACAGGAGAGCATCTGTGTCCTTGTCACTTGTAGCTGCCTCAGCTGAGACCTAGAGGAGGACCCTGATATTCTTGCACAATTCTCTGCTCACAGAGCTGCTTTGGCAAGGTATTTTCGATATCCAGATCAGTATCCAGGGATAATGCAATGGTCATGTGTGCTTGCGCAATTCCTTCCTCTTTCCTGAGTGTTTTGTTCTCTGTGACTGTTGTGGAAAGAACGTTAGCTTGTTGTGGTGGTCTCTGTTGTGTTTTTATGGAGCTTTTGAGTGTTTTGCAGTTGTCTGTGATCAGAGTAGCCTCCTGTCTGCTTTGGGACTTTTCTTCCCCCTCCCAGTATGCCCCTGTTCCCTCTGAGCAGTAGCAGATGTTACTTTGAATTCAAGAGGTTTTCTTTCCCTGGTAAATCCAAATGTACATGGACATACACCTATGGAGGTGTTTGTACTGACTGGCCACAAGTAGATGCTATGCAGTGGTTTGCTTCATCTGCCTTTGGGTTGCTTGATGCCCTTTCCAGTAACTGGTGCAAAGGTTTGAATTGTTAAAATACCTGTGGGCATTTTTTTATAGCAGTGTACTTACCTGGCCTGTTACAGCGACCGATACTTGGGTAAACTACCTGAGCAAGCAGGTCTGAAGGCAAGGCTCTTAACAGATGCTTGCCTCTTCTTGAAGAAGTTTTTGCGATGCCCTAGTGCTATGTCTCGCTTCAGAGAGCAATCCTGCAGTCCCCTGGCTCTTGAGGAGTTCCCCACTGTAGGAAGCTGTGGCTGTGGTTGATGACAGCTGAATGCAGCGAGTGAGTGAGCTCCAAGAGCCAGGGCTGCTTGTTGCTGTCTCCGTTGGACTCTGTTCACATGAGGTGGATCAGTGGACAGAAGGATCAGACAGCCCTTAATAAGCAAACCTGGATTCCTTCTCCTTTTGTGAACAAAGCTGTGCATACCTATCGTTCCTCTGCTGGTTACACCTTCTGTGAGCCAGTAATCCTCGTTTGCTGCAGGTCTGGCTTTGCCTGTGACTCGGGAGTCTCCCGGCTGAGACAGCTATGCCTGTGAATGTCAGAGGGAAACAGCTGGTGTTAGCTTTCTGTGGATATAGGCCCAAAGCCGAGGAAGCAGGATTTGTGCCTTTCTCAACCAAAGGCCTGGGAGGTGGCACATCCTAAGTCCAAGGTAGAGAAATGCTTTCAAAATGCATTTTCCTAGTAAGGACAGTAGTGGTTTTTCTTGAGGAAGAGCAAGTCTTCACTCATAGGCTTTTTGTGCCAGAAAGACATAGCTTTGTGCATATGATTCAGAAAGATAGCCAATTCTCAGCTTGGTGGTTTTTGACTGAAATAATGCAGCCTGTTTGCTTTGCATTTTGGGGCTAAAAGCAAAGCTAAATAGTCTGAGAGTCTGACATAATCCAGCATTTCCCATATGTCTGAACCTAGATGTCATACCCTCGTTCCAGCACCAAGCACCCTAGTTCAAATAACACCATCATAGCTTCTAACTGCCTTTGGGTTCCTGCCTATCGATGCTTTGGTCCAGACCTTGGAAAATAGCTTCCATCTTTAGGTGTGATTTCCTTACACAGCTGGCAGTGAATTTGTATTTGGGCATCAGACAGCAGCCACGGGATGATTTAATTCATGGGTGATGGTTGAAACCTGCTAGTCTTCCACAGGATAAGGAAGTACTTGTTTTGTCATCAGTTACATTCCTTTTGCTTAGGAAAGGCAGCCTCTTCAGCACTGCAGGTAACTAGTTAAAAGCCAGTGAAAACAGAAATTACTTTTACATGTTTAAAATGATGAATATATTTTAAAATGTCTCTATTAGAGCATCCACAGCCCCTGTCCGTGCAGGGTCTTAGCATCTCAGACTGCCAGCACATTGCACAGACCTGCCTTCCTCTCCTGAAGTCACTGCTGGGGTGGTAATGTGAATTGGTGGTGGTGGAACACAAGCTGGGCCTGGTAGCTGTCCCCAGTGTTACCAGCAAGGCTTCTCTTTCTCTTGCATTGTTTGCCCTCGCTTCTAAGTAGTGGGATTTATGTTCAGAAATGATTAAAGGTGCACACAGAAAATGCAGGTAGAAAGAGTTCCAAATGAAACTTCCAAATGTAATTTGAGTAGACACGGAGTTAGTGTGGCTTGTATCTGTCTGCATTGCCTTCAGACCATATCTGGCTCCTTCCAGTTAAAAGATGCTTTCTTGTCCTGTGCCTGGAGATGATCACTGTCAAGGATGAAAGGCAGACACCTCCTGCATGGAGCAGAGCAGGGCAAAACCAACCCAGGGCTTAGGGCAGTGAATGTCCTGTCAGGTCTCGGTCCCTCTTGTGTATGATGAAAGCTTTTCAAAACCATGAACAGCAGCAATGTGTCTTAATCCTGTTAAGGTGTTCTAGGCAAGCTAGCATACTGCCTGGAAAAGGCAGCAGCAGTTGGGATTTCAGGTGGAAGGACAAGGTAGCAGAGTCAAGCAAAATGGACCAGAATAAGGACAGGATTTGGCATTATGACTCCCAGCAGATACTCCTGCCATGGAAAAATAGTAACTTCCTTTTCAGTTTCCAAGATTTACCTGGGGTAATTCCCGTGAGTTCTTAAATGGCTGTGTTTGATCAATACCTCTCTCGTATCACCACAAGTGTTAAGGATAGGCTTAGGAAAGAATATTAAGGCGTAGGGAGGCATATTGAGGAGTGGCCCCTGTGCTGTGTAAGTGCATATCATCGTGCCAGTGCATACCAGATTCTGGGCCTTTGGTAGGCTCAACAGGAAGCACCTCCTCCCTGTCTGTGCTGGGGGAGACCTGAGGGAATCCTGATGCAACCTGTGGGGTGGATAAAACCAGAAACCCTTCCCAGGACTTGGAGAAGCTTCTGTTAGCAGCAGCAGTAGGAAGGAAAGGATCCCCTTAGCATGGCTGCACACTTCTTTTTCTCAGTCTCAGTCACAGTCTTTTGAGTTTGAGACACCACATAAAAAAGATATGTTGCCATTAGCTATGTAGCCATGCCTTGAGATGATAAAGTTAAGATTTGAAAGAAGGCATGAGAGATCCACAGACAAAAACGCTCATCAGTTTCAAACCTCTAATTAGATGCACAGAAACTGCTGTTGTAGGTACAAGCTTGGTGACTGCAAAAAGCAATTTTGTATTTGAAGAGGTCTCTGTGCAGATGTGAGGGGATTTCTGCTTACAATGGAAGATAGGCAATGACTGCTTGTATGCCTGGTCCTTGGTTTTCTATTTTTAAAAAAAAAATCCCAGAAATAAAAGAACATTAACACCTCTTCCTCTCTGTTCTATGTCCATCCCAGCAGTGCAGACTGGAATTGAACTGGTTTTTCTGTGGGCTGGCATGATTTACATAAGAAATCACTTACTGCAATGCTAATGAACAAGCAGTGCAAGACTCAACAACGTGTGTCTGTTAGCAAAACTATTGCAGGAAAAGTTGGTACTGGGTGTTGAGCGGTGATGGTGGGACGTGTGGTGGTCATCAACCCTGTCTCACCTGGGTCCCAGGAGCATCATGTGAGTTTGGTCATGGATTTAATGGGAGCTCAAGGAAAAGATCAGTGTTCAGAAGGTGCTCTTCTTTTGCTGGGCTCTGAAAAATTCTGTTTTAAGACATGATTGAAGCATTTCGTAATTTTTTTTTGTTGAGATTATCTTGGCTTGTGCTAGAAGCACCTTTGGTTCAGAAGGCATACATGGGTAACTGAGGCCTTGCTGGTGCATCTGGAATATAGTTTGAACACATGGCTTGGCTTTGCATCCTTCTCTCTGCTAAAACCGTGTTTCTGGGTTTACCTGGTTCTGAGTGTACTTAAACCATGCTCATTGTTTGGCTGTTTCATTTTCGGGATGTGTTTAAGTCCACGCTCCGCTGCAGAGTGTGTCACATAAAGCTGTTACACTCTGAATCCCAAGTGGGAGTGGGATGAGGGTTGCCACTGAAGTAACTCTGTGCTTTTCCATCTCACACCAATGTTGCACAACAGTCCCTAAATTAATCCCACTCATGCATCCCAAGCAATTGTGCTATGGTTCAACAGGGTGATTCAACATCCACGGTCTCGCTGGTGCTGGGGAGATGCTCCACAGAATGGGAAACTTGCAGCAAAAGAAGGCCACTTGTGTTGTCTTGGGAGAAGCCAATTAACAACAAGCATTATCTTCATCAAGTGTTCTTTCCAACTTTAATGAAGGCCAAAAGCCCTTTGTCCCCTCGCTCAAATTTCTTTACGGCCCTCCCCTGGGCTCAGTGTGCAAGCCTGTCTGGAGGGAGCTCTTTGGAAAGCAGCCAGCTGGTCTGCCAGGAGATTGGATCCAGTTGCATCAGCATGGGAGCAGGAATGCTCCCAGGGCTGGAGGGACCAGTCCTGACTGGTTTTCCAGAGCTCCTCCCACAGGAGCTCCTGCAAGGACATCCACTTACCTCACCAAAACCTGGGTGATCCAGGGATCCTGAAAGTGGAACAGCTGTTACCTGGCAAAAGCAAGGAAGGGATTAACTCTTCCCTGGGCTCCGAGCTTGGTGATAGAGTGAAATGGTAAGTGAAACAGCATAGAAGGGCTACCAAGCCCTACTGCCTTGGACTGTCATGGCTACAGGACTATCACAGGCTAACATCTCCCAAAACAAGCATGAGCCAGGCCCTTGTTTAGTGGAAGATGAAATCAATAGGTCTGTGCTGATTAACAGCTGATGCTGCAGATAACTTTATGGAAAGCACTTGAGCCTTTCAGAAAGGCTGTCTCGGACCAACTGCTTTGTGCAGGGTTATCAGCACTCGTGACTTTACCATGAACCTTTCCACTGGTGCTTCAGGGATGAAGCCGCTGTGGTGTTTGGTCTTCTGTGTGAGCAGTGTTTCAGTATGAAGCTTTGGGGGAGCTCAAAGTATTTTCTGCGTGTGTTTGTACACATGTGCATCAGGTCTGAGTGTCTACAGTTGCTCAGTACTGTGAAAGTACAGGACAAGTACAAAGTGCAAGGCACTTCTGTCAGGGGCCCAGTCCCTGGAGATGTTTAAATTACACAAAGGACCGGCTTCTGGCTTAGAGGCATGGCCTGGGAACCTAAAGTTTCACATACTTCTTCTGAGCAAGGACATTCATGGCCCCTAGAACCAGAAGGGATGAAGTTCAGTGTATGACCTAAATGTTACCCTGAAGACTTTTGAAAACAGCAAGGCTTAAGACTTTGTTTCCTTTCCTAATTTTTAGAGTCAACTTCATGATTTGGAAGGTCCATCTGACAGCTGTAGCATGGCTTAAGCTGGGATCTGGAGACCATCAGTGAGAAGTCATCTTCATTCTCAGCAGGTAAGTTCCCATCTCTCATCCAGGCAGCATGGGAGAGGGATATGGCCTGATATTCCAGCCCAGCTGATCTTGTGTGCTCTGAAGGAAGTAGGACAGGAAACAGACAAACCCTCAGGCCCGTTTATGAAATACTCCTATGCAGTAGCTCCCAAAGTGAAACGTAGGAAGGCTTGCAGTTACCAGGGAAGGAGGAAGCAGGGCTAGAGGGGAGGCAGTTTGCTAATGCCACAGCCTGAAAGAAGCCTGACAGTTGCTTCTTCACCCCCCTACTTTGCTAATGACTACTGAAAAATCTTTCTTCAATGCAAAGTATCTGGGATGACTTTGTAGCGCAGAGCACATTGATTAAACAGATGGTATCACCCACGAGCGTGGCTGAGCGTGGCTTGTCTTGGGCAGAAACAGGATATGTCACACAGCCGAGTGCTTTGCATTGGGTTGCTGTGCCCACACACCTTCTGCTGTGACCTGGCGTGGCGTGTCTGCCTGGCCTCCCAGGGCACACTCACAGCCCTCAGATACAGGGCTCTGCTCACGTGGCTGATTGCAGTGCAGAGGCCTGGCCGAGGTGATTTGGGCCACCAGGCACTGGGCAGGACAGAATGGCTGAAGGTGGGCTTTTGCTGTGCTGCTCTGCCAAGAGGGGCTCATTCTGCCTGGAGTGCAGCCTCCTGGGACCTCTTGTTCCTCCTTGCTGTGCTCTGTCCTGTAGGCAGGGTGGTACCACTGTGTGTGTGGAGAGCTGTTCCCCTCCACACGTGTGCCCTTCTGAGCTGTGTGTTTCCTCAAGAACTCCAACCCTCTGCCTTCTCTTCCTTAGAGAGCTGAGATTGGTGGTGTTTCACATCTTTAAGCATCATTGTCTCACCACCTCTGTCAGATCTGAGGAATGTACTGTACTTTGTCAGGGAATCGGCACAGGTAAGTGGGGAATTCATCTCTGACACGGACAAACACTTGACAATTGCAGGATCTCCCACGAGCCTCAGCTCTGCGTGCACATTTCTAACTTGTGTGATCCCCTTGTGACCACTGAGAGTCCTGTTAGTGTAACAGCACCTCTCTGATGTCCTGGCCCAGCTGCGGTGGGATGGGAATGGCTCTCCTGGACCTTTTTGCTGTCTCCTTCAGGCCTATGCTCTCTAAGCTCTTACCTACTCTTTGTCCAAAGCAGTGTGCTCTTGGCTGTTGAGGCGTGGGGAAGGTTGGCTGGACGTTCCAGCAAGGTGCAGGCAAGTTTTGCAGTGTCTGGGGTGTTACCTCACCCTATGGATCCTTCCTTGAAGAGATTAAGCAAGCAAGACCTCATCACACTGCAACAATAGTGCTGTGTGACCTCCTTTCAGAGCTGTAGGAAACCAGCAGCAGGGCAAGGGCCAGCACCTCATGCTTCCATCAGCCTGCACAGCTCCTCGGGTGCTCGTGGAATTTATAACTTCAGTGCATAAACCAGCACTGATCTGTCCTCTCTAATCAATCTTACTCTGGTCAAGTCTTGTTCACTGAGCCTTTAAGGTTTTGTGATTCCAACAGAATCAGGAAATCCTGGGAGCACAGGATTTAGCCTGGAGATTTCATGCCACTCTGTGCAGCCTCCTGAAAAGGTTTGTCTCCCCCTGTCTAGGTGAGAGGAAGCCAAATTCTCCCTTGGTGATATGCCCTCAATACAGAACTGTTTCTTCTCCACCTCCCAGCTGATGAGGTGTGAGCTGCAGCATACAAAGGGGGCACTGAGCCAGGCTTGGAAAGCCAACCTCGCTGTTCATATTGTCTTCCTGACGCAATCCCACACCTGCCTCCCAGTGCTGGTGCGACCAAAGTCTGTCTGCCTGCGCTCACTGCCTGCTCTGAGCCGTATTGCTTAGCATTTCAGCTGTCAGAGTTTAGCCCCCAGAAGAGACAGTCCAGGTGAAGGTCTCAGTCAAGTCACGCCTTTCTCAGAGGTGTCTCCTGGAGTCCAGGCAGGATTTTTGGTGAGTCACTGGAAAGCGGGAGGTAAAGAGAATTTGCCATGAGAAATGGCATGCAGTCATCTATTCCCAGCCTACCGCCGTGGGTCTGTTTCCTTCTGTGCTACCAGGACAATGTGCAGAGTTCCTGCAACTGGTTCTCGCCCGTCCACTATTTCAGGATCTAGGTGTATCTACTTAGTAGCAAAAATTTATATAGGTTAATTCCCACACTCCCAATGAATGAATCATTAAGGGAACAAAGAAAGGTGCCTCCTTTAAAGTATCACTGCCACCTGCATTATGAACATACGCCCAGGTTTACCTGTGCATATTTAACCCCTTATCAGAACAAATAAGTGGCAGTCAGCTCTGGCGCTGGCTGCACCTCAGACATGAATGGCAGGAGGAAACACATCCTTGCACTTGCAAAATTCAAAAGAAAACTGGAAAAAACCCTGAAACCCACAGAGGATTCATTTAAGTACGAGGTATGTCCCACCTCCCACACCCTTTGGTTTCCAGGCGTGTTGAGGAGTAGCGATACCCTGCAGAAATGCTCAGCATCTCTGAAACTGAGCTGGAAGAGTGTCCCTCCCACCAAGAAAGCCTGAAAAACTCCTTGCTAGTAACTGATGAGCACTTGGAGGGGAGCAGCTGATGGTCAAAGCCAAAGGATGCGGTAGCTTCCAGGGAGAGCAAATTGTTTCTTCCTGAGTGCAAGTAAGAACAGCATCCCTTTCAGCTGAGAGCTGCAGATTGGCCTGAACTGCAAAGGGGGAGGAAGGGGGTGGCTCTGTCTCCTGCGTGTTTTTCCCACTTGGTTGGGTTGTCAGTGTACAGTCTGGAAGAGGTGTGCCCCAAGGATGTGAAAGGAGATAAGCCACTGAGCTGTATTAGCACATGAAAGAAAAAGCAGTGGGAGCTTCCAAAGGATGGCAGAGGTTCAAAACCTGCTCGCAGAAGCACATAGTTGTGGATGATTTTACTGCAGCACACTCCTCCAACCGGAGGTGTGGAAACGTAGCGTGAGATGACAATGGAGCACAAAGTGAGTAATGCCAGTGCCATTCTTAGTAAGGAATCCTATTTTTAGTACCGATTGGCTTGGAATATAAATGGCTTTAAAATCACAGAGCCAGTGAAAGGAGAACTCCAGTGAAAGGCGCTGACTGCAAAGATCAAAGCACAACTTCCCCCTGAAGATGACCCTGACGCACGTATGGCAGACACTAAGTGGTGTGGGCTCTTTGGCTGTGCTCTGTGCTGCTGCTGAACCATTTCTCTTCCTTATGGGCACCCTTAGAGGCCGGATCCCAGGCTTTTGTCTTGGTCCCTGCTCTCTGCAAGCACCCAGAAAAACGCTCTGCTTCCAGGGACTCCATCCAGCACCCAAATGAGAGCCACTTAAATAAAACCGATACTGTCTCTCACAGTGACTCAGAAATGGAGAGTCTGGCTGATGGTTTGAAGGTGTGCTGCAGACATGGCTGTGATTTCTGAAGAACTAATGCCCTGGCTCATCTGTAGGACATCTAGAAATCCTGGGCAAATATCCAGAGGCCTCATATTCTACCTGAACACTGTTTCCCAGCAGAAGAGGAGGAACACACTGTGGAAATCCTGGGAATCAGCTGGACCTACTGTGTCCTGCACTGGCTGTTCTGACTGTCACTTTGCCTCACTTAACAGACACAGAGGTGACTTTTCCCCTTCTGGTTTTTCACAGACCCCTAGTGTAAATAACAAACAACATCTCTCTCTCCACTGTCATATTGGGGCACGTCTGTGATCCAGGGCACCTTTCAGAATGGCCTTTGCTGTAAGAGCAGCTGTTTGGATATTGAAGGTAGAGCAATCTCAGAGGTGGTTCAGAGCCACTCTGGAAAGCCTGTGATGGAGAGGGAAGGGCTTAGGGGCTTCTTGCTTGGTTTTTCCTTTGCTGTACAATATCAGACATACCCTTTGGGATTTCTCTCCTTTTCTGATTGGTGGGACATGGTGCAAAATGAGGCAGTTTAGTGAGATGGGGCGGCCACAACCTGTGCAGCTCAGGGTTAGCAGCAGGGACCCTGAGTGACCTCCCTGCTGTCAGCAGCTGCAGGAGATAGTCACTTCACGTGAGAACATCCAGGTATGTGAAGCAATGGGTGTGATCTGCAGGCTTGTGTGTTTGTTTTAGAGGTAACGAAACACTGTTTAATACTTGGGTTGTTTTCTTTTGATTAACATACAGTCTCCCATGGGGAGAGTCTGCAGGGCAAATCCTGCCCTAGGACCTGCAGTGAGGGCTATTGGTGAAGTACCTGGCCGCTGGTCTGACAGTGGTTGCAGGTGGGAGGTTTATTGGGGACCGTACTGCTTTTCCTTCTCCTGATCACAATGGCTGTCAATAGATCCATGACGTTAGTCCAGGGAAAACGAAGTGTTGCAATAAGGTCTGATTTCACCCTGTTCAATCCAGAAATATTTAACTTCTTTTAAAAACAGTTATTCAGTTTTAGAATTTTGGGGCTTTTTTTTTCTTGTAAAATGAAAAAGTCTCTCACAGAAGGAGAGTGATTTGTTCCAATAAAAGAAGACATTTTGTTGGAGCTGGAGTTTTGTCTTTGGGTGTGTTTTCGCTTGGCTGAGGTGGCAGGAGAATATCCAGTGTGAGGTGAGAGTTCTCCAGGCTGCCCAGCAGGGACAGGACACAAAACATGCGTGTGTGGGTACCTGCCCGCTCATTCCCTCCACGCCGCTCGTTGTTGAAGATATCTGTGTTTACAGTAAGGTGACACAGATGTGTGGCTTTTTCCTTGCTGTTTATCCACCCAAACACACCTCTAAGTAAAACGCAAGGGACTATAAATAGCTTGGGATCCTTTAAGGCAAAATGCATGTGCAGCACAATCACGTTCACGGGTGACAGCACCAGTCCTGCTGAAATTGATGGATAATTTTGCAAAGCTGGGAGCACACCCTGAAGTCACTAATGGTGGTGTTTCCACACTGATCTCCACAGGGCAGAGTTGGGCCCATGCTGAAGACTTCTGGCAGCACTGCTCTGCAGCTGTGGATCTGGTCCCGTCACCTCCTGTGAACTCAGTCATGTCTCACCACTGTAAGAGACTGCAAGACCTGGCAGCTCTGCTCGCCTTCAGCGTAAGTGCTTAACAGATACCCTGTAGGAACTAAATAGCATAACTGGTGAAGAGGCCAGTGCTCCTGATATCAAATAGCATCAAAATGTCACTGGGTTCGTGTTTTCTGGTGGGGAGCTAGGAAAGGACAGGTAGATAACTGCACTTGTGTTTGTGTTTACCTGGGCAGTTTGCAGTGGACTGAGTCCTGATGTTTGTTTCCCGCTGTTTATTTGTTCTTTGTTTCCCCTGTGATTGTGTCTGCGTGCAGGTCCCTGGGGTTTTTCAAGGTGTACTCCAGGAATGTGGTGAGTGAGAGGAAGGAGCCCTGCTGGGCAGACAGAAGCAGGATAGAGTAGGCTCTTGGTTTCAGCAGGAGACAGTGAAGAACTGCCATGAGTCTGGGTGTGGAGGAAGTATGTCAAGACTCTGAGCCAGGGTTGGATGCTACTGAAAAGCAGGGAAAGCAGGAGTAGAGTTGATAGGGTCTTGGTGAAGCCACCTGAGCGAGCGCACTGAAAGAGAGTATGGTAGTGGAGATGTGGAGACTGCAGAGATAGGCAGAGTCAGGAATGATGCCTCTGTATGCCAGCACAAGGCTGCTGCAGTGCAACCCAGAAGGTGGGCTTTTGTACTGGCTTAAACTTGGGAACAGAAGGAAAACGGTGCTTTTGTGCACCAGCAAGTTCCACCAGGAGATGTCAAACCCTGTGATTTGTGCTGGACTAACCTGGACGTGTCAGTGTTGCTGAGGTGCTTCCCAAGCTTCTTCTGCTCTAAGGGTTGAACCATGCAGCCAGGCTGTTTCTTACAGTGCTGCAGCCAGGCAGCTACGAGTGGTCTGAATATCCTGCAAGGAGGAGATCAAAAGAACTGCGTCAGCCTAGCTGCAGGTTGAAATAAGGCTTTCATCCTGGCCAAGCAAAACCACTTGATTGGGCTCAAACTGGCCCCAAAGAAATATTCTGGGAATATTAACATATTGTGAGGCAGTGAAGGAGTTGCCTGATTTCCTTTTTTCCCTCCCTTGTCTATTTGCAGGAGAAGGTATTACTCAGGGCAAAGGAATGAGGAAAGTGCAAGACATGATCTCCTGATATAAATGACAAGGCCCATCCTATAGAAAGATTCACGCTCTTCCATTGAGGGGGTTGTGTGTGTCTTGGGAGAATAAAACAACCTAATAATTGAAGCTGGGGCTGGCCAAAGAATGAGCTGTGAAACCCCCAGCCCTTTTCTCCGTGAATGGGAAGAACCCAACACTTGTGAGAAGTTACTGAAAACTGTTGTGAAGTGAGGGGTCATTCACACTGGGTGATGGAGCAGGGAGGCCATGGAATCTCTTTGTAATGCAGGTGTGTGGACAGGAGCTTGGCCTCCCTGGGACTTACCAAGGTGTGCAGGTACCTGTCCCTGCTGAAGGCCAATTCTCAAGCTGCACACAACTCCCCATATGTCTTTGTTGCTGCTTCACTTCCCGCAGTCCAGTAGATTCTACACTGGCCAAGGACTCTGCAGTTGTCTAGTTTTGGGGTTTTTTTTCTCTTTGTGCTCTGAAATCTGTCTGCAAGGAGTCACGGGAGCAGCTGTGTATCTCGATGCTCATGTGCTCTCTGCTGCACGTGTCTGCAGACATGACTCGCTGTGTCACAGGCTGAGTGAGTGAAGGAAAGGCCCAGTGTGCCCCATAACCACCCAGGCACCTTCCTGCCCTCTGATGGTTCAGCTCTTCTGCCAAGCTGTTGGGCCTTGCTTACAGAGAGACAGGAGGGACGTGCTTGGGGACTGGCTGGCCTTGGCCCTCTGGAACAGCCCCCCAGGAGCCACACAGAGCTGTTCGGAGCTCCAGCCAAAGTCAGAAACAGGTCCCTTGGTTCCTTTATCCCAGCTTCACTGAGATATTTCAGGCATGCATGATATAATGACAGTGTGCTGCAGCCCAAAGGTGTGGTGGAAAATCTGGTTAAGCATGCTGGCTGAGCTGCTCAGTGGATCCTCAGCTGGGACATGCTGTAAGGCACAGCTCGGCACTGCTAACACAGGAAAGACAAGAGCTGCTTCTCTCTCACTTGAGCCTGAAGAAACCACGTTTTTCCCTTTTGATTTTTCCATCAGGTCTTGCATCCCTGTGTGAGTCCTTGCCTGTTAGGTGTTATCTCATGTTTTTATTATGATCATCTCTTGAAGCCCCGTTTGTACAAACCCACGTGTTTTCTTCGGATGCAGCCTTTGGAAGCAAGTCTTTCTCTCTCAAGCTGTACAGCCTCTCTAGACACAGACTGCTGCTTACTTACTACCCCAGCAGGAAGTACTTCAGTGCAAGTCAGGTCAATATTAAGCCAGGTTTTCCCACAGCAATATGCTGCTTGATGAGCATTGCTGGCCTCCTTGTTATCCTCTCTGACCCAAGGCACCTGACCACAGCCGTCACAAAGTTCCCACAGTCCTGTGTTCCTGTGCTGTGCCTTGCAGAGGGATGGGCAGTGCACAGTGGGGGATGCACTCAGGGGTGTGTTAGGGCTGATGGAGTTCAGTGAGGGCCTGCTCTGTTACTCAGTTAAAGAAAGCCCAACAGGGAGATCCAGTGGCATAGTTTGTTCTGTTGGGTAAAAGCTCAGAAAGGGAAAAAACAATTCTGTTTGCTTTTCCCAAACTAATCAGTTCCTGTTTTCCATGGAAAAATGGAAAACTGTGAACTGCAGAAACTGCATTTGCAATGGCAACTGTAAAACCTTCAGGATTTTAAATATGTAATAACCACAAAGAATTTTGGAACAAAGGAGAATAGGGGAAATGGAGAGAAGCAAAACTTGACAGTCCTCTTGCTTTGTAGTCTGACCTGGTGACACTGATGTTTCCTTTTGTAAGGGCTGCAAGTCCAGCATGGTTTGGAGTTTGACTTGGGCCGGGGAGTGAGGCCAGCAGACACACACCTGCCTCTGCTCTCTACAGGCTGGCAGCTGGGGACACTTCCCCGGAGCATCCCCGCAGACTGGGCTGTCCTGGCCCTGCAGCTGTGTGGGGAGATCAGAGGGACTTAGATAAAGATCACAGATAGACCTGACTTCATTAACTTAGGCTTCTTCCAAAGGCTGCTGGGGCTCTGTGGCTGTGTGCCTTTGGGTTGCACCATCGTCTGGGAGTGAGACATCCAAGCATCTTCTCTCCTGGGTCTTGAGAGTGCTCCTTGTTCTTGCTTGTGATTTTCCGTGCACAGAAACCTTCAGGAGGAGGGGAAATGCAACTGCCAGGCCCACTGGCTGGCATGGATTCTATTACTCAGGGCTTAAGCTTCCTCTTTGCCTCGGTTTCTGCGTCTGTAAAACGAGATTAATCATCTTCGTCCTGTACGCTCTTTCCTGGAAGAGGAAAAAGATGAGAGTGGAGAGAGGTGTAGGTGCTGAGAAACACACCTGATGTTTGGCAATGAGGCTGTTACTCAGAGGCTGTTCTGGGGAACAGGTTACCTGTGCTTCCAAGTTTCGTATCCGTGCCCTTTTTGTTCTCTCGCACTGGGAAGACCGTCTCCCCCTCTGTAAATACACCTAAGTGCTTGCACAGGGGAAAACAGTCCACAACAGCATTCCTCACTTTGTGCTCTTCCTTTTGATAAACCTTAGTATTTCTTTACCTTCATCCTCTTGAGCACTCAGGGCTCTTCCCACGTGGGCACTGTGAGTGGTTCATGGAAACAGGCCCTTTTTTCTGGCATGCCTTTACCTAAGCCACCAAAACGAAGCCTTGCATGGGTGACAGGGAAATACAACACCTAAGCCAGCAAAGGAGGCTTGGAGGAGGACAAGTGGCCCCACTTGCTGTAACTGTGAATGCACCCCGGCTGATCTGTGTTAGGGCAGCATTACCTGGTACCGGGAATCAAGATTTGTTTGCGTCCTCTCTGGCAGGTGGAACACACGCACGCCAAAGCCTCGGGAAACCCTGATTTGAACAAAGAGCTTTGGCTCAGCGCGTGACGGGGACTTAGAGCAGCAAAGGCCAAGGCCAGCTGCACTGTGCACAGCCACCAGGATGAGCCTGTGCTTTACCTGGGCAGAAGTTTCTGCTAAGACGAGCAGCAGAGAGGTGATCGGTGATACCAGCCTTTGGCCAGAGTCATGGAGAACAAAACCTCGGGGTCTTCTTAGGCAGTATGTGCAAAAGGGGACACAGACCTTAGCTCAAGAGCTTGGAGCGTGCTTTTAAATCAGCCTTTTGAAAAACGGACAATTCAGCAACTTGCGCTGTAGAATCTTGGTGCAGAACTCTGAAACCATGGCATAAATCCTGGAAATTTGCTAGTCTAGCTATTACAGGAGTGGCTGGACTGATGGACATCTGCCCCTCTGTATTCCTTCCTTGAAGTAATGATTCCTTGCTCATGGCAACCATTTCCATAGCAGTGCTTAGATGAGAGTTCATAGATACATGTCAAAAGGCAAGAGTGTGAACACACAGGCTTTTGAAAAACAAATCCTGTGAAACAAGCCCTCTGAGCAACCACCAGCAGAAGAGAAACGCAAAAGGGTGGTTTCCCATTCAGGAGTTGGAACAGCTTAGGAGTGAACCTTTCCAGACATATTCAGGGTCTCGTGGGTCTGCCAAGCCAGGTCACTAGAGTTACTCCCTAACCACATACTTGTATTGTATGCTGATGAACTGGATGTTTCCTGCACAGGAGTTGGGCAAATTCTTCAGAAAAAAATCTCGTTTTGGGTGGGTTTCTTCTAGTTGAAGTTTCATTGAGGGAACAGTTTCTGGATGACTCCCTCTCACTTAGCTGTGCACAAAATGCCTGCATATGAGAAGAGGGAAGACCCAAGCGCTGCTTGCGACAGGAGTTTCGCTGTGTTGTTTAGAGATGACTAGGCACAGGAACTCTTCTGTTGTTCAATTCTAAAACTTGTGTCACTGTTTCCTTCTTATCTGTAACCTCCTCTCTTAGGCTTAGCAATCATCACAGAATCCCAGAATAGTTTGGGTTGGAAGGGACCTCAAAGCCCCTAAGGTTCCAACCCCCTGGCGTGGGCAGGCGTTCTCCCTCTTGTCCTGTCACTACATACCTTTCCCAAAGTCCCTCTCCAGCTCTCTTGTAGCCCCTTTAGGTACTGGAAGGTCTCCCTGGAGCCTTAGATCCTGTATCACTAAGAGGAATAGTTATTAAAATCAATCAGGGAATTATTATAGCCCCAACAAGATGAATTATACTTGTGCATGGAACACCAGTGTCATATTTGCATGCAAATGAATCCGTGTTGTTTATATTGTGTTGCTATTTACTGTGAGCGATGGTAATTGCTGGGCTGGGCAGAAGCTGTGCAGGTCATTTCGAGCTTGGGTTCTGGAGGAGGAGAGCCTGCACGAGTGTGTTATCTGTCTCATCATTTATCAGTCTCCTTTTAATAACTTTGGAAGGCATTGACTAATTTCACCTACATTTGATACAGGGGCAGAGGTTTTTGTGGGGAGGAGATTAAGGGACAAAGGACAGACGTACCCAGTGAACTAGGACTCATTAATTCCACTGCTCAAAGAACAGCTTGTTTGGAATTAACCTCAGGAAAAGCTCCTTCCCTGGGCCCAAAGCTTCCTGCAATTACATGGTGATTGTTACAGTGTTTAGTGAAGTCCTAGGAATCATTCTGTTTCAGCTCGCTGGACAGAGGTGTTCTGTGTATCTTCTGAAACAGGTTTGCGCTTACGTGTTTGTTAAGTTTTGAAGAGCCAAATCAGCTCAAAATTCCTGAACTGCTTCAGAGAGGAGGCACTTTGTTACCAGTGCTGTCTTCAGAAGATGGGGGAGATCAGGAAGAGCTACTAGTGTGATCTTTAGAACAGTGCAGCCACACGTAGACTCAATTTTGTCTTTAGAAACCACTGATCCTGAGTGCTGTTAGTAGTTAGAACTTGTATAGGCCCCATGCCTCAAGATTAAATCCAATATTCCTCTTTTTCAGCTTGGAAGATGGAGATATTTGAGGTGAGACGCCTTAGAACTTGGGTCAAATAACCAGAATACAGCACTTCATGTACAGTACAAGACTGGGTTTATGAGGTAAGGCTTCCTGATCGTTTGCAGCTCCTCCAGGGAGGTTCAGGTCACATTGCAGAGCAGTTTCTCGTCTCAGGACCATGAAGTCATTCATCACCTTTACCAAGACAGCAGGTGATCAGGTCTTAGGGTTTTCTCCCTGTCTGCAACACTATAGATACCCAAATAAATATGCAACACAGTATCAGTGACGAAGGGGAAACTCCAGAGCAGTCATGTGAAGTACTTGCTTTTGAATGCCAGTGTCACACATGTGGAGTAACGTCCTGAAGTTTTTATGTGAAGCCCAGTTACTCCTTGTCATTGTGCAGGTGTCAGGTGTTTCTGCAGGGAGCGAGGCAGGGATTTAACTTCACGTGGCAGGAGCAGGCCTCTCTGGGGGAGCGCTGCTCACAACGTGGCCAGAGGAGAACAGCAGACTCGGTTACACTCAGGTGCTGCTGGTGCACAAGGCCAGAGTGAAGTAAAGCTTTACTTGGGTGTGGGTGAGGGCGGATCTAGGTGGTCACAGCTTGCAAGCCTGTAGCCTCTTTGCTCGGGTAGGTCCCTGTAGCCTCTTCCTCCCACTGGATGTGGAAATTGTCATTCTGCTGTAGAATCTGTCTGTGGAGGAGCCAAATAAATGAGATGCAGTTTTGACCAGAATAACTGTAGTGAAAAAAGATAGCACCTCTAACTAAACCCACTTTTTTCAGGAGAGCTTCTATGCACACACCTGACATAGGGCCAAATGGCTGCGTTAGAAGTCTCATTGTGGTTCTGTTGTGAGTAGTTCAAATTGATTTTGTTCTTTCACATTCCAGTCATAAAGTCACTTGACACTTTTTGTTCTGGATTGCTGAATGTCTTTGTCTGAATTTCCAGTATAACCAGAAATGTTCCTAGATGGAAATAGGAGGATACCAGAAAAGATTAAAGGCTAAATTATGTGAGGGGAGGAAAGCAAAAGAGGGAAAACAATAATTAAAAAAAGTTTATTTTCTTTCCATAAAAATATTCCAATTAAGTCCTTTTCCCCAGCACTAAGACAATGTGAGGGACAAAGAGGGAAGATGCATTTTATAGGTAAAAATTATGTAAAACAGCTATTATTTATTACCTCGCTACTGCTATTTTCGTGGGCTTCTCAAAGATGAGATTTGAATGGGCAAACATAACTAAATGAAACGCTCCCAGAACTGAGCCTTTGCCTTGTACTGCTCATCAGCCTAATTCCAAGCAGT
The DNA here is from genome assembly GCA_013396755.1 of Sclerurus mexicanus. Lineage (NCBI taxonomy): Eukaryota > Metazoa > Chordata > Aves > Passeriformes > Furnariidae > Sclerurus > Sclerurus mexicanus. The sequence goes on along the minus strand of VWZF01006953.1, from coordinate 306,302 downwards.
GTGAAGTCTGTTATTTGACGTTACCTTGGAGGCAAATTTTTATGCCAAATCTGAAATAAAAGGCTGTGATTTATATTTCCTACTTTTCATCAGAAACAGAGAATGTGCAAATCAAACAGAACTTCCTGTTTCCAACCTTTCAGCAAGTGCGTGTTTCGGTTTGCCTTCCTCTTGCATTGCAAAAGGGGAAAAAAAACAGATGCCCTTGAAAAAGGATGGATCCTTGCCTTCACATTATGTCTGCAAGAATAAGAATTCAACATGTCTGGACATGGCAGGATCTTAGTAAGGGCTTTGATTCACAAGTGGGAACACTGTATTGGGACAGCTGCTGGTATTGCTGCCTGCCTGAGCTCCCTGCTCCAGCCCTCAGAGGATCCCGCCCCACTGCACGGGTGTCTCAGTGGGTCAGGAAGCAGCTGGACTGCCACATTTATAACCAGACTAGTGAAGTAGCACCACACTGGTTTCACCAACCTCACAGTGGGACCAGATGCATGAGAACTGTGTCAGTGTCAGATCTGCAGCTCAGGAACAACCCCCTCGGACTTCAAGTGGACACAGCTGTTCCAGTAGAGCAGGGGAGAATGTCCCTTGTGCTGGGTGGCCCACCTGTCAGAAGCACATGAGGAACCATGCAGAAATTGGTGCAACTCATGTTAGAAGGTGAGATTGTAAAAGAGTCAGTGTTCTCCACTCTCTGCTCCTTCTCCACTCTTGAAAGAACACCACTGAGCTAGGCCTTTATTTTAGAATTGTGTTACCAGTCATATGTCTCTTGTGAAAAGGAGAAGCATTTGGACGCTCCACGTCTGAGCTGAGCTGTCTGGATTTTGGAATGCACGGAGACAGAAATGTGGAACACAGCGGAGGGGACAAGTCTTGCAAGAGAAAAGCATCACCCAATGTAACCAGCCTTGCAGTTGCCACAGCTACCGAAGTGGTGGGCATCGGTCTGTGGAGGGTGTCGGTCAGCAGCTGGGGATCCATCAGCACGGGCTCTTGGCGCTTGGCTTTCAGAAGCAGCCCCAGGCCACCTGCCACCTCTTGGTTCCATTCGCTGTTGTAGCCGTGCTTTGGCACCTCCCTGAACTGCAGAGTCCCCGAGGAGCTGCGGCCGCGCTCCGTGGGGCCCTGCCTGCCGCCGGCCCCCGTGGCAGGTGAGGTGTCACCTGGCGGGGGTCCCGCCCTCCGCGGAGCCCTGCAGCAGGCCTGGCAGAGGCTGCCCCTGCCCCTTCCAAGCTGCGGTGCCATGCCCGAGCTGCCGAGCCAGCTCCCCTCTTCGCTGCAGCCATCAGCAGGAGCATGGCTAATGGGCTGCTGTTTAAATGGCTGTAATTAGGCTTCAAAGTAACCATTATGATCAAAGGGGGAAATCTCGCATTCCTCTCCACTCTATCATTTCAGGGTGGCTGGCAGCACCCCAGAAAGACAAAGGTGTATCACTTGATACCACCAGAGCTACCTGTTTGCAAGGAACATCTCACCTTTGCTTTATAAAGCCCCCTTTTTTTTTTTCCAGGAGTAAAAATAAATCCCTGCACTTGTGAATTAAGTACTCTACTCTCTCCATTCCTGTGGGTTGTTATCTCCCCCGAATGTAAGCACTTTGCAAATATTTGGCTGGAAACGACAAGAGATAAGGACAGGTGATAATCTGCCCTTGCTGCAGCAGGCGAGCCCCTACCAAGCTGCATAGGAACTGCAGGGATATTTTTCAGTTTATCATATTCTAGAAGGAGTATGGTGTTTTCTGAGAGCCTGCCTCTTCTGTTTACTCATTTATCCACTGCAAATTGTATCTATCTGAAATGCTGGCATTTATTTCTTGCAATAGTCCTCTGTCCCCCATTCCATGTTTCAGGCAAACTGGGTTGTGCAGCAGGAGGAATGGCAGAGGTGATGCTGCTGATATTAAATGGCAGCACGGGCTCAGCAGTGGCTCGCTCTGGCAAAGGACCTCTTCCTTGTGGAGTCTCTCCACGCTGGGAGGAGACAACAGTGAGCAGTCCTCCGTGCTGCAATGTTTCTTCCAGCTCTGTTTTGGAGGATATTAGCAGCTTCCATCCTCCTCCTAATTCCACTGCCATAAAACATCCTTCTTACTCATGAAGCAGAATACCTAGATCCACCTTCTTGCCTCCTGGCTAATTACTGTCATTATCTGGCTAGACAAACTTGTCATGAGATTAGAATCTCCTCACAAAACAGGGTCATCTCAGGAAGTTCTTGCTATCCGGTTTTGTGTAAATCAGTCACCTCTGCAGCTAAACGGCAGCTCAGATTGTTGAGAATTCACACGCTCCCAGGAGGGGAGCAGAGGAGCATTTCCACACAGGAGCTGCTTCAAAAGGAATTGGGTGTTCCCACTGACATCAGTGGGGCAAAGCAAACGCCCACTCTCTTGCACCTGTTCAAGGAGTTGTCCTTTAAAGATACTGAAAAGAACTAACCACTTGCAGCAATTTCATTGCCTGGATGGATCATTACTGTAATGAAGTCGTTATATTCTACTTACGGTATCCTTCACCCCTGTGCTTTGGCAGTTCACCTCATCAGAGCTCTGCCTCAAGGTTCGACAGGCATGGAGTAAAGGCAGAAGCCACAATCCGAGCTGGTCACTTTTTTGGGTTTTTTTTAGGGCTCCGGCTAACTCCAGCCAGAGATCCCAAACTGCAGTAAATTCAATCCCCGTTTTGAACAGAAGCTCAGCACCGTGGGCACTGGGTGGTTTGCCCTCAGATCTGCAGGGCTTTCACACAGGCCCTCTCGGGGCTGGTTGTTTCTGTGTGTGGAGATTGTAGGTCTCCTCCTGCTTAGGCAAGCGGAGAGTCAAGCCCCTCTTACCCAATTCCCTTCGTAAGTAGGCGAGCGGCAGGAATCCTTCCTCCCATAAACCTCTGGTGACACTTCGCTTCGCACACACAGGGCCTGCCGTGCCGCAGAGCGCTGTGTCACCAGCGCGCTAAATAACTGTATGGCATTTTAACAGGCCTGTGGCATCAAGGAAATCGGTGTTACCCCGCCGAGGCTCCAAAACGGAAACGCGCGCAGTTAGAGGTGACTGTAACCCCGGCTACAGCTAAACAAAACACTCCCTTCCTCAGCTATTGTAGCAACCTGAGCTGCAGATGGAGCCGGCTGTCCTCGAGGTCTGTGATGCTCCAGTGACTCTCCTTCTCAGTCTTGAGGGAGAAGGACACACCTGTAGTGGAAGAAGGTTTCCATGTGAGTGTATCTTGAGGCCTTGCTGCAATCTGCTCTTCAAGTGGTACCTTGCAGACCAGGCCAGTTAGATTGTCCTTGAGCTTTTCTGTGCCCCCCATCCCTGTGATACCTGTGTCTTTTGCAAATCTCCTATTAAACTCAGAGGCGATGGTCCATGTTGTATGGACTAAACTGAGGCTGGTAAACACTAAGCTCAAAACCCCTCCGTTCCTTGCTTTCAGTGCCCGAGTTTCCTGCATTTCTGCAGGACTAGTGCAAGGCTGTGCAGATGAGCATTCACAGGAGGGGTGCGTGCACACATTCTTAGTGAGCAACCCTGAACAATTCCAATTCATTCCTTTGCTCAGCAGGGCAGGAGAGCTGCCAGGTCCTCAGGGCAGCAATTGGCTGCCCTAATCCTCCCTCTTCCTACAGTTTCCTGCTTCACTTACACACTATTGTCCAAATTCAGCAGATGTTGAAGCTGGGATGCTACACACAATAGTGTTCTGTGATTCATCCTTAGAGCAGGCCCTGTCCTGTGTAGGAAAGGAGACAAAAATACAGTATTACCTGTGTGTGTAGCAAGGCTGTTTCATAATGCGTTCACACAAGAGAGACAAACGAGAGTTGTACAGACATGCTATTTCCGAAGGTACCCAAATAAATGAAGCTTCCCACTTGCTTTTTAAGGGCCTTTTTTGGACAGATTTGTGACCCAGCCAGCTCTGGGGTGAATCTGGGTTATGCTCGGCAGTCTGAAGAGCTTAGGAGTGAGCATGGCGGGTGAGTGGTTGTGTTGGAAGTGATCATACCTTTGTGTAGCAATGGTGTGACTTGTCCCAGGAGCAAAGGAGAGGGTCAGAACTGAAAAAGCCCTGAACAGTCAAAGGATCCATCAGCTCAACTTGGTCAGTCCTAGACGAGGCTTCTTCAAAACCACTGGTTCTTAAATCCAGTCTGTGCCTAGATTATAGCAGCTGTAGCAGAGGATCGTCCTCTATGTTAATCTCAGTTAATACCACTTTTTTCCTACTGTTGTAACTGGTCTCCATTACACTACCAAGTGTGCTGGTACAGCTGAGATGGAACAGCATGTTCTAGGGATCAGGTGGTGGCTGCAGGGATTGTCAGTCAGCCCTCAAGAAAGTGTCCTTAGTGAGGTGCAGACTGAGGCTGGAACTGCCTCTTGTTCCTGCTGAGAACATGTTTATGAGCAGGCTGTTAAGCCAGCAGGAGCCTCTTCTGCATTTCTTACCCTCCCATTGAAGTGCTTCTCCTTTGGTTTCATCAGCTCTTTGTGAGATCTGAGAAGCGCTCAGGGTCACTCCCCAGGGTAACTTGTAAGAACAAGCTGCGCCATGTGACCTCAAACCAGGGCATGCATCTCAAGTCTTACCCTCAGCTCAGCTTGATATTAGTGAAGAGGAACAGTTAGATCAGAAGACACTACTCTGAGAATGGCATGTTTGTGAGAGGAGCAGGTTGTTCCTCTCTTCTAGTGAGCAGGGACTGTGCTGGCTGTGACAGCAGTCCTGCTCCTGGCAGCTCTGTTGGGCTGTGAAGGCAGAGAGGTAAAATAAACCACCAAACATCTAATGGGGAAGGGCAGCTCCAGCAGAAGAGTTTGAGGGAGGGAGAAAAAGACCCAGCTTACAGCTTGTTGGTCGGAGCACCTGCCTGAGGTAAAGCACCGCTTCAAGTCCTGTTCTTCTGGTTTTGGGTCTCAAGTGTTTCATTTCTCCCAGAGCCGCTACCAGAGTGTGATGGAGCTGCTGACCTCCCAGGTCATGTTCTCCTTCCTCCATGTCACCTCCAGCTCTTCTGCTGGTGCTGTGATACCATCAGGGGAACGAGGGTTTCAGCGCTGGCTTCTGACACATGTTGCAACCCTCAGCACCTGTAGGCTGTCGAGGCAGCAAGAGCAGGTATTTTGTCCTGGCAGGGAGGGAAAGGCCCTTGAACAGTGCAGAGGGGAGGTTGTTGTGGTGTGGGGAATGGTTAAACACAAGTTTGTGATCTTTGCTTAGGCATGAGGGGGGACAGAACCTTGAACTTTAGTCTCCCATCCTCCTATAGGCTTCCTCTAGCAACATCTATTCCCTCTGATGTAGCTTAGGATGGTGAAGGAGGTAGGATAAGTGCCTGGTGCTGCAAGATGCTTCAAAGTGACCTTCTCTGTTAGAAACTTCCAACCTGTCCGGTGGTCTCCGTATTCTGTGTATTGTACCCGCTGATCCACACAGCTCTGTAACCAGTTGGGAAGTTTGGCAGAGCATAAATAAAATATGTTGACACACATGTCAGCTCAACATGTAGGTTTTGCATTGAAGATGTAGAATAAATTAGACATCAAGCTGCTACTGTTGTATGCACAGTACCCAGGTTATCTGTGAGGTGTCCTAGATATTCACTCTAATCTTGCCTATGGCTTAGAAATTAAGAGATCAGTTTGTGCTCTAGCATTATTTCCTATATGCTTGTTTGTGGAGAAGTCTCTACTGACCTTCCAGTGAGAACAAAGCAGTTGTGTCTGCAGACCTGAGTGCTCACATTTAGTGGAGAAGTGCATGATTTATGGTTTGCTTGATTTGTTCATCAACAGCGAGGTAAAAGCACTAATTCCCTGCCACCCTTCTGGCTGAGCAGGCTCACACTCAGTGGAGAAGCAGCTTGACAGGAAGGCTGCACCGCTCGGCTGGCTTTCCTTCTGCACTGACTCTTGCCGGGGGATCGCTGCCTCCTGCGAAGAGAGCCAATTGGATTTGTGCTGGGAAGCAGCGCCCCAGCACAGCCAGGCTGGAACTGCATCCCCTGCTTTTCTCCCTTCTCTTCTGCACTGAGCCACCTGCGTCCCAGGGAGAAACCTCTCTCCGCGTTGTGTCTCCACACAGTGGGACCTTCCTGCCCCGGCAGTAAAGTGCCTGAGCCGTGTTGAGTGCTGCAGTTGCCCTCATGGCTGCAGCACAAAGCTCTTGCAAACATGCTGAATGTAGACTTGTCCTTCAGCAGCCGAGGGGAACGGCATCCAGTCCCTTCCTCTCACTGCTGAGGCTTCTCTGCTACATCCAGCTATTGGGGCGGGACAGGCCATGCTCCTTCACAAATCACCTGTGTCTGGTCGGTGCAGAAAGCTCTTCCCCCACCCTATTTCTCTTTCTGCTGTGGAAAAGAACAGCATTCATTTCCAGCATTGCCTCAGACAAATCACTTGAGGGTCTTACAAGGTTTTCTTGTTTTCTGGCATGCTGCTTCTTTCTGTCTGGAGGATTTACAGTTTTTCCCTGGGGCAAGCAATCTCCCTGTGCCCTTTCCTCCCTCTATTGCCACTTCCTAAAGCCAGTCACATCTCTGCAAAGCCATGGGACAGTGATGGGGAGCAAGGGACGGGGAAGAGTTAATGTCACTGATGTAAAACCAAAGTGTATTTCAGTGTTTGTCTAGTACTTCAGGAACTATAAACTCTGGGGGGGTGCTGGAAATAGAGATAGATAAATAAATGGGTGACTTCAGAGACAATTGTCATTGGTTTTGCTGGGTCTGTGGGAGTCCTCTTCCCCGCAGGAAGCCACATGACCACAGAGTAGATATCAGCTCTCTCCTGGGCTGGACACGGACGGACCCTTTCTGGTCATGACTGCGTCAGTGCAGAGGCAGTGCTCAAGTGTTTATTGCTTTATGGATCCAGAACCAAGCACATTCCGGTGACATGGTCACATGCCTTCCCAGTGATCAGCAGTGCTTGACATCCAAGGCATGGTGACACATTTAGTGGAAAAATAAAGAAGGATCCAATGAACAAAAACTTGCAACACTCAGGAAACATTTCCGGGGCTGAGCCCATCCCTGTGGGATAACATGTTCTCTCTATTTGCTGACAATGCATGGTTCTGCCAAGCTTTCTGGTACCTTGAAATCTGCTTTCTGGAGAGAAACATCACATCGTAAAACCTCACTCTTGGCTCTTAACTACTGTGAAATGTAATTGCACTCTATGGCTGAAGGCAAAGAAAAGCCCAGGAGTAACACAGAAAACTTCTGTGTTACAGCAAGTGCTATATAGGTTGAACAAAGAAAAATGGGAAGGCAGGAAAAGATTGAGGGGAAAAGAGGAAAACAGAAACAATGACATTACATTTGCACCGTTATGTCCACTAGACTTTAATGAACTTTCTTGAGTTCTTTCAGGTAGTTTTTGAACCAGTTTATATTTTTCACTCCATGCTGTGGCAGTGTGTTCCACAGGTAGAGGATGCACAAAAGAAGTGGGAAAGAATGATGGTCCCAGTGAGGCCATGGGTGAAAAGACTCTTCTATTTCACACCTGCACTCTAAAAATTGCAGTTATTTTTGCCCGCTTCTTGTGTTACAGGACAAAGTGAAAAATCATTCCCTGATCACATTCTCTGCTTCACTCCAGGTCTCCAGCATGTTCCCCTTCAGCTGTCTTCTTTTCGAGTGAGAGGGGCCCCATCTGTTCTTCTCCCGTGCTGCTGCAGCCATTTGAAGTCTCTCATCCATCGACTGTGTCACCTTAGACTTCCCCAGTTCTGAGGGAAAAAGAGGTCATAGCAATGGGGTAAGACTGCAAGTGGTCAAGATGGTATCACATTATTCAAGTACACCATGGCCCAGCTCTGTTTTCTTAATGCCTTCTAATACCCTCCTGGCTCTTTTGGCCTCTGCAGGACACTGCTGGAGGAGGAGGACTCACTCTGCATCAAGGCTGCAGAGTTTTAGGAAGGTCTCCGGCTTTTACTGCCACTGATGAAACTGTGAAGGAAAAACAGGCAAAGCTTTTGGCAGCTTGGAGAACAGTGATGTGTAGGGATGGAGAGGACAGGACTCTGTTCTAGGAAGACATCTGGGTGAGGGCCATGAAGGGAAGGAGCTAAAAACTAAACAAAGCCTCTTTGGTCTAGGTTAAGGTAGGGCTGAACACAAGAGCTTGAATGGGAGTCAAAAGCTTAAGTGTACCTGAGGCTTCTCCAGAGGCCTGAAGTCAAGCTGCCGTCCCAAATTGTCCTGTCTAGTCTACTGCTGCCAAAGCATGGCTGGGGCCAGAGAGCAAGGAGTCAGGAGTTACGTTTGCATTTCTTTGCTCGTAAATGAAGTGTATTTGATAGGGATTTTTTAGGACAGCCAGCATGGCAGTTACATGGCACGATGTAACTAAACCCTCATACTCAGAAATCACAAGCAGAGGCCTCAAAGAACTCCTGGAGTTGGTGTAAACTTGATATGACACAGCATTTTAGCCTACCTATTTTGAATTGCGTTTATTTGCTAATCAGCCTTCAGAATTCAGGGGTCAACCACTTCAATATCCTTCTGTCACCCTGTGGACTACAAAGGTAGTTCTTTTTCCTTTCTTTCTTCAAAATGGAAGGTGAGAATCTCATGTAATTGCAGGATTTTCGGCTGTTAAAGGGAAGGATTGCTCCGAGATGAGAGCACTGTCAACACAGCCCGTGACACTACAGACTCTTTTCTGGGAAGTGCTGGACTCCTCAACCTTCTGGGAAAATCAAGTTGTTGATTCCTCTGTCCAATTTTGTTTCATGAGACTTTCCTTTTGTGGCTGAAGCCTGTGTTTTCCACTTGTGATACTCATGACAGTGTCAGCCTGAGCTCTGGGGAGCAGCAAGAGGCTAAGACCTGTCTGTGTTTATTAGTTCTGCCTGTCTTCTGTGGCACAAGGATGGATTTTTTCCCCTTTCAGCTGCAACACTCGGTATACGTTAAACAAGTATCGTTGCTGTCATTATGATATCACCCTTCAGCCAAATACCCAGGGCAGCCATCTCTCTGTCTAGGGCTGTTTCTCTGGAGCAGAGGAAGCTGTGGCTCCATCTCCATGCCAGGACTTACCCTCTGGGAAGGACAGCTCAAGCTTCCCATGTCTCAGACAGTTTTCCTCTCGCTCCTTACCCCACCCCAGCTCCACAGGATGAGGACCTCCTTTCCAGTTCCCCTCTGCAGCAGTGCCATTTATGAGGAGCACGGGCTGGGAGGAATGTCACACATGCAGATGGGCAGAGTGAGAAACTGAGAACATGACAAAGAGCTGTGGCTGGTTTCTGTGCAGCACAGACAGACCCGCAGGCTGGCAGAACACAACTCTTTTCCCTGTGCTCTCAGTCAAACCCAAGCTTCCTCTCTCAGCTCAAACTTTCCTTTGGTACAGTCAGAGTGACCTCTCACCTGGGGCTTGCCTGCCCAATTTGTAAGCCCTTTAATAATGGTAATCCATTGTCCTGCTTTGCACATCAAAACGCACGCAGGCTCCTCCCATACAAGAGAACTTGGCAGATGAGCCGTGGGTAAAAAGCACAATAATTTATACCAATTATGCTGTTCACAGGTATCATTTCTCTTTCTCCTCAGCAGAAAGAAAAGATTTCTTCCCCTCCAAATCCTACAGAAGCAGTATTTATAATTGATCACTGCAGTATTAGGTTTATCCAGACACAAGACCATGGACCATGTAGTAAAGATGCAGCTGGCAAAGCCATGGTGTGTCCCAGTGTCTGTCTGAGGCCAGAGCCTGGAGAGTGGGGCTGGATCAGGCTTTCCCTTGCTGCAGCATTGCCTTTGGGTCTGTATCATAGCTCCTTGTAACTGCTGGGTTTTGTCCATCTCTAAAGGGAGCTCGTGCTTTCTGTGTTTGTGGAGCATCTCACACAAGAGGTCTCTAATTTGAGCTGAAGATTAGCTGAGCGTCTGGTGAATTCTTCATGGAGAAAATGAAATCATCCCAGTGTGTTCTGGCTTCTCCTGGAGACTTGGGCCTCTGGAACCACTGTGCAGTGGGTGCTGTGTCTGTACCCGTCACAGTCCCTCCTGAGCCACGGGTGGTGTTTACTGGCACTGCAGCAGGGGTGTCCCTGCTGACACAGATGGTGCGTGTGCCAGACCCTGTGGGGAGTGGAAAGGGCTGTCACTGCAAACACGTGGACCCTTCTGCACGGCCCCTCCTCACAGCATCGGGCCACTTCAGTTGACACAGCCTGTCGTACCTGCCATGGCGAACCTGTTGGCATCTTTGAGATCTATGTAAATTCTGGTGTTGATGAATCCAGCAGCTTCCTTTTGAAAACCTTTATTGGGTGACTTTCACACTGCCCCCACAGAGCCCTGTTCCTTGAAGTCAGTGGGAGATCTGGGTGTGGTGAAAAGTCAAGATCAGACCTGTAAACCAGATGATAAAGAGAAATGAATCAGTAGGAAATGCTTTTGGGGAACAACATATTCCTTTCCCATCCCTTAAAAGCACGGGGAATGGTTCAGGAATGGCTTCTCTCTGACACATACGGGACTGTGTTCCAACAGCGTAATGATCTCGTAGGGCTTTCTGGTAGGTTGAGGACATAAAAGCATACTTGTGCTAAGAACACTGCTCAGGCCATCTAGTAAGATCCATGTCTGAAGCAGGATATGTAAATTCGTGTGGTTACTCCGGGGATGCATTCAGACCTCTTGTGCACTATTAGCATATCCCGTGGCAGAGCCCAGTCCTCAGCAAATTGACATGCTGTGTGCTATGCCCCGAAAATGTTTGATGTGGCTATTCAGGCTTCAGGTGCTCAGCCCTAGGGAACATATTCTGCTGTGTCCAATTCTCCTGGGTACTCTGAAAGCCTCCCTTATTCACTGGCTCCTCCTGAAATACCCACAGCAGCTCACTGTGAAATTATGTGCCACTTCTCTCCTTTGGGTTGCTGAGTTTATTTAATTAATGTTTTTCCAGCTTTCTTCCTGACTTTCTTCTGCTTTCATTGTTTCATAAACCAGTGGTACCTGGCCTGCTGTGGGTCATAAGTCATCAAAAGGTTGCCTGTGACATCATTGCCAATAAAAGAAAACTGCACAAAAACGTGCCCAAGCACGCGGAGAGCTCAAGCGGGGAGACGGAAAGAGTAGCCCAACGTGCCAGCTTCCAGTGCCAGCAGCTGCAGGGCTCCTGGTGCCCCGCTCAGGTGAGCTGTGCTGGCCCCAGGGCATTCTCTGGGACTTTGTCCCCAGAACGTGAGGCGGCTTCCATAAGCACCCAGGCTGGGCAATGCTCTTGCCAGTGTGGGACATGCCCGCTCGTTGCCTGTGCTCACAGCATTGCCTGTGCTCCTCCCTCACCCCTGCCCCGCGGCTCTGCTTGTGCCCCCACCCCGCCCTGGGCCTTTCTGTGCTCCTGGGGCAGTGTTAGGGAGCAGAGTGCCTTCCCGTGAGCTGTTCCATCGTGCTGCTTGAATCACGAACGACAGCGGGGCCAGTAAAGGAACCTTTGAGCGCTCTGCAGATGGCAGATGTCATACTGGGAAAATCAATCCACAGATCTGCTCTTTGATGGAATCTAGCTGCAGGCAGATGCTTTCATGTGTGGCAGCGTCTTCCCAGACGGATTATTCCCTTGCTCACGTTGCGTACAGCCGTGCGAGCCCTGGGATAAGCAGCTTCATGCTGCAGCACTTTTCTAAACACAGTGAGAGCTCCCTTCTCATGCAGGGCACTTCCCTTTAGGGGTGTTTTGGGACAGATGGGAGGAAAAAACAGCCTGGCAGTGACCGTGTGACTGGATAAATGTAGACCCAGGGATAACAAGCGCCAGTGCACCAGGGCGTTGCAGGAGAGACCCGCTCAGGGACTGAGCTGCAGTCACCTCTCCAGCCAGCCCCAGCACACTGCACACTGAGGTAAAGGAGATGAGAGAACAAATATCTGACATGGCCAGTGGCTCAGAAGGAAAGGTAGGAAGTTGTTCTGTCAGCATTTCCATCGGGTTTCCTCAACAGTTTAAAAGAGGGAAAAAAAAAAGGTACAGCCACCTCAGTTGTTAGGAGCGAAATGATAAGGATCAGCCAGGAGCTCTGTTCAGACAGCTGTACAGAAATGCTCTGGAGTTCTCAGCAGGCGACCAGACGCATTGGAACATGTTGTGATACCTTGTTCTGTTGCTCATTATCGCATTTGCACATAGAAACAGCGTGAAACTCCCACCAGGCCCAGTGCTGGCCATGCCAACCTCCAAAGAGCCTCCTTAGACAAAAGGTTCCCTTTGTACATGCAGTCCTCATATCACACACCGAAACCGTAATAAACCCAACCTGTGAACTTGCTGCATTTCTATGAGCCTACATTTGGGGCAGGAGTTTCTTTTTAGTGAGATTTTGTTTGGTGTCCAGCAGCTAAAACTAAAACTAGTGAATTGCCTCCTAATCTGACCTTGCGTGACTCAGCTACTTTCTCCCGGGTCTATTTGGTTTTTATCTCAGTGTCAATTATTGACTATTAACAGCCTTCCACAAGATAATTTCTAGCCAGTGCCAGTCCAGGGGAAGCATGGGGAAATGCAGTGGAGTGTAAGGGTCTGTGAGCTTTGAGTCCTGAGCTGACACTGCCTCCAGGAGCACCTCCCCACCCTTTTGCCTCTGTAATCCCCAGCCTTCCAACCACAGTTGTCCTAAACATACCTTGTGCCAACATGAAAAGGCATTTATTTACATGGAAAAGCAACACTAGTATAGTGCCAGTGTGCTCTCTCTTTGGTAAGAAAAGAAAAGAGGTGTTGTCTTTAAAAAAAATAGTTGTTTCTTTTTTTTTTTAGCTTTTCTCTCTTATTTTACGTGTCATCATATATTTTTCTCCCTCCTTTGCAGCCCGGAGCCCTGGAAGCTGGATTTCCACCAGGAGGGGCCACTGTGCCTTTCCCATTGCCTGAGCTCTGGCACTGCTCCACATCATGCGGGAGAGGGATGGCTAAAGGAGGACGGGCAGAATGGCACCCAAAGCAGGTTCATTCAGCCATCCCCAGATTCTCCTGTAAGTCTTGCTGAAATTTACGGTTTGGCAACTCTGTCTGTGGGGCACCACTCTATCTATCTATCTATCTATCTATCTATCTATCTATCTATCTATCTATCTATCTATCTATCTATCTATCTATAATAGTCTGTCCATCTTTCCTACACAGCACTTCAGTGACTTCCTCATAACAGTTTGGTCTCTTAATTGTTCTGCTGTTTGTTCTTCCAAAGTGCAGAAAGGTTATTCCGCTTCAGATCTCAGAGTTAATGGCAGACAAAAGGAAGTGGGTGTGGAGTAGCTTATATGTGCACTGTGAAAACCTGGTGCCCTTTCTATTTATAGCCCTGCTTGAACTTTCATTCATTTAGTTGCTATTTTGGTATGGCAAACATTCCATCTCCTGGGGAAACTACGTTAGCAGTGAACAGGAGGGAAAACACACCGGTCATGCAGGCAAATATTGAATGGCCTAGAAACCACTGCTGTTCCCAGAAAGCATATAGAACCAAAGTGATACTGAAGGGAAGCTTCCCTTGCACACTCATTCAGCTAACAGGCAGAGCAGTGCTTTGGGGTAAACCCAAACCTTTTTATTGACTTCATATCTTTTATTCCATTTTAAAGCAAAGGAATTGTTACTGTATCTGTTCTCGGTGGCATAGGTTTGTCTGATAAAATGAACACGCTTGGTCACTTATCCCACTTATCTCTGCCTTCTGGGTAGAGAGCTGGCTAACAACCATTAAGAAGCCCCAGGGGGAGCTTCTTAGTGCTGGCCAAAGGGGTTTCCTTAGCTGGTCAGTGTCTCACATCTGTCTGTTTCAGAAACTGTTCCCACCTCCTTTTCTCTTTTTTATCCAGTATTAGTTGTACCCACCAACACAAACCTTGTGCCTGCTCAAATGCTCTCTCACTGAACACCTTTGGGGACTTCACAGATGTTTACCTGCTGAACAGGTAAGCAGTCTGGCTGTTTGCTTCAGCCAAAGCAAACTGAAGAAGGAAAATCCTGGACACAGCCTGGTGTAGCCTATACTCAGAGGCCTTCCGTGAGGCACGTACGTGAGCAGGCAGAAGGAAGGATCCTTAGGAATTGCCAGTGCTTGGCATAACAACCCCGGTAATACTGCAGAGCCAGCTGGGAGAGGGAACTGCTCCCCTGGCATCTCAGGGGGGCCGTTTGCTGGTCTGGGCCAGGGCAGGCTGAACACCACAGCATTAGTGAGAAACCAAGAGACAGGGAATGTGTCGCTTGCTGCGTGACGACTTACAGACAGAAATACTTAGGATGAGGACATTGGACAGCCTGGTCCAGAAACTCAAAGATTCCTTTTCTTCCAGTAAGAATTAAGGGTCTTACTATCTTTGAGGGTCTGGCCCTTCTCCCACCATTTGGAGACACCCAGACGTGTTCTAACATAACCTCATATCTCAAGTCACAGGAGGCTCCCACATATTTTTTGTGTGTGTCAGTTATTGTGGAGCTGTTAGAAAGGGGGAAAAAATGGGAAAAAAAAAAAGGAAAGAGAAGTAGAAAATGGCTTTCCTAATTTGTTTCCTTGGAGAACAGAGAAGTCAGTAGGAAAACATATGCCTTAGGAACTTCCTGGATGGGAGTGAAGGTTTGATTCACTGCTAATAAAGAAAAGCAGAAGCTGCCAGCCAGTTCACTGATCAAGGGCCTCCTTAGCACTTTGGTGACAGAACCTGTCGCAAGCATCTTCCTATGGGAGAGGCACCACTTGCTGTGTTTCTCCCTCACCTAATCCTGCCTACTCACCCTCGTGGCTCTTTGTTTACCAAAGCTGCCTTTACACAGTTGGATTAGCCACCTTAATCAATGTTGTAGCCCGGTGAAGATCACAGCACGAGGGGCACTGACAGCTGCTGAAGGTCTCCCAGTAGCTGGGGGAAGCCTTTACCTGAAATGTGAACCTCAGCCCTGCGACCAGCCACCTGTGGTCTTTATTTCAGTCAGGGCTTTGCAGGACACGTGCGGGGCCTGTTGCATTAGCACCAGGCTGCTTGGGTTTGGACTCCTTCCATAACTTCCCTGGGTGTCACTGGCGTGAGGATTTGGGTGCCCCTTCACCCAGCACCTCTCCCCAGCTTCTTCCCACCCTCAGTTCCCTTGCCTCGCGCTGCAAAGCGGTCTCTGCACCTCAGCTGGGACAAGGAGGAATCCACATCAAGCAGCTCCCCTCACCCCTCCTACCTTCCCTCAGGGCTGGGGCTACGGCTGCCAAAATCTGCTAGTCAATGGATTAACTGACTGCCATTGATACACATCTTTGCTTCTGGTTAGGGATGCAAAATGAGAATTCTCAGCCCGTTCTGGACAGATACTGAGGACACAGATGCAAGACGGTGTTTGCTTCAAGCTGGTAGTTGTTTTGTAAAAAATAAGTTGAATACACTTAGGGATTTTGAGCCAGAGGAGCTGCTTTCTCTTTGGTCCAGGGAAGGTTACCCAGTCGTTCTATGGGAAGGAATACAGTGGAGCCACAAGTCTCATTTTGAAGAAAACAGAGAACCCGTTACTTTGACCTCCCTCTAATTGCACCTGAGTTTATCTGAAGAGCTGGAAGGTCTTCCACTAGATGGAATAATAAGAGAGAATTTCCTTAATCCTTCTCTGCAGTCGGTTTGCAGAGGCAAAGAACTCTGCAAGGAGGTTGTTCAGCAAGCATGGCGCTTCCCCTCCGTTCTGGGGTTAAGATCTGAGGGCAGCAGCCAGCGCTGGGAAGAGTCCTGTGACTCTGAAGGAAGATGTGTGCATTGATACTGACATCTCCTCTGTCTTGAGCAATCCGGGCCGTGGGGCGAGGTCACTGGCACTTTCATGTGCCAGCCAGAGTTGGATTCTCACACCCTTATCTCTTACACTGGCTAAGGCGTGCTCTGTTTTCTCTTCTATCTGCATAACCAGGTGTTGAGCAACTGGAATGTCATTCCAGAAATTCTGACTGGCTTGGGTGTGTGCTCCTCAGAGGAGTTACTGCTGGGAATCACTTTGGTGGGCCAAACAGTATGGTTTTCAAAAATTATGTTACTGTACAGCGTGCATTTAAATGAATTGCATCATTTTGCCAAGCATGACCCTTCTGCTGCAGAGTAGCAGACTCCTCTGCCTGCTATTCCAGAGGGTGCTCCAGCTCCTCGGAGCAGTGTGCTATATATATGTAGTTGTGAGGTTTATTTGCACTGCCGGTATGTGCCAGCAGGGAATTAAGGTTGATTTCATATTTTCCATTGTTTCAAAGCTGCAGCAGCACTCTTCATCCTCCCACAGCCCCACATCTTCATAATTCAGCCCCGTCCTTCATTTCACTCAGCCACAAGCAGGACACATTCCCAAATGGAAGTGACACTGCAGCAGACACAGGAGCTGAGAGGGAGCAACCTTCATCACCCTTCAAAGCCTAGGATACAACTGGCCTTGGATTTTAAATATGATCCAAAGCTTGTTTATCTAAAGACAGTCAAGTGCATTTCAGTGAGGCTGTGGCAGAAGAATAGAAGCAGGGCCTTGCAGAGGGCATAGTTAGTGTTCTCTTACCAGGGCACAGGATGAGACAGCTGGGCCATGGGAATGGACCAAATCTGCAGAATATGAAAGAAATCAATTCTGCTCTTGCGTGCAGCACCCCAGGCTTTAGCAGTTTCTGTGAAGGTTGAGATTTCCACTGAAATCCCGAGGGTTCAAGGGCAGCGTGCCGTCTCTGAGCTCCCTGTCAGTTGGGTGCAGGGAGTGGCCAAGGCCCTTGTGGACACCTCCTGAGGTTCTGCTCCCGAGGTTTTGCACAGGGAGAGCAAGGACAAGGCGAGCTCACACCTCCTTCCACACTGTGGCCACGTGTGCAGCGTTTAAGCAGAGGATCATGCTACAGTTAGTGGCATGACTTAGTGGTACCTTGAGATGTGGCCCCTGCGTTTATAATCAAAGGTAAATCCAGCTGTAATGGTAGGGAAAGCTGCTCATCAGAAACTTTGCCTGGCAGTTGTGTAGCTGGGATACGTTCTTAGCTCACTGCACAACCACATTTCAGCTGTGCATTATGCAACTGCTATTAGCATTAATGAGTTACAAGGCTCATATACTGATACTGTTCCTAGAAACAGCCTGCCCAGGAATGTGCCCTTTTGGACTAGTTTGGGGAGTTAGATGGAACAGAGGGGACCTGTGTGCTTTGGTGCTCTGTGGGATACCTGGATCCCGTGGGTCTGGGCTTCAGCTGTGGATTTCAACGTTAAAAACCACCCTGCCTCTGTCTGGAGTCAAATCTGGATTCTGGTTAGCCCAATAATGTTGCCCAAATGCTTGTGAGTTTGATATCCAGCCTGATGAGGATCGAGGGGACAAACTGAAAAGCAACCATTTTAAACCTACTACTAAAAACCAAAATAAAATTAACCCCCAGACCATGAAGATAACCTGCCCATGGAAATGTCAGTTAATTCTTAGTATGAGTAAGATGAAAATAAGTGTCAAATGTTAACATTTCTAGTACTGGTGTATAGAAAACATACTCAGAAGCAGCTTCCTGCCTTAGCAGGAAGATCTGCAAGGGCTGTGAGTGCAGCTTCACCCATCTCTAATAGATCACTGAAGTCTCGAGATTGGCATTGGTTTCTAGTGGCTGAATTTCTTACTTGTTTTTGGGCTAGGAAAGTAAACCCCAGTTTGCTGGGGCTGACAGGGGTGAGGTTCAGGTCTCAAGTTTGGACTGTCTCTCTGAAAGCTGTGCTTGCTGTCCCCAAGGACCGTTTGCATGTCCAGACTAGGCAGTGGTGCAGCCGTGGACTTAACTGCACAAACCAGGACTGATTTTGCTGGTGCAAAATGCAAACACCCTCGATTACCTGTCAAAAACCCTGGCCAAGGCTTGAGATTTGTGATCTGCTTGGATGTGGCACTTCCTATCATGTGCCCTGGCAGCTGTGCAGGGCTTCCTTTGGGGCCTGCAGGGAGACAGGGAGAGGAGGGGAGCTGTAGTTCAAAGGCAGGTGACTGGCATCAGGACACGGGTCTGAGCATAGCTTGCCCCGGAGCTGGGCCCTCCTTGGTTTGCACAGAGCCCCCGGGTAAGGGGCAGCCTGTGCACGGGGCACCCTTCAAACAGGCCCAGGCAGGAGCCCAGGCCAGCCACGGGGTTGGGACCAGCGAGATGTGACTGGAGATGCCCGGGATGCTCTCGGCCAAACACGGGACCTGAAAGACTGGTGGGAGGCGGGCAGGACACCAGGGCATAAAAGCCGCGGTTCTGGAGCACGTAAACAATAGAAACCACAGAGCAGCCACTCTTGCTCTGGAAAAGGGCGCTGCACTTTCAGGCCGAACAGCTGGCCAGATGCTCAGGCTTGAAAGGCAGTGACTCAGACCCAGTCCCAGCCCCTGATTCGCCGCCTCTCGACGAAAAGGCACAGCATCCTCAAAGCTGTGGCAGAGCCCTGCTGAGGAGACAATCGCCCTGTGCTATCTCTGCATGACAGGCTGCAGTGCTGATCCTAGTGCTGATCTGTGGATATGGATCAGGAAGAGCCTGGGTAAAGTAAACTATTATTCCAGAGTAAACTGGGAACAAGGAAGAAGTCTGCAGACTTTGCTCACACATTCTCACGGTGTTTTGCAAGCCTGAGCAATCCTGTTCTGTAGCCAGACAGCTGAAGCACATTTAGGCTGTGTGCACGTACCTTGGTCTGTGTGACCCAAGGGCCCTGTGCTGCTTTGGGATTTTATAGAGATGTAAGGATGAAGGAATAGCTGGGGGATTTTCTGAAGCACCAGAGGTGGGGGTTCACGAAGAGCTGTCTGCCACATCAGGCTGTGGTGGGTGGTGCTTAGAGGAGACTCCCTGAGTACATCCACTGCTTCTTGCCTGTTCCCTTGGGGTTAGGGCAAACATCTTCCAAGAGCCATGCCATAAGCACAGCCCCCCAGGCCTGCATTTCTACTAATTACCTTCTTGAGGTGATAGCGTTTTCAGGTAGATATTTATATGAACATGTAGTCAGGGTGCTCTGGTGTTAGCCAGGTTCTGCCACTACTGTTGTCACTGACTGCTCTGCTTTAGAGGGGTCAGAGCAGCACGGAGGAAACCCTGCCTTTCCTCAGCACCTTTCTCCACAGCTGATCACCAGAGCATTTACTGGGCACCCCATGATTTCCACAGCTGACACTTGCCATGCAGAGCCCGTTCGGAGCTGCAGCTTTGAGTTTTGCAATTTGTGGTGGCAATACAGGGGTCTCAGGCAAGTCCTGCCACCCCCCTTACTTCAGGCAGCTCTTCACAAAAGCCTCTTCCCCAAGCCTTGCCCATGCCTAAATTCAGTCTAGCAGTATCACCACTTTGGGGCCTCAGCACTGGCCCTTGCTTAAATAGCAAATCCCCTGTGACTCAGCAATCAGCTGCAACTTTGGAGTGAAGGTGTTTGAAAGATTAGGACATGTTTGACTACACAGAACAAAGACAAATGTCTCCTCACTCATGGACTTAGTGCTTACAGAGCTGCATGTGGCAAATTCTTCTGCTTTGTGTCTCTTGTTTCTCTTTCATAGTAATAGCTGGGCATGAGCTTGTGGGTTTCCTTGTTTGTTTTCAAAGGCTGTGGATGGAGCTGGAAAAGGTTCTCAGTGCAGGAGGTGTGAGCCTGTTGGTTTAGCTCTGAATAAGGGGATTATAGAGTCAGAAACACGGGGAAACCCTGTTCTCGTAGGTCCCGTACACATTCCTTCAGACTGTGCTGGCATCTCTCCAAAACCAGTGGTGATTTATGTAAGGTGCTGTGAGAGAAGGGCAGGAGTGTGAGTATACACCTGCCTTTCAGTAAGGGGGGGAAGTATGCATGCTATTTCATTGCAGCTTGCTCAGGGGGACAGAGAAGGGCAGGCGGGCGGAACGCTGAGGAGTGAGGCAGGCGTTGCCAGTATCCACCACGGGAACCGGGCTGCTTTCTCACATTAGCTCCTCCTCCCATTTGCAGGTGAACAGTTCAGAAATGCTCAGCTTGACCGTGCCTGAAACTGTAAGAGCTTTAGGAAAAGAGGTCCAGTGTCATTGTTCAAGTCCAAACTCCAGTGCTTAGGAACGCCTTTGGTTTGCAGGGATGGGAAGGCCAAGGCTGGGATCAGTAAGCTGTTCCAGCTGTAGCTGTACCACATCAGGAGGCTTCTGCCCTTATCACTCAGCCCCACCCCACCTACCGGGAGGATGCTGCTCCCCACCACACTGATGCCTTGGGGCTGGTCCCCGACCTTGACTCCAGGAGCAGGCAGGCTGAAAGCAGCAATTTCATTCATGTCAGGAGCCTGTATCACCTCCTCTGTGGCCAGATCCCACCCCCCTACTTTCTCCTTCCACCTTCCTTGAGGAATGAATGTTGATTTGCATGGTGGAAGTGTTCCCCCCTTTGTGGGCATGTGAGTTACATCCCCCATAAAGCATTCCTAAGTTCTGTTTAGTGCCCAAATTGTCCCTGGCCCCAAACACAGCTCTCATGGGCTTCATTTTTGTCCCTGTACTAAATATCGCCCCCAAAAAACAGGGGAAGTCTATGCTGCTCCCTCTTCCAGCCTGCCCTGTGAATGAGCAGTGATTCTGCTGATCCAAACCTCTTCCAGAGTGCCAAACCCATTCATTTGACCTCTTTAATTTCACACTGGAGTCAGAGATGGTGGCAGCACCTCCTAGCCGTGAACCTCAGCCAGCCCACCACGTGTTGTCTGGGAGGTCGGTGCCCTCCATGCCCAGCAGTCCCTCAGGACCTTCCACAGGGTGACAGATCCCTGCAAAGCCAAGGCAAAGGCTGCCACCTACTGAGTCCCCAGAGCTGGGTCTGGTGACAGCCGGGCATGCCTTTGGCAGACAGGCACAGCCGTGCTGGAGGGGAGCAGCTCAGTCAGGGACCCTCGGGTATCTGAAGCTTTTACAAGCAGCATCAACCTCTTGCACTGCGTTTGTACTTAGACACATTTTGTTTGGACAGCAGGACTTCGGGGTGAGTTTGCTCTGTGCACTCTTTCCTTTTAAGGAAGAATCATCTTCGAAACCACCCCAAAGAACGTACTGTGTGTCACCTGTTCATAGCACCGAGCTCTCCTGGGGCTCTTGGAAACTGCTGCTTCTCAGAACAGCTAAGTAAGTCTGGTGCCTGTCCATTCAGTGGGCAAATACGGGCTGGGTGAACACCGTGTTAATTTCTGCAGGTAATTCAATACTTCAGAGCCCACTGAAGCAGAAAAGACCCCAAGGGACGGACTGACTGTTCAGCAGCCGAGATTTAGCAACAGAAGTCTTTAACAGGAGTGGCACTAGAGGCCAGATTTACTAGAATCACATTCTTAAGGCAATTAAGATCCGATTGTATAATGAATGAATTGGAGATCACCACAAAGCTGCGAGTTTCCCACCCTTGAGTCAAGTTGCAAAGACCTGGGATCATCTCCTTTAAGCATCTGTTGCACATACAATTTATGGTTCTGTTGCTGGGAGGATTATGATAAGGGAACAAAGCTGCAGAGTTAATTAATTAATAGAAGTCAGCGGTGGGTGGGGAGCACTGCGAGGCTACAGGGTTCTCCATCCTGCCTTTTGCAGGGCTCTCGTTTCCCTGGAATGTGCTCATGGCTGCTGCTGTGAGGTGGGATCAGCTTTGATGTGCAGTCACAGGCCTGCTCGCAGCCAGCGGGTGTGTTAGCACTCCTCTGTCAGGCTTCACGGCAGGAGCAATTACAGCCCGTTTCTGCAGGAGGTGGCCTGGGAACACGAGAAGCCAACACCCCAAAAGCTGCATGACGTGGCCTGCGCGGAGCTGGGCTCTGGGGGTGCCCGCAAGGGTCTTGCTCTTCAGCTCACACTTGCTGGGGGACAACACTGTTGCTGGTTGTATTAAGTGAACACGTTCAGGAAAAGATCGTTTTCCATGGGTTTTCCAGTGCCTGTTTTTATTCAATAATCAAATAAGCCCAAGTGGGTTTTAGGTTCAGTTGGCTGGGAAGTTTAGCTTGGTGTGCCTACCTGCTGACAGAGGCAAGGCTGAAGAGCTCTAAGTGCCAGCACTGAAAGGGAATGATAGCAAGGTATTGCCTTCAGAGACTTCAAACACATCCCTTTATCACAGTGTGATTCAAGACATCACTCAGCAAGTTGCTAGAGATATAAGTTATCATCTGAATACCAAGCACATTCCAATAACTGCCTCTGAAAGCAGGAGGCTTTTCTCAGTGTTGGTCATGTTACATCCTTCCCCTTTTGAACAGATGGGAGAAGAACTTTTTTCTTAGGAGACGTGATAGGCCTGGCATCCTCTGCGAGATCTGGAAACTAGCAGCAGTGTCTAGCAAGGAGAGCTGAGCATTTTAAAAGTGTACAGAAACAGACTATTTTGAAAAGCTCTAGCAGTCCAGTGGACTTTCAGAGGCAGAGGGGAGCCGTGGGAGCTGCTTCACTCAGTGTGTGTATGGACTGGTTTGCTCCCTGCAAGAGCAGTCTCCTGGGATTCACACCTGAGCTGACCAGAGAGGGAACCACATGCCATGGAACTGCAAGGGCAGCACAAGCTCAGCCCAGAGAGCCTGCAGGCTCCAGCTCTAGACATCAGTCCAGAGGAAACCTGGGACCATGAGCTCCTGGGGAGCAAGGGGACAGACAGAGGAGAGAAGACAAGAAACCTGTAGGAAAAAGCCCTTCTGAAGCTCGAGCCCATCCTTCCTTCATTGTTGCTCTGATCACGGTGCTTATGCAAACAGGTTGATAAGCCTTAGGGAGCTGAACCGGTTGGCTGCTGACGTGAGCAGCTGTCAGTGCACTGAGGGCACCATGCTCTGGCAGGGGGAAGGCCCCTGTGAAACCAAGGGCTGCTTTGGCACTCCTCACCTGTCTCAGCAGCACAGACCAGACACAAAGTGATCACCTTTCTCTCTGTTTTGTTTGCGAGGCTCAGGCAGCTCATCTCAAAGGTCAAAAACTCAAAACTCAAAGCTCAGCTGCAGAGCACAGCTGGAAGTGGCCAAAAGGGCATTCAGCTACAGCTTTATGTTATAGACCACGAGGCATGTAAAAAAGAAGTGACTGGGCCTCATCATCCCAACAGTGCATAGAAACTGTATTATTCTCACAGAAATGTGTATTACAGATGCTTTCTTATTTGCCAACTGATTTCTCAGTTTGTTGGATGCACTAAAATCATGTTTTCAATTCTTATGTCCACTGCCCTGGGGAAACACAACCTATATTAAGGTAAAAACCAGAGATTCATGTCTTCTACAGAAATCCCCATCTTCTGGGGTCTCGAGGAGTACTCACAATATTCCCAAATTAGCAAGAATGGCAGTTCTTAGTCTATTATGTCAGAAAAGTTTGCATGGATTGTGCATACATATAGTTAATGCTATGCCAAGCATTGTGTCTCCTGCCCCACTTGAAATTTAGTGATGTCTGGAATGAAGCTGCCTGCTCATCTCAGCGAAGCTGCTGCCAGCATGGCCCGCGAGTCCTGGGCATCCAAGGCCTGCAGAGCCCTGTCCAGCACCCTCTGGCTCTAGAAGCAGACTGGTGTGAGGTGCTTCACCAAGCAATGTTATTCCTTCAGTGTTCACCTGCAGGAGGTACTGAGGCCTTGCTTGTTCCCTGTAACATACACAGAAAACCTTGAATTCCTTGAGTTTAGAGTATGGAGCTCACAAGTGGAGACAAACTTGCTGGATCAAGGCTCTGTCTGTTCTCCTTCTCCTTCTAATTTATGAATAGCAGAAAGCAGCAGCATCTAAACTATGTGTTTGGTGGGCGTAAAAGAATGAGTCATTAGTGTAATGGAGAGTTATCTGGGCAATAAATGCATGAATAGGAATTGTGACAGTGAGTCACCCTTTGATTGTGTGCCTGGGTGGAACGGATGCAGGTACCATTTTGCTCGGGACTGGTGTAGGGCAGGGGTCAAGATGGGTTCAGGGCAGGAAGGATGCTTTGTTCAGAGCTTGACTAAAGACCTTCAGCTGGAAGAGAGAGTTGCCAAGCTTCACTGGATTCACACTTCCCAAATAGGCTCTGTCTTGCTGGGTGGAAAGATCACGAATCTACTTAGCTAGATTTGCCCTGCAGGAGCTATCCACACGATCTCCCAGGGAAAGCCCAATCTTGTCCAAATCATGTCCAAAACAGAACCAATTCCATCAGAGCCTCTGTGTCCAACCCTGCCCTGTGCCTGTGCCTCCCCTCACATGTCGCCAGCTGGTTGTGTGAGCTTCAAAGCCTGACACGAGATTGAGGGTGGTCGTGTTTTGGTGTTGTGCCTTGGGCCTGTCAGCACTGCCAGGGCTTGTGGCCTCTGCCACAGGTGGCCCCGAGTGTTCTTGAGCTGTGCCTAAGACTTGTATGTGGGCCCAGAGCTGAGGGAAGGGTGCGTGTGCTCCCTGAAATCCTGGGCAGAATCTTCACTGCGGGGTTGGAGCTGACATTGTGGCTCAGAAGGAGCTTTTGTTAGCTCCCCATCACGGCCCTCACAGGCAGGGCTTTTGGAGCAAGCCACAGTTTTGGTGCCTGTTCTGAGGAGGAGGTCTAGGGAGGAGGATGGCACATGCCTGCTGAGGTACCTCAGGTGAAATATTTAGCAGTCACAAGATCCTAGGCCATTAGTTGTTCTTTAAAGTTCTGGCCTGGAATTTCTGAGGGGTGGCAGATGCCAGAAAGTGAAATTGCTCTATGATCAAGTGAATCCTCCCAGTATGTGAGCGAGTTACAAAACTTCATTGGCACCATTACACAACAAACAATTGCAGCTGGTTTTGGGAGCAGCCTCCACCCTCAAGTATGGTCTGTACCACTGCTCCACTCACGTTTTTCCAGGGACAGAACTGGATTTGCAGGTGCCGGTAAGGTTGCTCTGTGTGAGGCTGTGCAGTAGCAGGGGCTGCAGCTGCCCTGGCTGAGTTTGTGAGCCCTCTGATAACCATGAGAACAGGACACCCAGACCTGGTGATGCAGGTATGGATGTGGCACTTCACTCTCTATGGTTACGTGATGTTTCTTCCTTCAAACTTACAGCTGGCTTCTCCAAACCCAAGTGTGGCCAGTACCAGGGGGGCTGGGGTTTCACCTGCACTGGTGGTGTTGTCCAGAATCCCTGTGCTCCCCGCATTAACCTGCATCATTTGTAGAGATCCTTCCTGTCATTGCCATCCGTGGAGCAACATCTTCTTGGAGGATCATCTTCCCCCAAAGCTTCGGCCTACCTGAATCCCGGCAGGGAGTAGCCAGGCAGCACAACCCCCACGGGACTCGGAGCACGGGTGTTTGATGTGGCTCCCTCCCCAGGGCCAGCCAAATTCCCACCCGCCGCAGCACTCGGAGTAACAGGACAAACAAGCAGTTCCCACATGGCAGCACTGCCAGGTGTTTTGACACCGGCGAGATGGGGGAGTCCACAGTGGAATAACAAACAAATAGCACCGATGGAAAAATACTTTCCCCCTCTAGCAACTGTGGACAAGCCAGCGGACAGTGAGCCCCAAGTGCCACGCACCTGCCAGGGCTTGGAAATGGAGTGAAATCACCCGGCCTCGTGGTGACAGGACACACAAGTCCAAGGGCACGTTGCTCAACCCTCTCAGCATCTTTCTGAATCTGGAGTGGCTCCTCTTCTAGGGGACACCTGCCAAGGGCATCTAGCAAGCAACAGCCAAGCTAATGTAGGTCGTTGGAGGGAATGCCTTCAGTCCAACCTCAAAATGCAGGTCAGCGCCCACAGACATCAGTGCTCTGCCTGTGAATTGTGGTCTTGGTGTGAATGTCTAATGGGTAAAACTTTACACACAGACACTGATTCTTCCCCCCTGTGCCACATGCGTGCAACATCCAGTGAGGTCAGGGAGCACTTTTACTTAAAGAACTTAGTAAGTATTTTAAGCCTTGCGTAGGAATACAGGACTGGAAAGTAATTCTAGTGCATCAACCAGCCACTGGCATGGCAAATAAACACATTGTATAAACCTGTTAATTCATTTCTCATGCTCCAATTTAAACCCACTCGGTTCTCCTGCCCCAGCTTCCCTGGCTGAAGGGCCACTGCAGGGTTCATCCCGCTGAGTGCATGCACAGCTCTGGCTCTCCATCTGACTGCCTTTAGGCACAAGTTTGGTCTCTAAGGTTCCACATCCACCTGGCTGGTTTGTTGTGGACTCAGAACCTCAGAGAATTTCATGAATCTGAAGGAAAAAAAGAAAAAACGAAACAGGCCACAACAGCTTGTAAAATTTGACACTCCTACTTACCAGAGACTCAATCCTAATCCTTTGTGCTGGTTCTGTATTAGCCTTATAACTGAAAGGAAAATACTGGTAGCAAAAAATGCAAATCCTTCATTCCTACCATGCCAACAGTGGGTGAAGGTGAAACAGTTTCTGGCTGTTTTGGTGCTTTCTGTGCGGCAGTGCTTTAAACAGCATTTAGTCTCTGGGTGAGAGAGCCACCAGCAAGAAACCCAAATAATGTGAAATAAGCTGGTTCTCGTTCCCTGAACTTGTGAGCCCAAAAACTCAGTAAATGTGGTGCTGATTTAGAGTTTTGTGTATAAGGTAATGATTTCTCTGTAATGGTGCTGTTCTCCTCCCCAGGTCTGATTTTCCAGGTGGATTATGCTTGTATTCCATGATAGTCCCTTTTCCCCTTTGTATGGCGGATCATGAGCAAATTGCCTCTGAGTTGCTTGGTTTATGAAGAACGCATAGGACATGAAACATGAAATGTACTTTTCTTTTTATTATTTGGGAAGGTTTCTTTTTTTTTAACCTGTCTTGTACCACAACAAGGACTGCGGTTTGTCACTGTAGGATCTTGTTGTTTCTTACTCCTCAAAGAAAGGGTGATAACATCAGCAGACTGCTAGGGAACAACATCATTTGATGTCTGCCACGGGGCTGGTTGTGTGTCAGGGTACAGCTCTCCTCAAGTCCATACCCAGGGCCCTACTCACCTCCAGGAGGATCAGACCAGGTTTATGTTCTTTTCTGAGAGACCAGGACCCAGGAATGTTTGATGTGAAGAAGACAGTGCATGGGCAGGTGCTTTGTTTGTGCACTCAGCTGCAGATCAGCCCCGTGATGGCAATGGTAATTACGGGGTCGGACCCAGTTGCCATTCAGCTGGGCATTTTCCAGTCGGCTTAAGGCTTCCCGTGGGATGCAGCCTGAGTCTAGCAGAGTTCCATCCATAAGCCCGTGTCATTCACCTCTCTGCCCTTTGTCATGTGCCATGGGCAGCCCAGGAGAGGGAGAAGGGAGAGGCAGAGGGAAGAGGGATTGCCACCTCCGGTGCCAAGAGCATATCCCAAAACCTGCAGCCAGCCCCAGTACCTTGTGGCTCCTCTGGGTGTCAGTCAGGCCCCTCTCGGATGAGGTCGGTGGGTGCACATGAGCCCTGCAGCGGGAGATGTGAAACAAAAAGCAGGGCCAAGCCTGAGGAGCAGGGCCCTTCACAGAGGGAAAAAAAAGAAAGAGCTCCCCTCCCGGTGCTACGCCCTTCCTTTCCAACCTCTCCCCTAAATCCGGGTTACCCAATTCCAGTGTGATTTACCTCACAGCTGCCACTTTGAAATGCTTTCCTCCTGTCACCCTTGTCTGCCCTTCACTATTAACCACTGTCACATGCCTTGCATCGCATGACTTAATAATTTGAGACTTTGGACTCGATTTACATATATAAACAAATAAAAATATACACACCTGCAGTTGCTGTGGCCAGCTGGCAACTGCCTGAGCAGCAGCTGCATTCCTGGATCATGACATTTAGCAGGGCAGCACATGGGAATTGCATGAAGTGCTCCTCGATAGCCACTGGCAGCAAGCAGTGCCTTTGCTCCGTGCGGAAGATCCCAATCCAGCCAGCTCTGCTCCTTTCTGTGCAAACAGCTCGCACCTGCTCCAGCACATGGCCTGGGATATCCAGCCAGGACATGGAATAGCTGGGAGTCTCCGTGCAGGAGCTGAGGTGCAGCTGTACCCTGGTGGTGCACACAGGGAGCACTCGGGGCCTGGGCCAGAAAGCTCTCTGTCTCCATCCCAGAGCCTGGAGAATTGGAAGAGGGGGTGGCTGTTGCACTGACGGAGTCCAGTCAGATCTTCCTACAAGACTTAAGGGAAAGAAAGATGTAGTTAAAGCCCTGCTTAGCTTCAAGGGCTCAGCGCTTTCTGATGAGGGATTTTGGGTACAGCATGTGAGGAACTGAGGTTAATAAATAATCCAACCTGGTTTTAATAGGTAACATTTCTTGGCATTGTGTGAAAAGCATCACTAGGTCCTGTGGCAGGAATGAGAGTGCCCACATGGTTTAAGGCAGGCATGTGTTTAAACACTCAAGTCAATTAAAACTCCAGGGCAGCACAAGTTTCATTAATAATAATCCAGTGTTTCACCACAGGATACTCTAATTGTTCCTCATCAGGAAGATGTGATCCCAGGGACAGAAAGATTAACCTTCTAAGAAGCTCAAATGATAACATTCAAAGCACTACCCTAAATGATAATGAATTGCCTGTTCATCTTGTAGACTTTGATGATAGCAACCAAAACACATGCACATTGGGCAGCTGGTTTGGGGGACAGACTTCCCCTGGATTACAGCAAATTTTTGGGTAACAACCTATCATGGTTTAAGGAGTCCCAGTACGTCATGATACTTCGCTCTTCCAGTTCAGTTTTCATAAGACCCTTGGGAACTTTGTAACCCAATAATTAAGCCTCTTTGCTCTGTTGAGAAATAATCACGTAGGAGCAGCACAGCATCTCGGCATAAGCAAGAAAAAACCCAGATGATTGATGTGATCTGGGAAATCCCATGTGTAGATGGCATCGGTGCCCAGTCCTGGGGGGGCAGTTCTAAACTTTACCCAGCATGGGCCTGCTGGTGGCCGTGCAGGAGGCACTGCCTGTGGAATTAAAACAGCAAATTAAAGCAGCAGAGATCACCAACAGAGATCAAGACTGTCTCAGAGACACCTTTGTAAGTTAGGATTTGTTGTCTCCACCTAACCCGTAGCCACTCTGGCCTTCTCTCTACTCTGCCACTTGTGACTCAAACACCTTTAGCCAGGATCCATGCAGGGAAGGTGTCTGGAGCCACACGAGAGACCAGTGTGTGAAATAACTTCTTTCTTTGTGTCTTACGTTTAGAAAACCTCTCCTTGCCTCACTTCCTCTAGGCTCTGCTGGGGAGCCAGAGCAGACTGTGCAGAGACGAGACATCCCAATGGAGCACTTCCCAGTGCACAGCACCAAGAGAACACCTGGTGTGGGCAGTGACTGGAGCTCAGCATCCTAGCAAGGTGATTCACTCCTCACAAAAGTCAGGATTGAACGCAGGATGGAAGCTGATAGGAGCATACGTGCCAGTAAGGAGACAGATGCAGCCCAGGTGAGGGGTGACCATGGGATTTATTCAGTGGGCTGGGTGAGTGGTGTCCTTCCCATGTGCCGCTCAGACATGGTTTCCATGTGGTGTGTCACCTGCAGTGCAGGGCCCTCCCTGGGGTCTGGCCTTATGGGTGGGCAAGGCTGGCAGCAGCTGGATCAGAACCTGCATCCACTGGAGGAGCAGCTGCCTGCTGTGCTGCTCAGCACGGGAGGGGCAGTCCCTGGAAGCAGCAGCAGCGCCTCGGCATGTCAGCACAAGGCTCCGGAGCACCTGGCTCTGTTGGCTGGCTGTGACAGCAAAGGAGCCCCTCTGCAGTGGGCAGAGTGCCGTGGGTCGGGCCCCAGAGCCCAGTGCCTGCTGTCCCCACAGACCCCGTGCCAGCCCCAGGTACACCGTGGGCTCTGCCCGCGCCAGCACCGCCGCACTGCGAGCTCAGATGTTTTCCCAGGGCAGGTTAAAACCGGACAGAAGTCTGCATTAAAGATAGATCCAGAGATTAAAAAGCTCAGATTTCCATCGATTCACCTCGCCACATCATTCGCAAACACACTTTGATCTCGAGTCATCTGTTGCTATAATTACTGAGCGATGGTTGATGCAAACACACTTCCCACTGTGGCTGGGTCACTGCAGCAGGGACTCGCCTTGCTCGAGCACTGACCCAAGCCTTTGTGCCCGGTCCTTTCCCTGTCCAAAGGGCTTCACACGAAGGGTTATCCAACGAGTAACTGGCTGTTCTTTGGGAATTAGAGCTTTGTGACTGGCAGTCAAGGGAGCCTCTGCCGCATGTGTGGAGCAGTCACTGCTGTGAGAAGCTCTGGTACAAGGGAGGGCTACACAGAGAGCTCACAGCGGGCAGACAAGCTGCTGAGCCATGCCTGGGGGCACTGAGGATCAGACAGTTGGGTGCTTATCTGCGGATGATCACTGCACCTTTTGATGTTCCCCTGCTGCTGTTTGGACAAGCCCATTCAGGAGCTGTTCCAGAAAAGCCACTCCACCGTACGGTTTTAGCAGAGTAAGGCAGGATCTGATCATCCAGGTAAACACACCTTCGATAAAACAGGTGCATTTTATCTTCTGCAGCTCCCTGTCTCCCCGGCGAGGTCAGCCCCGTGTGCCTCCCGCTGCTCCTCTGCCTGCGGATGGCATTCCTAGCGACAGGACACAGCCTGCCCCCGGTCTCTCTGGTGCTGCCTGCAGGCTGCAGAGCATGTGTTGATGCGGGGAGAAAGTGCTGCTTCATGGAGAAGGCACAAGGGAAACCACTGGGAGCAAGGATGACAACAGGAGAAGCCCCTGGTGTCCTGGGGACGAGAGACAGTGGAGTTACTCTAGAGATGCTGTCCCCCCTGAGTGTGCTCACAGACAGCCTTCCAGGGGTGTCCAAATGCCTCTGCCTGACTCAGGTTTGGTGGGAGACATCCCCCCCACTGTAAGTTAGAAGCTGCCTTGGTTCTGTCTGAACTCACTGCCCTTTCTCTCTTTTCCTGCCAAGAGCAGGAGTGACGTCAGAGGCCCTGAGTCACGGACAGCCACGTTAGCCCAAACCTGTGCCCTCTGGTCTTCAGAAAACCTCTCCTAGAGCAGTCTCTCGCCAGGGTTAAAGGTCAGTTTAACAGTTTAACCAGGTAGGCTGTTGCCATCAGGAAAGGAGAAGACTTTTTATTGTTTTATCCGTTTGCACTTTGCCGTATCAGTGGTTTCCATGTTCCCTCACTTGTCCTTCTCATCCATGCAGTTTCACTCGCTGCTGGGGCAGCTACAGTCAGCTTCTCTATCTAGCAATTGCCACACAGTATCTTGACTTAAACAAATAATGTAACAAGTAGCACACAGGAAATGAGCATAGAAAATATTTATGGGAAGTGGAATTTTGGAGGAACAGGCCACTTAGTGAAGTTTGTTTCAGAAGCTCTGCTTGGAGGCTCTTTTCCTTATGTGTCAAATAATGTCTTAGGCAGGAGACAGGGACATTTCCCTGTATATGGAACTCTAAGTTCTTTATAGTAAAACTACAGAAGGGGCTCCAATGGGGATAAAAACTTTGAAAAGGCCAAGATTTCAGAAGCTGAAGATCCACGCGGGAGGTTCCAGGTTAATCCTCGCTGTTACCGTGGTGGTACAATCTCTAAGAGGAGGAGCCTTTTCCAGGTTTCTTTTGCCTTGGATCAAAATCCAGCTAGCTCATTCCAATAGGTCACGGCCCAGAAAGCCTGCAGCTTGTCCCAGCCTCCAGCCATCCTTGACATCCTCGGAGCTGAGCACCAGTGTTGCCCAGGCCGGGCACATCTGCTCATCAGGCAGCCTCTTGTTTTCCCAGCCATGCTCCTGTGCAGAGTATTCTCCATTTCTTTCCATAGGGGCCTCCCTCCTTCCCTTATCCCACCTCCAAAGGATACCTGTATTTTTCATGGGTTCCTTGGTCTTACAGTGTGCTTTTACAGGTGTGTTTATTGCCATCTTACATCTTAAATGCAATGCGTCATCACTGCCTTTTGACAGAGAAGTATTGTCACCCTTGTCAAAAGGAAACACACCGATGTTATGGCAACAAAGCGATTGCATTGTCAAAACTGCAGGTTCATGTTCTTTAGGGTTCCAGTTCCATGGGAAATTGCCAGCTCTGGACTTATGCTCTTATCCAACCATGGAAAAAGCTATAAAGTCACTGCTGATTGAAAAGAGGCTCCACATACTTCAACCCTCCTGTTTTTCGGACATTTCCAGTGACTATTAACACAACCATAGAACATCTATTGTCTAGGGTCATTGCAGTTCGACTACAGGTGCTTTCTGGAAGGAAGGAAGCCCTGAGATCTCTCATCCCTGAGAATAACTCACCCTGCATTAGCATCACTGAACTCCTGGGAGATTCCAGGCCACATGTGACCTCTGGCTCAGCCTCGCTGAACCTCGTCTGTGTAACATGTGAAGCTCCTGTGTCGTAACAGCCCATTACCAGCTCCTGGGCAGGAAAGCAAGTGGAAAAGTACTGCCGGGATGGACTTCCCTCACCCCCTCATCAAGGGCCAGTGACACGATGTAGCATGCCTGGTATCCTGCATTTCCCAAGCGTCCTCCGTGCTAGGGAGGGACCTCTTCCATCATGTCTGCAATAGATGGGCTGATAAGGTGTGCCCACGGCAAGTGTGAGGAGTAGGTCACACGAGGCACCGCTCGGGACGGCAGCATCAGGAATTATGTCACGTCTGGCTGATCAGTGTATTGCTGCCTCCACTGCAGGAGGGATCAAAGCAGCTATAAATAGCTTAAGCAACCTGCCCCCCGTGAAGGACTGTAAAGAATAAGGGGGTTTAGGTCACAAAACGAGCAATTACGTGCCAAGAGGAAATTGCCCAAATATTTGGAATGGGTTGTTGCTTTTCTTAAATTCACCTCCATGGTCTGTCATTTCCAGAGGGTCAATCATGTTTCCAGAAGACACGTGTTTCTGTAATGACTGTGTGTCCGGTTAAACCAGCACGTGCCCTGCGGTCTGACCCTGCAGTGGTGGGTGTGGGGACAGCAGGCTGGGAGCCCCTGAGCATCCCCCCTAGTGCCTGCCTTTCCCTGCATCTGATGGCTGCTCCACAGCTTTCTCAGGCTGCCAAGGGGCCAAGCCTTCTGCCTCTTGTAGTCCTGCTTCTGAAACGAGTAATGCTGACTGGGAGAGAGGTGAAAAACAGCAGCCCACCACGAGCCCCCTCTGGAGCCGCCTTGTATTTCATGAGGCTGTTCTGATCAGAAAAAGGGGCAGGAGAAGCCCACCCGAGGGGAAAGTCCTGGTGGCAGGAAGGAGGTGGTTAGCAGGTGACATTCAGAGCTCCCACTCACAGCCAGCCCTTCCCTACCAAAAGGAAGTGCTCCTGCTTTGAAGTTTATTTGGAAAGCTTTAAAAATACTTACTAATTGAGGAACACTTTGCAATGTAAATATGCTCTCTTGGTACACTGAGAAGTAGATAACAAGCTCATACCTCTTTTAGGAACACAGCTCGTCACTGCAGCAGCCTCTCTCAGAGGCCTTGAGTTATTCTTTTCCCTCTATTTGTAACAAGTGGTTTCTGTGCCAAAAACATGCCATGTGGAAATGTGTATGCTTGGTGTCTCTCTGAGCAGTTCCGTGTCCCATCTGTAGCACTAGACAGAGGACTCCAAAATTCACCCAGCCCAGTCCATCTTTGGCAGCAGACAGTTAAAATGAATTCCCATTTCCCAACAAAAGCACACCTGGGAATCCCGAGGAGTAACTGTCCATTGTGGAGACAGTCCTTCCCTGCTGTGTTGCAGGGCCTGCCCCGTGGCTGTGGGAGCTGCTGCAGAGCTGGGAGCCATAGCAGAGTCTCCAGGAGGACAGGTAGGTCACGTCTCACAGCAAGCTGCAGTGGAGCCAAGTGCCACACGGGAGAAGGTCAATAAACCAGAAACTGTAAGTGATGGATTGTTTCTGCAAGACAAATACATGTAGAGTTATCTGGAGCCACTGTGAACTGACGAGGGCATGCCAGGGCAGGGGAGGGGTGGGAAGAGGGAAGTGAAAAATGGGACTGCTCACAAGGGTGGGTTTGGAGCACAGTGTGTAACTCTAGCAAAGATTTGGGCCAGGGGAGATGGGATGTCAGAGACAAAAGCAGGGCACTGTCATCCCAGCCGGCGTCCTCCTTGTGAGTACTGGCTGTGTGTAAGACTGTTTCGCCTTACCTAAAATCCCCACCTCTGGCTGTTGTCCTGTAATCTTTACAGCATTTGGATCTCTGTGAGGGAACAGTAAAGGTGGGAGCCAGTAGGTTTAGTGTAAGCAGCAGTCCTTGAAACACTGCAGTCCAGTTCTACCAAGAAATTTAGCCTTCCTTGCAGCTCGCGCACATAATTCCCATTCCTCATCCCTCAGCCAGCCCTGAGTGCCCTGAGCCTGGGAGCCAGCTGTGCAGAGGGACACTGGCTGGCAGGAGTGCTCCTTTGCCACCTGCATCATCATTAAGTGCCAGTGACTCAAGGAGGTCAGGACCAGGTCTTCAGAGAGGAGAGGACCCACCACTCAGAGGAAACCGGCTGCAGGAGACGGCAAGGGCTGGTTTTTCACTCATTTGATAATGCTGCTGTAGAGCTGAGGGAACGGACGTCACTCACAGTCAGTCATTTGCAAATAATCGACCTAAAGTAAACCATCCCCAGTTACCTCTCCTTCAGGTGTAGACAACTTCCAGGTCCTGGCTGGGTGGGGGATTTCCTGTCTGCGTTTGGTTTGTACCTTTTCCAAGGCTTGTGGTTTGCCAGCTGGTTCGTGCCTTCCATTAACACCTGCTGCATGTTTAACTCATTTTTAATTTTACGACTCAGGGAGTGAGGCCTGACTTCTACAACTGGCACAATCCAGCTGAGTCTTCTTCTGCCTGCTGTGAGCCAGAGGGTTTGCTGGGTTTTGTTTTGCCAAAAATTACCGTGATAGTTTAGAAATGGGAAACAAATGTAAAGAAAGGGAGCAACACGGAAGCACGGCTTCCAAGTTATCTCTGTTCATCTGCCAGCAGGCTGTGCAGAGCCAGGCACTGCCCTCTGAGTCTCTTGGTTTGGCGCCTTTTGAGGGAGAAGCCGTTTGAAATGGGAATTTCCCTCCCTCTGCTTCTTTCCTGAGGAATCTGGGACTTGGGGGTTTCTTTGGGGGCCTGGATGCAAGACATGCACACACACCTGGAGATCTGCCTGGAAAACCTCAGACAGAGGTGCAGGGAGAAGCTGAGCGTGGGCTCCCTCCCCCCAGGCAGCGCTGTGGCCTCTG
This sequence comes from Sclerurus mexicanus, assembly GCA_013396755.1. NCBI lineage: Eukaryota > Metazoa > Chordata > Aves > Passeriformes > Furnariidae > Sclerurus > Sclerurus mexicanus. The sequence continues at coordinate 271,109 of VWZF01006953.1, read as the reverse complement.
GCACGTCTGGGTCAGGGCACCAGGTGGGAGCAGACAGGTGAGGCAGCCCCCAGGCTTCAGCCAGCTCACACACTGCTGAATGCCAGGCACCGCAGGCACTCGGGAGCACATCTCTGGCAGCATCCTGCACGGAGAGCAGCACTGCTTTCTGCTGCTGGCAGAACACAAGGGACTGGACGTAAGGGAAGGGCTTGGGGAAAAAGCAAGCATCCTCTGTGCAGATCCTGGTATCACAATGACAGCTGCTGCCAGTCCTGTTGTCTTCTCAGAGATGGAAAGATGTGCTACATCATCCATCCTGTTGTCCTGACACTTCAGCTGGGACATTCTTCGGGGAAATACAGCAGAAAAACTGCAGGTAACAGATACTTGTAGACAGGTCAAACAGCGTGTACCTGAGGAGCACCTGCTTTGACTAATGTCCTGTTGCATACCATGAAGCAACTGGGAAGAAGGAATAACAGTCACGTTATCTGCTCAATCAGAAGTCTGCACAAACCTCTGATGAGGAGCTGTGAGCATCACCAGGAACATTAAATAAGAAGTGAAGACTGAAGGAAATTTCTGCATACCACCCCATTGTAAAAGCTGCATTGCAAGGGTAAGAGCAGAAATGGGGGGAAATTTCTTGCTTGGTCTGTTCTGTTGAGGTCAGAGCAGGACGTTTGTAGAGCAAAGGGCAGAGTGACTCAAGCGTACATGGAACTTTGCTGGGAAATTGTCTCAAGTCCTGCGGTTCTGACATCAGAGCACTTCACCCTGTGCACCAGGCCCGGCTCAGGCCTCGCACGCTCTGCGTGCAGAGCAGGGCCACTGGACTTTCGATGGCCAGGCCAGGGGTGGCAGGGATGATGTAAGTGCCTCTGAGAGCACAGCCAGTGCTCAGCTTTGGCCAAAGGGTGCCTGACGCAGCTGCACCAAGCGCAGGCACTGCTGGGGCCCGTTCCCCCCGTGGGACTGTGTGTCCAAAGGGGCTCAGCCACACCGGGGCCCTGCCAGCACGAGCAGCGAGCCGCGGGCTACCTGCAGCTGAGCTGCTCGGGGTGGGAGCCTTGGATGAGTTGCCCAACCATCACCCCCTTCCTTTCCAGTGAAGCACATACCGTGCAAGATAACATTGGCTCCAGACAGCTGATGACAAGCTGAGTGTAGGTGTCTGAGAGATTTTAAAAAAAAACACAACAGAGAAAGTTTGTTCTTATCCAAGCGGATTTCCTGGAGCGATGAGTGAGCCTGGCATGTCTCCACTCTGCCTTTGGCATATGCCTGTGCATCTGGGCTGGCTGACACGACCTCATCCATTTCTAGCGAGGAAGGAGCAGTTGCCCTCACAAGCTCTGTGTTAGAGCCTGCTCTGTCCTTGCCTCTGCTGCAGCAGCCCCAGCCCTTGTGCAGCCTCTGGGGCAGCTCTGCAAGAGGGAGCAGGGGAGAACCAGTGTGCATCTTGCTGCTGTCACCTCGGAACGCCATGCCTGCTGTCTTTGCTTGCTGCTCTGGGCCAAAACCAGAGCCTCCTGCCAGCAGCAGCAGTAATTCAGACCCCTGGCAGCCCCCAAATTCCTCTATTCGCTCCTGGCCATGACAGGCCAGAGAAGCACTTTGCTTATCACCAGGCATCCTACCAGGTGCTCTCTTTAGCCACCTTGGAAAGTGTTTTTCCCTTGCTTCAAGTAAACTCATGTCCTGACACAAAGCCAGCTGCTGGAACTATTTTAGGTTGAGGATTACCAGACTTAGGCAGCAGGAGAGGAAGTTCTATTAGAGCTGTTTGCCTGCAGCTCTGTTTAAAACCAAAAGCAACCCTTAGTTAGCTGGGAAACCATTCCATTCCTGTAACCTCTGCATCTGCAGTGCTTGGGTTCCAGACCTGCAGCTCTGGCTGGCCAGGACATCTGGTGGCCACACTCGAGCTACACTTCTGTGAGTCTGTGATTCTGGCTGGGTTTGATTCATCTGGGGGTGCACCATGACGTCTGGTGGCCACACTCGGCTTCAGTGAGCGTCGGGACATCTGGTGGCAAACTGTTGCCAGGATCACTGTGGCAGGCCCCGATGGCTACAGAGCCGTGCCTGGGAAACCCTTCCACGCGTGTAACCTCAGTGGTTGCGACACTTTTGTTCCCAGCCTGCAGCTCTGGCTGGGTTTGGTCCATCCGTCGGCACACCATGACATCTGGTGGCCACACTCGAGCTACACCGCTGTGACTGATGCTGGCTGGGTCTGATTCATCTGTGGGTGCACCCTGACATCTGGTGGCCACACTCGAGCTACACCGCTGTGACTGATGCTGGCTGGGTCTGATTCATCTGTGGGTGCACCCTGACATCTGGTGGCCCCAGTGGAGCTCTGCAAGCGTCGGGACCTCTGGTAGGAAAGTGTCTCTGGAGACGTTCAAAACACACCTGGACACATCTCTGTGTCACCGGCTCGNGCTCTGCAAGAGGGAGCAGGGGAGAACCAGTGTGCATCTTGCTGCTGTCACCTCGGAACGCCATGCCTGCTGTCTTTGCTTGCTGCTCTGGGCCAAAACCAGAGCCTCCTGCCAGCAGCAGCAGTAATTCAGACCCCTGGCAGCCCCCAAATTCCTCTATTCGCTCCTGGCCATGACAGGCCAGAGAAGCACTTTGCTTATCACCAGGCATCCTACCAGGTGCTCTCTTTAGCCACCTTGGAAAGTGTTTTTCCCTTGCTTCAAGTAAACTCATGTCCTGACACAAAGCCAGCTGCTGGAACTATTTTAGGTTGAGGATTACCAGACTTAGGCAGCAGGAGAGGAAGTTCTATTAGAGCTGTTTGCCTGCAGCTCTGTTTAAAACCAAAAGCAACCCTTAGTTAGCTGGGAAACCATTCCATTCCTGTAACCTCTGCATCTGCAGTGCTTGGGTTCCAGACCTGCAGCTCTGGCTGGCCAGGACATCTGGTGGCCACACTCGAGCTACACTTCTGTGAGTCTGTGATTCTGGCTGGGTTTGATTCATCTGGGGGTGCACCATGACGTCTGGTGGCCACACTCGGCTTCAGTGAGCGTCGGGACATCTGGTGGCAAACTGTTGCCAGGATCACTGTGGCAGGCCCCGATGGCTACAGAGCCGTGCCTGGGAAACCCTTCCACGCGTGTAACCTCAGTGGTTGCGACACTTTTGTTCCCAGCCTGCAGCTCTGGCTGGGTTTGGTCCATCCGTCGGCACACCATGACATCTGGTGGCCACACTCGAGCTACACCGCTGTGACTGATGCTGACTGGGTCTGATTCATCTGTGGGTGCACCCTGACATCTGGTGGCCACACTCGAGCTCCACCTCTGACTGAGTCTGGCTGGGTCTGATTCATCTGTGGGTGCACCCTGACATCTGGTGGCCACACTCGAGCTACACCGCTGTGACTGATGCTGGCTGGGTCTGATTCATCTGTGGGTGCACCCTGACATCTGGTGGCCCCAGTGGAGCTCTGCAAGCGTCGGGACCTCTGGTAGGAAAGTGTCTCTGGAGACGTTCAAAACACACCTGGACACATCTCTGTGTCACCGGCTCGAGGTGACCCTGTCTTGGCAGGGGGCTTGGACCACATGATCCCCATAAGTCCCTTCCAACCCTAACAATTCTGTGAGCCTGTGACTCTGGCCGAGTTTCATTCATCCGTGGGTACACCATGACATCATGTGGCCACAGTGGAGCTCTGCAAGTGTCGGGACATCTGGTGGCAAAGCATTCCCCACAGGATCACTGTGGTAAGCCGTGATGGACATGGAACCATGTCTGGGAAACCCTTCCATTCATGGCACTTCAGTGTCTGCAATGTTTGTGTTCCACCTGCAGCTCTGGCTGGGTTTGGTACACCATGGCATCAAGTGGCCACACTCAGGCTCTGCAGGCATCGTGATATCTGATCACAAAGTGTTCCCCAGGATCATTGTGGATGGGCATAGAGCTGTGCTGGAGGATAAACAAGGGCTAAATAATCCCCTTGTCAACCCTCTCCCTTCCAGACACACCCATACCCTCCCGGGCCACCAGGGGAAGAATGCAGCCCAGACTCACTTTACCCTGAGTGTCCCTGTGAAAGTTCAGCAGGGAGAACTGTCACCTAAAGAGCTAATGTGCTAATGACTTAAACCTGAGAATCTCAGGACTCCCCTAATTAGAGGAGAAGCCTCGTTTCTCCCTTGCTTTTGGACTATATGTGTATCTAGGGGATTAGCTCCTTATGCAGTGCCATGTCCAAATCCGTGATGGATGTACAGGTGTAAGCTCACCCCACGGAGGGAGCCCGTACAGTGGGAGAGGTGAGTGTGCAGCAACACAGCCCCTCTGGCAGAGAGGCAGCAGAGATCCTCCCACTGTGCACCTGCTTCATGTCTGAAGCTGCAAATAGCAGCTGTGCAGACCCTCTGTTCCACTCTGCTCCTTGTTCTGAAACAGGACAGGCTGAAACTTGGAGTGAGTCAGATGCAGAATGAATAAGGAAGGTCTTTCAGGTAACAACCACGAGAGTATGTTCAGGTGCAGGCAATAAATCTGTCTGCAGTGGAGGAGCAGGTGATTGGGACTTCAGGAAGCAGACTTAGTCATGCAATTGCTGGCAAAGCTTCTCTTCTTAGACTTATGCACTTCCCATTCTGTTGGAAACCTAGGATGAGCATAATTGAGGGTGTAAAACCAGCTCTGTCTTTGGCCCCAGCCTGGCTCAAATGTAGAGCCAAGAAGCTCAGGAGCAAGGTGGTTCCCTGTTGGGGATGCAGAACTTGCCTTCCTCGGCCTCACCACATGGTTCCCTGGTGTAAGGCAGGGTGTTCAGAATTCCCTGCCCTGCCAAGAGCCCTGGCTGCACCAGGGAACTCATTAGCATTAAGGGAAGCTGTGGGAACCCCTCTTTGGTGGTGAAACAGATGAGAGCCTTTTCACTGTGTGGAGATGGGGCTTCGTTCTCCTGGGCTGTCTTTGATGAGAGCAGAGACTGCTGAGCTGGCCACTTATCCATGCTACCCTGTTCATCTTCACGGTGACACTTCCAGGCACAGCCAGGGACTTGCATAAAAGCCAGACTGTCCTTCCCTTGCCTCGATGGAGACGCAGCAACAGAAGGGGCAGGAATGGCTCATTCCTGGAGCACGGGCCGGGTGTTGTGACCTGTGTGCTCGGGGTCAGCCCTGGGAGTTGGGCAGCCCCTCTGTTCCCGGGTCTGTCACGTAGCCTGGGTTAGCACAGAGATACGATCTGGGTGCAGGGGCTGTGGCTGGGGCTCCCAGCTGTCCTGTGCCTCAGGGCTCACCGGCAGTCAGGGCTTTCATTCTTCTAGGTGCTGAGCTGCCCTGTCACCTGCTGTCCCTTCCTGCCTGACACTGTATCTCCCTCAGTCAAGCAGCCTGCCTGCCCCAGCAGTTGTTGCACTGCTTCTGGGAAGGCACGTGTCCTGCCAGCAGCCCTTAATGACCCGACTGTCCCCTCCCTGCCTAGCTGTGACACTTCCAGCCCCAAGGCACAGTAATGGTGTTTTGGGCCTTGGCCTGACCTTCACATGAGCCTCAGGATTTGAAGCCATTGCATCACCATTTGCTCCCAGTAGGGTGTCCTTTATCAAGAGCACTGCCATAAGATTATTGGTTTTTTTACAGAAGTGATAGGAAGTGATCACGGGCTTGCCCAGACCCAGTTCTTGTTTCTGAAGTGTCATTTCAAATAAATGTACTGTTCTAGGACCTGCTTCATGCAGCAAAGGAGCTGGGTATGTACAGTAAAACCCACAGCCTGCACAACGGGGCTACAGAATTAGGAGAGCAGCTTCTAAGTTCCACAACTACCAATGTAGTGACAGATTCACCACCTGCCTCCACAGAGAGGGCCTGTGGGCTTTCAGAAGCCAGTTTGGCTGGAGCAGCATGCCAGGTGAACGTGCCAGGGAACCTCTTCCCATTTCTGCAAAGGGGCACTGGTGAGGCTGTCCATGCACCACCCTGCCATGCAGGTGTGAGTTAGAAACAGGCCAAGTGGTGGAACAGAGAAATAACAGCATGGCAGAGTCCCACCTCAAACAGCAGTGGAGAGGGGTAGTGAGCAAGTAAAAATGTGCTGCACTTCTCTTTTCACAACCGAGTTGTGCTACAGCAGCAAAGGGCACGACTTGGCCCACGACAGGGACTTTGCTCTGGTTTGATGGCAGTTGTCCTTCTGCAGCTGCAAAATGGATGCACGGGGCTGGGGTAACCCAGTCAGAACTCGGTTTAGAGTGGAGGTGCTGCTTGGTGAACACTTGGGCTCTCAGGAGGAATGGGAGATAAGGTCCTGCTTCTCTTCCAGGTCTCAGGGGCTGAGGAACCATGGCAAACCTTGCTCACTGAGCGAGGTAGCCAGGGGAGTGCAGGAAGGTGGATAATCCTCTTGATGGACAGCAGAAGGACACTGCGGGTGGTAGGGGAACGCTGGAGCCATCCCAGGTGTTTGCCGGCACTAAATCCCTCCCACAGCACTGAAAGCCAGCCAGAGGCTTCCACAGCCCCACTCCTGCCTCACCAGGGCCACACAGCCCAGGGATTTGACTGCTTGGCAACCAGTTTTCCCCCTCAATCAGTCCCCATTAAAACTTCCCCTCATTTCTATAGCTTAAAGAAAAGGAGACAGTTTCCAGTAAAGCATTTACAAAACAAAGGTCTCTTAAGTTTGTAGACAGTGCTGAACACTTTGTTTTAATTTTCTAGGAAGAGCTTCACAAACGAGGAGAGTTTGGCCGGTTTTGAGCTTGCAGGAGCAGAGGCTGTGTAACACAGGTCAGGCTGCTTTTTCTTCCCTGAAATCTGTATTTTGCAAACAACTGATCCATAAACAGTGTAACAGCATCCTTGTTAAAGAAAGGCCAAAGCCTTCCCATGCTCAGGCAGCACAGGACCTTTCCTGGAAACCCTTCCTGGAAAGGGTGTACCTTGCCTGGTGTGGACATGGTGTGTAAGCCTCAGCTCTGCACTCCAGGTGGGTTTTGGTGCTCTGCTTTTGGCATACCCTCATCAGAATTATTTGCTCCTCCCTCCTGCTGTTCTCTGCAGCTCAACACCTCTTTCTATCTCTCTGTATCACTGTCAGTACATGCAATGAGCAAGCTAGAAATGTGTGATGCGTTTCCCTTCTCGCTGCTTGCTTTGACAAGAGGCTGGGGAAGGGATCCAAACAGTGCAGAGAGAGGAAACCCACCCTGTGTTCATGATGCCCCAGTCACGATGGGACAAGAGATTCAAAGGATAAAGAATAAATTTGATTTTCATGACACAGCCAAGAATGCAGACAAGCAAATACCCCCTGGGCAAAGGCCACCCATTTGACAATAATACAGTTACCACCAGACACCTCTGCTGCCAGCAGGAGGACAGACCACTGGGATGGTACAATAAAATAATCCACAAATCAGGTTTGCTAATTGGGAAAGGCACTTTTGACAGGTTGCCTTAAAACCTGCTAGTAACCAGTTTGTGTGTCTCCTGAACTGCCTACCCCACCTAGTTACCTCTTCCTTCATTTCTTGCAAATTTTCAACATTTTGAAGTTGCATCCAAAAGGAAGAACTTCCCAAGCACAACACTGCAGAGAATGGCAACAAAAACCACGTGGCAGCATCCCACTTTTGGGGAGCCCACTGATGTCCAGGTACAGCTGCTGGTCAGGACCAGGCCAGCCCCCCCATCATGTGCCTTGGGCTTCCACATACTGATCCTGAGTGTATTTTTCGTGTGACTTTGTCTCCCTGTGCTGCTCTCCATCTCCCCTTCCCATATTCCAGAGGCCCACGTGCCTCCCCAGCTATGATCTGAGCAGCCTGCAGGGATACCTGCTCACCCTGCTCTCAGCATTTGCAGAGACCTCCCAGAAGACAGTGAAGTGAAAGCACCTGGGGCAGCGTAAAGGGTGTGCAGAGCACACTGCAAGGTCACAGCTCACCCAGCAGGACACGGGCAGGGGGGAGCACGTGTCCCCACCAGTCCAACTCTACAGGGCACATCAGCTTCCCAGGTTTTCCACACACAACAAAGCCACAAGACTTCCCGACACCCCTGCTCCTCCACTGGCCCCTCTGCTCTCTCCTGAAGGATCCAACACTTCCAAAGAAAAGCAGCTTCATGGGAGGGCTGACAGAGGTGGGCAAGAGGTCCAAGCTGATGTAAGTAGGTGCAAGCAGGGATGGGCACACCGCCACCAGGTCCCTGGGGATGGCACTGCTGCCTGTGCTCCCTGGACACCCAGGTACTGAAGCTGTCACCTCCATCTGGGCTCTTCAAGACAGCTGTGGGTAAAACTGACTTCCCAAGATGCAGCCCTGGGTAGTGCCCACCACCTCCTACTGTCCCCTAAGAGTACCCCAGTGATGCTCAGGGCTGGAGCAAAACCAACAGCCCTGCAAAGCTCACAAGGGCCATTTATGTCTGCCTTTCCTGCTCTTCCCCACATTACCACCCGATTAAGAAATTCTATTATGTTTTTAAAAAGCCCCACAGGAGTTGAGCAGTTACTAAAATCCACAATGTTCCAAAAATCAAAAATTGAACTAGCACCTCTCTCTGCTCCTGTGGCGAGAACCCTGGTATGCGCTATTTCATTATTTTCATGTGTTGAGTGGATGGGTTTTAGACTCTCTTATCTGTATTAAAATATATTTTACTAAAGCAAGACAAGAGAATTAAATGAGCACTAAGTGGACATATCTATTTCTATTACCAAAAGAAAGTCTGATGCATATGCCATCTTCAGTTCTTTTAAAATTTTATCTTTTATTCACTCATTAAGACCCAATAAGTTATATAAATCAGAGCAGTTTTCATTTCCTCAATGAAGTAGTCAACAAGATTTTAACTTCTTATGCTGACGCAGTAGCACATTAGTTCTCCCAGAGTGTGCTGGTCTAGGTTTTCCACAGAGATTCTTCTCCCAAAGGCTACCTTTCTCGCACAGCTTTTAATGGAAACTCTTCCATGGTACTAGCAGAGCACTGTGTCTCCCCAGGAGGTTCTGAAAGCAGCCAAGTCAGCTGTCAAGGCACACACCTGTGTGCAGGTGCACTGGACGCAGTAGCACATTAGCCCCAGGCTGGCAGAGGCCACCCCAACCCTTCTGCCTCCCACTGCTCCTTTAGAGGAAGCCACAAACTACCCTGAAGCTCCATGCTCAAGGCAGGGGCAATGACTCCATGTGACAGGTGTTAAACCAAATACTTTTGTATTTAATTATAGACAAATGCACAGGACTGCCAATGACAATGAGCTGAGGCATCAGCATTGGCATCTCCCTGCTTTAAACAGTGCCTAAAGCAACTTCTAAACAAGAACAACTTGGGATATTCATGTAGAACTGAAATTGTGATTTGCTTTACCTAGTAGGAAGGGTTCTCAAACACTTCAGTAACTTGTAACTAGGCCCATGGTTGCCATTTCCCATCTGCTTCTCATAAGCAGGTATTTTGCTTTGGATACCAGTAATAGATTTTTGCCCAATAACAATGCAATCTCTTCTTCATGGTAACACACAAAAGCATTCTAGCCTTGTTCCTCTTCATCCCCATCCTCGTCTTCATCCCCTTGATCTCCAGATTCAATATCATCTTCATCTTCAACCTAAAATCAAGAGAAGATCTCTTGTGAGCAGTAACACCTCTTGCTTGATCCAGCCAGTGGAAGGCAAGACAAATGCTGAGGGAGTGCAGATGAGCTTATGGCCGAGCTCACATTACCGTGCCAGATCAATTAGTGCATAATAAATGCATCTGTCACCTTACAACGTCACACAGTCTTTACTTCTCTGCTAAGGGTGGCTGAGCACTGGGGACAAGAGGCAGTGGTCATCTTTTATTGCTGTCTGCCAGAACGAGTTAAAGTCATTCTGGTACACTTAACATCTCCCTGTTCATAGCAAGGCTGCACCAGACTTTTTGGATCAAGTTTTGCCATACACGACCTGGTCAGACCCAGAGCTCACCAGATCCATCCCGTCTCTTACCGGGACGCCAAGGTCCTTCAGTTTGATCTTGAGCGCAGATATCTTCTGATCCTGGTCAGCCAAGAGCACCAGCAGATCGTCCTGTTCCTTCTTGGACTCTGCGACTTCTCGCTGCAGTTTGCTCTTCTCATCTTGCAATATGGCAACTGTACTACTGGATGAGTCCAGGTGCTGCTTCAGCGACTCCTTCTCCTCAGAAAGGGCTTTGACTTCGCTCTGGCAACAGAGAAAATCCCACACCAAGTTGCAATACAAACACGGCAACAGCTGTTTCCTAAAAACACATTCCAGACCTTGAACAGCTCCAACCCGAGTGCCCTGTGGCCTTGCTCCCACACACTTACACATCCTTACCCAAACTATTGCCAGCTTGGAGGGAAGTAGGGACAAGTATTAACAGTGGTTCCCTTCCTCCCAGTCAGACTGGACTGCCCACGGCAGAGTACAGCTGTTTCCTAGACTGTCTTTACCAACTCTTTCAAGGCAGACAAGTCCTTTTTCCCAGTGAAAAACAGGAGACATCCAGCTTCTCCTACATGGCCTGAAACACCGAGCATGCTGAGGAGACAAACCACTTCCACCTAAAGCCTTGGCTGCTGGAAAAGGCCTCCTAACTGAAGGCTGAGTGCACAGGGGTTTGGTTTGGGGTTCACCCACTACCAACCTTCAGTTGTTTGATTTCCTGCTCCAGCCGTGCCTCCAGTTCCGAGCTGGTTGCTGCTGTTGCACCGCTGTCTCCTAGCACAGGCTCTGCAGTTGTGTTCTGTGGACAGGGAATTCACTATCAGCGCCTCACAGAGCAACACAGCAAGAGAAGACATTACACAATTCTTTTAAAGCATCTTTTCTTTGTACAGCACAGCCGAGGTATGGTCATTATATACACCCTGTGCTGCAAAGCATCAGCAAACACACCCGTGCTTCCTGGGGTCTCAGGGAACTCATGCACACATGCACAGAGGAGAGCATGGTGCAAACCTTTATTTCTTACAAGCTAGGTTTGGAACAGACTGTTAGGGTTTCTTCTGGGTACACCCCATAACAGCCAGCCCACTGATGCTTCTGAAGGGCTGAAAATGCTTTTATTAAGTACGCAGATCTTTTGTGTGTGACTACTAAAAACAGCACTAGAGAAGCCTCAGCCAGCCCTCCCCAGTTATAATTTCCATGATGTGGCAGCTGTCTGTCATCAGCAGCTCCCACAGAGCACAAATTACAGACAACTGTCTCTCCAGCTGTACCACACTTGAGCCAACGCTCTGAGCAAGGGAGGCAGTAGGAGGTAGGGTGGCAGTGAGGTGGCCTGGCAGCCTGTGGCACCATGGGACACACAGACACACCTCTGCCTCATGAGCACACGGCCAACACATGTGCAATGGCATCTCCCATCAGAGCAGCTGACACTTGGGACTGGAGCAGTGTTCAAAGCCTTCCTCTCTGCCCATCTGTACACTGAACACTTGTTTGTCAGCTGTTTGTGTGGCCCATGTTCCTGCAGATTAGCTCTGCTGTGGGAACGCTGTAACACTCCCAAACAACTTGTTCAAGTTGTGCAGCTCAGTGTTCATTTCCTAAAGCTGGCTGCTAGTTCTGAGGACAGTCACAGCTATTCCCTGAGGCCTTACTGGCTCATCAGTTCAGTTGCCAGCCAAGAGAGGCTCTGCAGCATTTCAAGGCCTGCACAGACAGATGCACCTCCCGGCTGCCACTGAACTGTCCCCCAACTTCCCCATCAGGATCCTCCACTGCTTGTGAGAGTACCCTTCCCTTCGGTGTACATGACAGCACAGTTGTGTCTCACAGGCCTACTGCCTGTAGACTACAAGCTCACAACACCCAACAGCTGACATTTCTTTGTCTAACAAACCAAGGACCAGTGTCCTCACAGAGCACAGAGGGGTTTGTGCAGGCAACTCATTGCTTGATGTAAAACACTGCTGGAATCACTTGTGATGTGTATTCTTAAAACAAGCTTCGTTTAGGAGAGCAGCTGCAGACACTGTAAGCAGCAAGGCAAGTCTTGAAGATTTAGTGCCCAGAAATAACAGAAGTAACTTGTTCACTAGTACCATTACTTGTAGCTTTTGATTCTCCATGTGAAGCTTGGAGATTTCTGCAGACTGGAGTTGTATCTGGCTCCTTAGCATTTCTAATTCCTTTAGGAAACAGACAAAAATTTAAAGTTAATTTGATCAATCAAGATAGCTATTCACATTTTATTTTTCTCAAGGTCAATGCTACCAGACTGACTGCTTCACACTAGGAAGTGTGAGAGGAAAGCTGCCTCCCTCTCAAAGGGAGCAAACAATCATTTCTCTAGGAGACCAGACTAGGCAGCAACATGGACCATCTTCTATCCTGCTCTTACAAACACTTTTCTCTGGAATGCCCTACCAGGGCACCCGGCTGAGGCTCAGCCACATTTCTCAAGGTGTTTCACACCACTTACACTCCCACGAGCATCCTCTGTCCATCCCCTGTGACTTACTAACGCAGGCATTAGTTCTGTGATCACAGAAACTCTGCCAGGTATGGTTTGGAGCAGTAGCTACCTTAAATTACTGGATCTGCAGTTGTTTAAAACTTAACCCGTGCTGTACGTCTGATACCTGGAAACTGCCAGAGCAACATTTCAACACATGCTCTGTAGCAGATAAGCACATTTTGCAAGTCTGACAAGTCAGTTCAAGTGTCTTCTGCTGGCTCAAACCTGCTTAGTAAAACAACTAATGCTATTTTTGGGTGCGTAACCAAGATTACGACCATGGTTGCAAAGATACCTGATGAAAACCAACAACACATTCAGGAATCAATGCTCCTCCCCTCCTGTCCCAAGCCACCCCTGTTCAGCCCAGCTTTGCTGCAATGCCACACATTCACCTTCTGTAGCTCACTGTTGTGCTCCAAACCACCAGATTTGCTGGTCTGTGAAGACTGCTCTGTGGTTCCCATTTCCAACTGGGAAGAATTCTGTAAGAGCAGCACAAAAATCAGCCTTAGAACTAAAAGCCGAAATATAGTCATGTTGTCAGGAAAAATAGCAAACTGTTCTTGCGTGATCAAAGCTCCCAGCAGAGAGGCTGCCAACAGGCTAAGAAAGGCACATCAAAGCTCTGGTGACATGAGAGCAGCTGGGTGGTCTCCCCTAGGTGGGTGCAAGGGCCCCTTTCACCAGTGCAGATGCAGCAGACACGCACCAGTAAGAGCAGCACACCACCCTGCACCACCAGGTCTGGGGCATCATCCCCACTGAGCTCCCACCATTTTTCCCCACCCAAAACACACCAAACCCACAGATTCTAAAGCTGCAAAAATGCCTCGTGCCAACAGTGTGAAGCAGCAAAGGCTCTGCTCAAGCCATCTCCCAGCACATGCCCTATTTCCAGCATGCCATCAGTCAGGATGGCTTGGCTGCCACCACAGGGGGGACAGGCACAGCTTCACACAAGACACACTTGCAAGCAGGCACTGCCAGCTGGACTGGGTTCTGCTGAGACAGCACTTACCAGTTTTTCTATGACAGAATCCTTTTCCCTTAGCTGCCCTTGCAGCAGGTCATGCTTGTTCTTCCATTCTTCCAACTCCTCTTTCAACTTGCTCACTTCTTCTGTCTGAATGCCGTTCATCTGGAACGTGTCACTGTGGGAATTGTGATGCTGGGTGTCCTTTCCTGAACAGAAGGGGTTTACAACAAAGGTCAAACAAACAGTAATTAAAGCTGGCTTCAAATACACCACTGATGTCCTTACTGCCTGTCACCCTTCTGCCCCACAGGGCAATACAAGCCATTCTAACTCAGGGGGCCAAGCACAGCATTTAAGATTGTCTCAGTACAATAAAAGTACATAAAGAGCTCTAATTTGCCATTGGTATTTATGCTGTTTCCGCCATTCAGTCCACCCAAAGCGAGGCCACGAAAAATTCTGTAGAGGGAAAATAATTGCTTCCTTATATGTTTTTAATCATAAATAATTGAGAAGAGTTTCTTTTAAGTAATGTCATACCCAACTTACCAGACATCCTGACCATGGACTCAACTGGCACATCCTGCCATGATTTAAACACAGTTAGCAATTTCTCCAGTGACAGCCACAGGCCTCAACCTCACACACCTGCCCTCGTGCCACCTTCCCTAACTCATGCTTTCCTTCCAGATCCCAACTCCAGCACGCTCTGTGGCCCACGTGTTCATGTTCTGAGCCTGAACAGGCAGTGACTGGTTTGGATTAACCTGAACTGGAGCAGGGGCAGCCTCTCCCAGCAGCTCCCTGGTAGCCACAGGTCCCCAACAAGCACAAGTCCACAGATGTATCTGTCACACAACATCCTGGCACAAGGCAGAGTTGATCTCTTACTTTATATTCCTCTTCCTAGTATTTGACACAGCTCTTTATGAAGCCCACCTAGCTGTACTTTGAGCAGGTTATACTGGTCCTTGTGCTGCTGGATCTGGGACACCTGCTGTGTGACAGTTGCCTGGAGCTGTTCATTCTGAGATGTTAAAGTGTTGATCCGTTGCTTTAGCTCTTCAAGCTCCTGGTCCTGTGGAAGGAGAAAAGAGCACTTGGAGCCAACAGCACTTCTGAAAACAACCCTGTCAGGAAGGTGAATAAAGCCAGAAAAACCTTAAAATGGCCTGCACTTGTTTAGTCCCCTTCAAGGATCTGTAAACAAGTCGCGGTAACTGCAGACATCACGTGTTCAGTAAAGCCTCCCTGCTGGTTCAGCAGTGCCCCTTAGTTCCACGTGTACCTGAACTCAACACCTGCTTTCAGTTTGAGTCCATTACCTTCATTCTTCTCAATCTAAGCTGCAGCAACCACACAAGTGACAAAAAGGTTCTGAGAGTCCCCCCACGGTGGGTCCAACACTCAAACTACACCAACAAACCAGTTCTTCCTTCAGCCCCATTTCAGCCGTCACCTTTCCAAAGGTGAGAGCACAGAACTAAGAAGTGCATCTCTGAGGGGCTGCAAGTTCTCCACTAACTCAAGAGCAAACACTGCAACACAGGAAAGAGCAGAGGCACCCCAAGGAAAAAAGAAAATCCACTTGTACAGTATTCTGAACACTGACACTTGAGTTAAACTTAGACATAAGTGTTTCTAGAAGTGTTCTGCATTGCTGGATTCCTTGTTACTTGTTTCAGAACAGGGGGTATCAAACTGCACTGCAGTGCCTCCGGAAGGCAAAACAAAGAGCTTGTAAAGGCACGTGGACAGGGTAACTCTCTCTTACCTGCTCCCTAATGACTTTTTTGTAGTGAGTCACAATGTTGTCATGCTGTTCCAGTGTCTTCTTGACCTCCTCCTCCTTCTTGTCTTCCTCGCTGGACTTGTAAATCGCTTTACTTATGACACCTGTCAAAAACAGCGTTTGTCAATTAGAGCCCAGTTCACTTCTGCTGATCCTCAAAACAGTCCCACCACCTCACAATCCGAGTTCGGGCTCGATAAACTCAACCTGCACATTAAACAAGCACAGGTTCAACAGGAAGCAGCAGTTTTTTGTTGCAGAGTTTGCACACTTACTGCTTTACTCTGTTTCAGACCAGTAACTGTGTGTTTTGGGTCCTTCCTATCAGAAAAGCTGTGCTTTACTTGGGCTGCAGTGGCAGCCCAAGTGGTGGTACAAGTAAGGCCAAGACTTGGAACTACAAGGGCAACCTGCAGACCAAACTGCTTGGGCAAGCCCACACTTACAGTTGCTGTTTTAAGGCTTTTTCCTTCTCTAGCCTGAAATATTAATAGACAGGACACCAGTTACGTGTTAAGAACAATGGCAACCTATCTATTCTGTGAGGAACACAAACAATTAAAGAAGTGTCCATCATATCCTATCAAGCCAGAAAATTCAACAGCATTCCCGTGTTTTCTTAATGAAATAGTTAGAAACAGACATCATCTGGGTTGTGTACTTCCACAAATCCAGCATTTGTGCTCATCATATATGCTCAGCACTTGAGTTTCCACGAGAGCACACGTAAACACCTCTTGGCCAGTGTGCAAACTTGCACAATCTATTAAGACTCATTTCCACCTAAGAACATCAAGTAATCCAGCCCAAGTATTCTTACCAAACACTTGAACTGCAAGCTCAGGTGTGTGATGACTTCCAGCTGCTACATCAGCCTTTTGGTGTCATCACACTGCTTTTAAGATGGGTACATTCAGCACATTGGGTAGCCCCCAGCTCATCACAGTCACTAGAGAAAGGACCACAGCATCTCACCTTCCAGTTCCTTCACCAGCTTCGTGAATTCATGGTCAAACATCATGTGGTCTGGGCTAGAGAAACTAGGCTGTGGCTTCTGGGCAGCTCTGGAGTAAAGTTCATGTTTGCTGATGAAGCCAAGCTTCTCAATGAAGTTCTCCCTGCCAATCCTCTTCTCAATCAGCTGCTTCAGCTTCTCTCTAAAAAGACAAATCAATCACAGTGCAACAACTGAGAGGAAACAAACCCATCCTTCCCTTGAGACAGGCCTTGCAGTAGAACTCTCATGTCTCATCTAAACCCCACTGCCCTGTCCCAGTTAAAAGCCTCTCAAACCAGCACCTGCCATTCACAGAACCTTTCCCCACAGTCCTCCTATTCCTACATCATACTTACTTCCTATAATTCTCAAGGGAATTGTCATTGTAGTAGATGGAAATGCCAAGCAAAAGTGCACACAGGCCTTGGACGAGCTGCTCCTCTTCTCCCAGGTTCTCCGCTATCTGCCCTGTGAGCTAGAGTTCTTGTTAAGGATCTTAGAGGTATTTCAGTATCACAGCACATGCAAAGTGCTTTTCCATGCACACATGCCCATTTATTTTCACACCTAAGGTCAAGCTTGACTAGCAAGTAGACAAAAGAGCTGATACAACCCTTGCAAAGTTAACTCCTATTCTTAAAGACTTGGGTAGTCAGTGGTTTCCCTGAAATTTCTCTTCTCGGTAACTGTTTAACCCAAGAGATTTCGTGGTTTCAAAACAGACTTGCAGTGTAGATATGGTGACAGCTTAGCCTTACAGACTTCCGTATTTTTTTCCTGAAAAGCAGGCACAGGATTTCTTTTTCAACAGAAGAATGAAGCACTCTTCCTGCCTCTGGAGCGTGAGCTTAATTCACACTCAAATCGTCCACAGGCTTGCTGCAATAAACCCCCAGCCGGCTGGCCAGCTGAGGTGGCTTTCCACTGTGCTGTGGTTTGTGCATCCTCCAGACAGGGCAGTGCTCACAGGGCACTGGCAACAACAGGCTGACTCTGTCCCTTGGCCCTGTGCATTTTCCTCCATGTCATGCAGAACCCCTGTGAACTGATCCAGGCGAACCTTTGACTTGAAGGTGAATAATCCAAGCCACATCCAGGCAGGGGGTTCTGCCCACAAGCAGGTCAAGGATACAAAAGGTACGTTGGCTGGGTTGTGAAGGAAGTGGGTGACAGCAATGGAGCAGTTGCTCAGCCAAGTGCACAGCAGCATCAGTAGTCCAACCCTGGTCTGTACTTTGCTGCCCTGCAAAGAACAAAACCCCCATCATTACCTTGACACAGAGCATCACCAAAACCAACCTGTACTGGATCAGAACTCACCTCCTTCCACCTCCCCATTTTAAAAACTCATGTCTTTCCAAACACCCATTCTTTAGCTACACTGGAAACAGCTTTAGTGCTTGGATCAAACAAAGATGAAACCATTCATATTGAACTGTTTTCAGAGCACACCAGGCAAGCAACACACATGTGAAACATGACTCAAGGCAAGTTAGCACCAATATAAAACCGTAACACATTAGTTCTGCATTTGTAATTAATACAAGGGTGACATGAAGGAACATACACACAAGCCCTGTAAAGAAGGAACAAGGTGTACATTTAGTCTAGAAAGGATTCGCTGGAAGAGATGCATCAGCAAGACTTGCCCTGCTGACTGAAAACTGCCAGGTATTCCTAGTATTTGCTACATAAAAGATAGCACTGGAGTGGCTTTCAGGTCAGACAGTAATGCTAACTGCAATACTTGATTTCTGTTCCCTTGAGGAAATTAGTTTCTGTCTCCAAATTGACTGTGTTAATTGTCTCTGCTGCAGGTTTTTGGGCCCAGCTGTGCTAAGACAGGCATCCATCTCTTCCAACAGTCGGCATTCAGATGGAAGCAAAAGTGCTCCCTCACTTCCACTTACAGATACCAGCTCTGATTGCCCCAGCACTATTTTCTAGACATACCACAGGAACACCTACTCTGAGGGATGACAGCTCTCCATGGCTGCTGTTCTACACCTCAGGCCAGGTACCACCACCACCCCAGCCCTCAGGACAGCTGTGACCAACAGGGTCAGTGAAGCAGCTCCACAGCAGCAATACTGTTCTGTGCTTCAGTCAACAGCCTGCAAGTCAAAGCACCCTTCAGGGGCCATTTGCTCCCGAGAGCCCAGCTGCTCAGGACCAGTAGAGCCCAGGTCAAAGGACCTGCTGGTAAGTAGAACACACCACGTGTCTGCAAGGCAGGTTAAACAGTTTTTCTTTCAGCAGCCAGGACACCAGCAGCGTGTTCCCACTTCAGGTGGTGCCAGCTGTTTGCTGCAGGCCAGTCAGAAAACACTATTTCCAACAGTTTTAGTTCTCCTTACAAGAAAGCACGTGAACAGAGGGCCCATGAGTCCCCCCACTGCAAAGAAAGCACCCATGCTGCCCAAGGCCTGTATCCCCCAGTTTTGTGGAGCACCCCCAGAGAATCCCCTGGAGACACAAGGAGTTTGTTATGCCAGGGAAAACCCAAACCCACTGCAACACAAAGCTGTAAGTGGAAACACGTAAAAAAAAGCAGTTAAAGAAAACCTCCCCAGCAAACCCCAGACAAGAGGGAAAGGCCTGCTTTTGGCAAAAAAAATGCCCAAGCTGGGCCAAAAAATACATACCCGTCTGTCGATCTTATCACCCTGCAAGTTACACACGCATTACTGGAGAACCTTCAAGTGGAACACAGTTCAGAAACATCCCCCCAGGTCTGAGTCCCTTCCACTGCCTGGGACTGCAGAGCCACAAGCAGTTCTACTGACTCAAACTGACCATACACAAAAATGCCAGGGAAAAGAAAAGTGAGTACTGGCTGTTTTCAGCTAAAGCAGCTGAAAAGAAGTCACGTGGAGGAATTCAAAATTCCAGCCACTGCTCTCACTTGCAGGAAAGCCTAATTATCACCAGAATAACTAGCTCTTTACTATTACCCATGCTTTTCCCCCCAGATGGCTATAGCAGAGGGGAATGTCACAAGGGGGCGTGGGCTAGGAGGGGAACTTCATTTGCCAGGCCAGGTATTAACATGCTGAACGAGTTCAAAAACAGCTTTTAGCTTCCCAAAGCCAATAATCGATACATGAGAGCCTGCTGCTTTCGTGGTGTTTCTAGTTAGCGGGCCCAGCTTAAATACCAAACAGGCACTTCTTGAGCAAAAAACCATCATGACTGGGGATCCTGTTGGCCTCGTCTTTCAAGCCAAGCTCAGAGCCTGGATGCTTCAGGGCATCTCAGAGCAGGCAGCATCAAACAGCAACGTGATGGAAAAGCAAGACTGGCTGTTGCTGTCCTCCCCATGGAGCACAGAGTGCTTCAAGCAAAGCTTAAAAACCACGTGCAGAAGAGCAGCCTCGTGAGGAAGCCACGGGTGCCCCTGCAGTGCCGCGCCCAAGAGCACCATCCCCATACCTGGGAGAGGATGTTGGTGCACTGCTGCAGCAGCGACACGGGCGGGTTCCCGATGCTGGTCGCCAGCTGCACCCGCAGGAGCTGCTCCTTCAGCGTGGCATTCTCCTGCAGGGCGTGGGCCAGGGCCACGGCAGCACACCAGTTGGACAGGGAATCCGTGGAG
Organism: Sclerurus mexicanus; assembly: GCA_013396755.1. Classification (NCBI taxonomy): domain Eukaryota; kingdom Metazoa; phylum Chordata; class Aves; order Passeriformes; family Furnariidae; genus Sclerurus; species Sclerurus mexicanus. Next base: position 251,292 of record VWZF01006953.1, on the reverse strand, counting down.
AAGAGGCCCCCGCAGAGCAGCTGGCCCGCCGACACGGAGTTACCTGTAGCTACCAGAGAGGCCACGAGTCAAAACAAGCGACAGAACCACCACCACAACACACAGTGAGAACACGGGGGGCAAAAATAATATCAAACTAGTGATGTGCTAAAGCAATCCTAAATAGGCTTGCTTGGTTCAGACCCTGGGCAGCAGGTAAGCACTGCCCACAGCACACCAGCTGAAGCAGTCCCAGCTCAGAGCTCCCCGCACACAGGCTGGCCGGTCCTACCGTCGATGGTGGATGGCAGGAGCGTGGAGACAATCTCCCCCTGGCCCTTCTGGTTCTTGTACAGGAAGCACTGGAAGCAGTAGAGAACAGCACAGCGCAGCACAAAGGGCTGCCTCTCATTCACCATGGACATCAGCAGGACCACGATGGCAGGCCTGTGGGGAAAGGGGAGAAACGATCAGAACGGAGCTGTGAATGAAGGCAGCCACAGCTACAGTCTGGGCTGTGCTCTCCAGGTAAGGAAAGCTATCTCGGCCTGCCACTGCACCCATTACCACTTCAAACAACGGCACTAAAGCCCAAGGGGTTACTGAGAAGTTCTTCAGCTACTTGAAACACAGAGCAGCAGACTGACCATCCACCTTCCTTGCCTCCAAACGCTCTTGTAGACTGTCCTCTGGCTCACAGGGGCAGTTTGTCCCAAGCTAGGAATTTCTCAGCTTCTCAGGTGCCACAGCACAGCAGTTCTAGGTGTCGTGTCTGTGCAAACACCTGACACCTTCATACTGTATCCAACACACCCCACGTGAACCTCAAGGTGTTGCTCCACATCATAATCCCAGCTCTGAATTTAAACAACCCTTTGGATTAGACTGTCATGGCCCATGCCAATGCACTACTACCAGAGTTAAACACTTGTCTTCTCCTACCTTGGTGGGTTAGAAGGTGCATTTACAGAGGCAAAGTAGTCTTGATTGGTCTGGCATCCTCGGATGACCTCTGATACAGTATTAATGGTCTGGGGAAAGGGCAGAGAGAAAAGTTAGACAGATATTTAAATGTGAGCCATCATCTACCACCTACATCACTTGGAGTTACTCAGCCTGACCCTGACAGCCCCGTATGTAAAGGCACACACCAGGTCCCAGCACAGACTTAATCAGTGAAACCACTGCCCATGAAACCAGAGGATTTGCCACCTGCGAAACACTGAGCTAAGGCGGAGGGACACAACAGCTCAGGCAGCTCCAACTCAAATTTCTCTGCTAGCTCACTTTTACTATGCCAGCCAGCTCAACTGGACACTTTCAGAAACCAGGAACTGCAATAGAGTAACCAGCCCACACTCAGTCCAAGCACAACCTTATCAAGGGAAAAGCATCATCCTACACTGCTGACAGGGCTCTCTAGAACATCAAATTGCTCATTGCTGGAAGCCTGCCAAATAACAACACTTGAAGACTCTCACAAAACAAAAACAATAAAAAAACCCCTCCCAAACGAAGAAAACAAATCAGTTCGGCTGCTCTGAGATCTGCTGAAATCCAACAGACAAAGTAAGCAAGTCCAAATCCTTTCTGTTGCAGAACACTGTAAGTGACTCTCCCATTGATGCTGCCCACACAGGGAGCTGACATCTCTGGCATCTGAAATACTTGCTTGGCAAATACTCAGCCTGCCTCTGCAGCAACTGGCTATCCCTGCAGACTGCTGTTGGCACCCCTGCTGACATCCATCTGCTCCTCTTACCTCTGTCAGGATGTCAGCAGGGACCCCCGTTGCCATGAGGATGGTGCAGAGCTGCTGTAACAGCCCACAGTGGAACATGGCCTTCTGGCAGCTGCTCGTGGCACCAGGAGGGTTTGTGGGAGACACCAGGACCCGCACAAGCTGGAAGAAAGGGAAACATTCCCACATGAAGAGAGCCCAAGACATGCTGAAATGCAAAAACAAGCTCATTTGGAGTTTAACCATCAATTGCCCCTCAAAATGGAGATTAGAGAAACACAGGGTGTTCATCTCCTTGCTGCCTATGGCTGCTCCACTCAGAGTTTCATAGAGGGGCATCCTTTACTCAGAACACCCCTGCTGGTGTTTTCAGCCTCGGGTTCCATGGGGTGTGTGACACGCCAGCCATCACAGGCTCACCGTGGACAGTGCTCGTGCTCAAAGCAGCACAGCTCAGGAGCACTGGCAGCTACTAAAGGGGTGGATGCCACAGCTGGGACACAACACTCTTCACCACGAGGGAGCCGGCACAGGGTGCCATTGGTGCTCAGGAGGTAGGGAAGGGTTTTACCTGCAGCATCAGGTGAAGGTTGGTTACTTTCTGTGCAGACCACCCGCAGTTGTCATCTCCCACCTCAAACCAAGGCTTCATACGCTGGATGTATGAACCTTCTTTGAAGAAGTTCTGATTGGAGTTATTATTCTTCAGCAAGTTTTGTAAGAGGAGGAGACAGTCCTCCACTACTATTCCTGATGAGAGGAAAAACAAAAATAAAAACCTAAGTACAAGTCCAAAGATGGAAACAAACCAGCTTCCCTTTGCAGGGAGGATGTGTTAGGTAGAACAGAGCACACGTTCAGAGCTCTTCATTTCTAACACACATTAGGTTTGGACCAAGAACTGTGAACCTCACAAATGAAGGAAATAATCGAAGGACTCAGAATTAAACACCTTGATGTTGAACCAGCACATTTCCAAGGAATTTGTAGTTGTTTTGCTTCCACTAGCCCAGAGCAAATTTCCAAAGCATGGACAGCTCATTAGTCAAATGGGTGGGAATGGGAAGAACCTCAAACAAAACCTCACCATCACTTTGTGTCCTGAAGTTCACCTACTTCAGAGTCAGACTACACTGTCTCTATCACACACACTCAAATGAAGCTCCTCCTAAACTGCACTGTGACTCCAAGGCAGCAGTTTATTCCTGGGTTACACATTCCTTCTCTTCAGCCACTGGCTACATCTCACTTCAAAGCTTCATTTCAGTTTTTGGGTTACCCTCAGATAGAGGTCCCCCTATCAGAGGAACAGATACGTAGGAGGGGGGAAGCAGAGAAGCCTTAGCACCTAGGAATTTACATACCAAGTCTCCTAAAATTAATAACTGCCTAAAAATAGCAGCTTTGAATCAAAGGTTTGCTTAATATTTCCATGCCAACATACCTGGAATAAGTGAGCTGGGAGAGAAGCATTAGCTGCTCCTGCAGCCCACAAAAAGGTCATGAACAGCAGCCTGTCACGTTACTAAAATAAATCATGTAGTAAACTACACCTGATGGCAAAGTCATCGTGTGTTGCTTGTAAAAAAAGAGCCCCGAAGTGCTGCATTATTTGTGCTCATACCTTTTTATCCATTTTCCCTCCCAACAGGTAAATCACCTGGCAAGAAGCTGACCACAAAACTGAAGTTATTAGAGCAGCTGAAGGAGGTCAGCAAGCTGTTCCTTGCCGGCACCCCGAGCATCCAAGGATCTCCAGGGAGGAATGCAGACACTTAAGGCTGTAAGTGACAAATGCAGCACACACACCTGACACTGCCATTCCCAGTGTACACACTGCCAGGCCTAAGCCAAGCCAGAACACACTAACTCACTCACACACTCAGACAAGTTAACTGATGGTTGAACCATGGCAGTTTCCAGAAGGCACCGAAGCCCTGCTGCTTGGTCTGTCTGACTTGGCTTGGTTTGTTACAGCCAGTCTGAGTTTTGATCCTTCCACCCACCCACCTCCAACTACCCACTGTGGGAAGGCCTGTGAACCACCTAAGAGCTGGTAGAGAAACACAAGACTAAGGCTTAGACTTTACTGTACCTCCATCGCTGTTTCCTTCCTCTGTTATGATATCCAGAAGTCTCTCAAAGGCATTTTCAAAGGCAACTATTTTCTGTATGGCTGCATTACTTTTGGTCAATTGCTGTAACAACAAGACTCCCTTGACAGGAGAGGGAGAGGAGAAATTAAACTTAGTTGTTGCAGAACTGCATTGCTTTTCCCAAGTCACAGCTCTTAGAAGGATGCTGAATCAACAGCACAATCCTCAGGCAGGATCACAGGGCTGGACTTCATGCCCTGCCACTCAGCACATCTCACAAACCCCACCAGGGACACCAGGCAGTGGCTCCCTCATGCCTCAGTGCACCACACCCAGGGTGCCAAGTGGCCACAGAGAATCAAGGGCTAAGTCCCTTCTGTACTCACATCATTCCGTATAACCTCCCTGGAGTCTGCTAGTAAATCCATGAGTCTGGAAACACCTGCAAGAAACACATTTATTTTAAAAAGGAGCATTAAAAGGTGCAGCTTTTTGGTGCTGGAGGTCTTCAAGACCCCTTGCTCCAGACTCCTCTAGCTCTCTGCCATGTCTGCTGACCTTCCAGCCCCACGTTTGTCAGCAGTGACCTCACCCACTCACCCATCGGGCTGACCAGAATGATCTGCTGCACTTGAGGCCCCTGCTGCTTTAAGAGAGACGTAAGCAGCTTCACTCCAGGCCAACGAACGTGGAAATCAAATTCCTGCAGAGATGGAGAGGAGTGCATTAGGGAGTCCATCCCTCAGTGTTTAACTCAAATACACTCAGAGATGCTTAACACTGCTGAGAGCCTAACATGGGTCCATACAGTACAAGTCCAATATCACACTGAAGCTGGACTACCAAAAAAAAGTATTGGTGTTGCTCTCTTCAAGCACAATCACACTTTTAGTTTGGGAATGCAATTTTTAACAGCTGTGAGTGAAGGGGCAAGTCCTTGAGGATAAAACCATTGGAAAATGAGTTAAACATACCACACTGCAGGAAAGCAGTCACCCTTGCCACCTGAAATGCATCTCAGACATTACTGTCTCAGGATCATTTAATGGTCACCTGAAACATTATCCTTGCACGAGTCACAGGTGCTCCAGTTTGGGGACCAACACAGTTTTTTGTTTCTAATTAAGTATCTCAACCCTTTCCCAAGTAACAGGAAGAGAGGACGTGGCCTCAAGGTGCACCACGGGAGGTTTAGCTCATTAGCTCTTAGGGAAAATCCCACCACTGAGAAGGGGGTGAGGCACTGAACAGGCTGCCCAGGGCAGTGGAGGAGCCCCCGTCCCTGGAAGTGCTCACAAACACATGGATGTGGTACAGTGGTGAACAGACTCCGTGATCCTGGAGGTTTTTCCAGCCTAGAAGACTCTGTGATTCTATTCCATGCTGCCCTGCTCCGAAAGCTGCACCGATGGTGTTGCTCCAGGTCAGTCCTGACTCAGCCCCAAGCCCACCCTTAGCAGATGCCAGCATGCCCCACATCTGGCACACGCCCCACATCTGGCACATGCCCCACTGGAAGGGCAAACCACAGCTCTCTCCATCCCAGCTGTGACACTCTTACTCACCTCCACGAGAGTCAACAGCAGAGTGACATTTTCTTGCTGTTTAATGAAAATCTCTGTGAACTGGCTTCCCAAATCATCAACTTGTTTTGCTGAATTTTCTTCTGTAATAGTAAAAAGCAACATATTACAACATAAATAGAACAACAGCAGCTGTGATTTTTACTCATACTCAAGTGAGGCCAGGGGTGACCAAAAGATTTTGAGTCACTGCTATAATGTTAATGGAATTATTTCCAGAACAAACACCAAGCCAAGCTTTCCACAGAACAAAACCTCTGCATTATTCCAAATATAACTTCTGGGTCTCAGAGCAGTACATCCCCGTGCAGCAAAACTGATTCAGGAGAACAGCTCCCCACGAGGGCCATTCCCTGATGTGTAAAAGCAAAGCACACTTCACACCGCTGCTGCATGAACCAAAAACAAATGCAGAAGTGTCCCACAAGGTGACAGAAACATGCAGGCAGCACCTCTGCACCGCTGCTGCTTTTCTAGGCTGAGTGGCAATTTACATAACTGCCCCACAAAGCAATAGCATGGAGGCTCTGCTGCTTGCCATAGTTAGGGAATGTCAGCTCAAAGACTCAGGAAGAGAACTCTAATGCCAGAGGAAAGGGCTTTTTTAATAATAGAAATGAACAGAAAATACACAGTGAAGCCAATGAATCTCTGACTAAATCCAAAAGTCTTAAGATTTTTCCTCCCACTGGAAGTGCAGGATTTACAGCCTTATCAAGGACACACAAACTATTAACAGCTGAGCAGCTATAAAGAGGGTCAAAAACCACACACCATGTCCAGGCCCTGCACCTTGCTGGGGCATGGCAAAACAGAAATCAAAGGACTGCCAGAGAAATCTGGTGTCAAGAACATCATTTCAGTTCAGTGAACCTAACTCAAACTGCTGGCCGTGGTGATTGCCTGCAAGGTATCAGTAACATCAGCTTGTTAAGCATTTCCAGTGCAGCACAAGTCTTTTGTTTGGCCTTCCAGACAGAGCAGCTGATCCCTTCCCATGTCATACAGCTGCATCTCCCCTCCAGCAGGATGAGCAGTGCAGAGCTTACGAGAGGGACAGGGAAGCAGCAGCAACACTCTCTAAGTTCCTAGCTGTAAAAATGCTACAAAAAAGTTATAGAACAGAGGTCAGGCTTTGTGCAAAAATAACCGCAGCCTAGGCACGGAGCACCCAGCACAATGGCAGTCCCACAGTGAGCTCTCTGAAGCTCAGGGTCTTAGCAAGTGTGGGTCACTCCTGGCTTACAGGAATGAAAATAAAGACTCCACACGAGTTGAGCTTCTGCACTTGCCACTGTAGGATAAGAGGCAACTCAGCTAGGACTCAACCATACCTGGACTGCACACACTGTAGTTTGCTGCAAGCCAAGGGGAAAAGGCCCAAAACCCTGAACATTTAACTTTGAAAATCAGGTCAAAATATTTCCCTTGGACTTTTCCATCAGTTGTGACTGTACATCTTGTCCTTGTCCCCGAGCCCAGCTGCACATAGCAAGTGCTTGAACTCTTGACCCCAGCTGTTGTCCTGGTACAAGCTCCAGGTGCTCGGGCAAAGCCTGAGCAGCACACACAGCCTGCACAGCCTCCTGCAGCTTTGCTGCAGCTCTGATGTACTCTAGCTCAGCATTCTTCCAGGAAAGGGCCAAATCACCTTTTTTCCCTCTGAACTCTTGCCCTTTCCTCTAAGTATTTATTCTACTACATTTCAAGAAGAGAGGGCACTGGACAAAAACAGGCAAAGGGAAACTGCATCTTCCACTTGCATCAATACACCACAGATCGTGCAACCAGCCTTCTACCCATAATTGCTCTTTGAATCCACATTCACAGGGTTCTGTCAAACAAAAGAAATTTCTATCTAGTAAGATCAGCTCTTAGCAATTCACTAACAGGCAGCACAGCAAGCTAGAATTTAATCCTAAAACAAACAGGTGAAGTGCCTTTTGATAAGGTCAGTTTAGAAAAGGAGAACATGAAAAGAATTAGTGGTGACTTGGAGTAGAAGTGAACACTATTTTAACATGCATTGCTTAAAAAAGACACTGTGAAGGATGCTGGTGTGCAGCTCATGCATTTGTGTCCAGCCTCAGGGCTTCTTGCCAACACACTCTGTTCACAGACGTCAGCCCAGGAGCATCCTACCAGCTCTGGAGCTGCACACTTCTGTGACATCCTTATCAAGGGCTTAGTATGCAGTCTCTGGAGAGCTGCTGGCATTCAACATGCCAAGTCACAGGAGGAATCCAATCGGAAGCATGCTTGAGCTCCAAGGAATAAGGACAGGGAAGGCCAAGCGCTCCCCCTGAGCTCCAGGTCAGGTTTTTACAGTGTCCCTTTTAAATGGCAGCAAGTGTTACTGGTGTGAGTAGCAGCTAGGGCTAATGTCAAGTGCCATATTCAAACAAGTAGAGGTTCTTTTACCTTCAGAGTCATCTGTCAGTGCAGATAAAATAAAAAGAAAGAAGAGACAGGTTTACAAGTTGAACAGCTTTCCACACAGCACAATCCATGACAGCATAAGCTCAGGTTTTCCAAACAGCCATCCCAGCTTCCTACTCTGACTCCTTTGGGCAGTTCTTACGGAAGGGGCTGAACCAAAGCACCCCCTCCTCTTACAACACTGGTGATCTCTCACACATAAGCCCAGCTTAACAACTCTTGGCTCTGTGTAGGAGACTGCCAATGACACTCTTGTCCAGTCCATAATTGAGGCCACTACCACCAACATGGATTCACCAGCACTGTAAGACTCTGACCTTGTTTAAAACATCCTTCACTAAGATCAGGGAACTGCATGAACAAGGAAAAAGAAGGCAAGGAAGCCAAGCAAGAAAGTGGCACGGATTTTCACAGCCCAGCTGTACAGTGTCTGCTTGGACTCCTTGGGAAGGAGTGGCAGAATCACTCTGTAAAGCGCCACAGCAGGGCTGAAAAGCACCCTCATGCTTAGATGTAGCACCTTATCACAGGTACCTGAGATCTTACATCTCAGCATCCTTGTTAAACCATCAGACCGCAGTGTCCCATTTGACAGTCTCAGCCAGAATTATCCTTGCCCAACAGCAAACCATTACTTGATTATTAACCTGCAAAACTAGGACAATTATCCCATTCCAACCTGACTGGTGGTCACAGAACGCAGCTTTGAAAACCAAAAAGCAAGAGATGAGTGTTATTTTAATGCAAGCTGCATCCAACGAGATTTTTAAGCATTGTCCCAACAGTTACACAGTAACAAAGCAAGTCTCAGCATTAGTAAATCACAGTATTAGAGTCGGTAATTTGAACCGAGCCCCAGGGAGAGGAGCCCCACAGTTAATACAGCTATTACTACCAAGTGCTTACCTTGCTCCTCCTCTTCCAGGTCATTCGATATTACATTGTAGAGAGTGTCCAAGGCATAGCCAATTATTTCAGAATCTGAACTGCAAACGAAAGAACCACTTTTCTTTAATGACTTATTTCCAGCTACTCTTACAACACCATTTTTCTGCCCAGGCAGTTCCCTTTGAGAGGCACAGATTTACTGCAATACCACGTAGCCATGAGCTGTCCAGGCCCCGAGTGGAGTCAAACTCCTTTCTCTGTTCTCTTCCCTCAGGTGAGCCTCAGCAAGTCTGGTGACACAAGACAACCACAGGAAGCTTCACTGTAGGTGTGTCTTGTTTCCTGAGTCACTCCCTCCAACCTGTTCCTCAAGTGTGCCAGGAGAAAGCTCTGGGAAGGCCTCAGACCTTTTCCCAGGAAGCCACCCAAGGACATTCCAGCCCCATCCCAGGGCAGACCCTCCCCACTACACCATCAGCCCCAACACCTGGAGCTCCAGGGGAACGCAGGAACAGCTGGGGATTCTCCCCAACAGGCCGGCCTCCGTGTCACCAACTCCAGTTACGCCCCATTATGAAGGGGCTTGGCGCTCCACACACCCCCAGGAAGGTGCAGGGCAGCCCTGCTAAGCACAAAGCATCAGCTCAGCTGCTGACACCCAGCCCTGCGTCAGGAGAGGCCTGGTTGTTCTGCACTGCCATCACAGAACCACCTGCAAACCCTGCACTACACCCGAGACAGAGCCAAGAGCCCAGGAGAAGAGTGTAGCCATTTCTCTGCTGCTTGCAGAAAACAAAGCACAGCTGGTCAAAAACCACAGGAAGATAAAACCTCAGGTCACAGAGGAAGGTACCTCTGAGTGCAGAAAGGCACCTCACAGTACTGGCATGACTCGGCCAAGCACTGTCAGACCTCCTCTCATTCCAGCTCCCAGGACTTGCTTACAGTGATCTCCAAGGCTCGACAATCAAGGCCTCTCCACCAAAGCCAAATCTGCATTTCAGGAGGCTGCCAGGCCGGTTCAGAGCAGAGGCCTGAACAGCCACCTCACCTTTTGGTCCATGGAAATGGTCTCATCTAGCAGGTATGATCACATCTCCAGCCTGCTTATGTTTTCCCTTTAGTGTAATTTTAGTTCTTCAATACACTACTATGAAGTCTGTGCGCTCCTTTACACAGAAGTGAAACAATCCAAAAAACAGTTTCCTGGAAACCTAAAAGCACCCACCAAGCTGTGGCCTTGCTTTTTCTTTCCCTTCCCTTGCTGAGGGAATCACAGCAGCTACAAAAGAATAAGTAAATGTCACATATACACAGTTAAAAGCAGGCCTTGTTTCCCTTGCTGAAAGGGAACACATCACAAAATGAGGACGGCAGCATCCCACCTCTGCTGTTCACTGCCTTGCCACCATCTGCTGTTCAGTACACACATCTCAGGGATTATTATTCTGTTCAGACTGAAGCTGTCCTGCTTCTGCTCTCTACTGAGCACCACTCAAGAAACGAGACTCCTATTCTCATCCATAAGAGTTGCAGCACTCATGCTGGACTGTTGCCTGGCACAAGCCACCCTCAGCATCCTTTGCCAGTTGTCATTTGACATGGCACTCCAAGGAGGTGCCAGGGCCATGCTCTGAGCCCACAAACCACAAGCAAGGGAAGGCACCCACGTATGGGCTGTCCTACACATATATAACTCACATATATAATATATAGTTAGATATGTTTTCCTTGTGCCTTAGGAAAAGTAATTCCCTTAGGGCCACACCTGAGGCTCCACACTCTTCCCAATGTCACACTGAAATTCAAAAGCCTTCTAATCTACATAGAAACAAAGTAGTTAAAGATCAAGTTGGCTCCTCACTCCAGTGCCTTCTCCCACACCAACAGTTAGGTGCTGCTGGCCTCTTCGACAGTCAATGCCAAAGTTTTTTCAAAATAATCCCTGGTGGGATGTAGCAACATCTAGACAGCAAGTCAGGAGAAGCCCTCTACAACATCCTACTTCATATCACAAAATAAACATATGGCATAAGAACTCTGGTGTGTGCAAGAGCCTGGAACATGTAGAAGCTGATTCAAGCTCCAGGATGGCTGATACCCAGGGCTGGAAAACTAGTCCAAGAAGTCAGTTTGCTAAAGAACAAGTTTTAAGCACTCAAGCACAAGACAGGGCTTCAGACAATCAAACTGTTCAACAAGTAGAGGGCTGTTTTCCATTTAGCAAATGGCATATTGCTGTTCTGGGTTAAAGACTGTAACTAATTTGAAGCAGCAGCCCAAGATCCAAGGACAGAAATGAGAACACGACACAAGAAGCACCTTCACTTATCTAAGCAAATTAAATCTTCTGCAATCTTAAACTTCACAGCAACACAGTCAATGCGCAGAGCCAGCACGAGTGACTCAGATGAATAGTGGCATGTGAGAAGACAACTTGAGCCAGTCACTGACTTCTCTTTTCTCATCCTAAGCAGCTGCCCTGCAAAGAACGTGAACAGGTGGAAAAGAGCACTTTCTACTGCTGCAGAAAGCTTTAGGGTGCCTCAGGTGGACACTGGAGAGGTCCAAAGGTCACACACCGCAAGAGCAGCCACAGCACTGCCCTCTGTCAGCCAACCTGCCACAGTTCAACATGCCTGTCACACCAGGCACAGGGGACAGCTGAGCCTGGAGTCACTGACCAGCTGGCCTGGGTTTGTGTTGAAAGAAACCCAAAAGCCTCACGTCTACAATCACTGACGGCAAACAGAGCAACCCAGCACCTTCAGCACCTGCACTGATCAGACTCAGGGACTGCACATCTCCCCCAAAGAAGCGCTGGCACACAGCACTGGGCCAGCTGCCGTGCTGGCAACACCAACCCATCTACCAGCTTCTTGTGGCAGACAGCATTCCTTCAGCTGCAAACCCAAAACAACAACAGGGACTTACCAGCTTTTTGGGCTGCAGCCTGAGGCACAAAGACACTTGCAGAGGCCCAGGACACACAAATTCCCAAGGATCAACTAGAGCCCAAAAGGCACAGAAAAGCTTCGAGGCCCTGCCCTGGGGGTTCAGGCTGGCATCTCAACTAGGAGATGAGTGGGGCCCCATCTCCCTTCTCCAGGTTCAACTCTGCCTTCAAGAGAAGCAAACTGCACAAAAGCAGGGCCCTTAACCTAGTTGTTTTGCAGGGCTTCCCCATCACAACAGTGACACTGACTCCTCTACCCTTGCCTTTGCACCAGGTCACACATTCCATTTTAACTACTCAGGCAGTGCAATAGGACTAACTTGGACTCACCTAGCAGCCCCACACCTTCTTCCCAGCTGGCATAACTGGCTGGGCAAGGAAGGCCTCAACCAGCAGCCTTGGGCTGAACACTGAAGGGTTTCATGTCCTCTATCCATAAATGGAGCACGAGGCCTCCTTCCAGACACACAACTGCTGCTTCCCTAACTGTTCTTTGTCCTGACATCCAAAGACACACTGCTCCTTTCAGTGCATGCACATCCAGGTATCCCACATCAGGCTGCTTCATATCAATTTGTCACCTGAGTGGTTCAAACCCAGACTGAAAGGCAGTCCCAACACACCTGCCTACTTAAGCACCAGGAGCAGGCAGTATTGCAAGCTTGAATCCAAGCACTGCAAACAGGTTCCATGCTACAGCCTGAGGGTACCATCAAGTACAGCAGTGCAATCAACTGCAGAGATGGGTAACATATTTCAAATACTGGATTGCACAAATATTACAGAGCATCAGGCTCATGTCCTGTGTGTCAGCAGCAGCCCTGGAGTCCTGCTCTCCTGAGCCCCTCAGTGTCACTGTCTGCATCACTCCCCAGGACAGAACCATGCTACCATTTCATTTTTTACACACACCAGCAGAAACACACACCTGCTGACTGCATGCACTTCCTCTTAACTGCATCTGCTTCACCTTTTGCTCAATGACAGCCTGGTCTGGGTTATTTCAAAGCCTGGATTTAATTAAGAGTCATTCTGGACTCATCTACCCACAGCAGTGGAAAGTAACCACCGAGAAGCATCAGGACACACTGGAATTCTGTCCTTCTGAATATGCCCTGATAAAGTGCCTCATCACAAGAAGCCACCGTGACAGAGGAGTTATGAGGAACCCAAGCTCCCCCCCAAGCCTCACCAGTGCAGAGAGCCTGCAGGTGTTGTTTGGGCAGGGCAGCTGTGACACTCACCGGTCTGTCTGCAGAACGTGGATGAGGTGCTCCATGGCCTGTATGCCGACCTCCAGCCGGTACTTCTGCACGGGGCAAAGTGGAATTGTCAGTGCTCTGAGCCCCTGCACCTCACGGGGCAGGTACTTTAAACCCACGGGCAGCTGGGCCCTTACCTTGGAGAGTGACTTGAGAGCACGAACAGCATCCCTCCGGTCATCCAGCAACGTGGACGAGGCCACCCGGTCACACAGCTTCTGGATCTGGGAAGGCACACAGCACCAGGGAGAGGTAAGGCGGGGGCAGGACGGTGACAGGGGCTCCCGACACCCTGCCCGGCACAGCTGCCCCTTCCAAATCCCTAGGAGCCAGGGACACCTGCCCCTTCCCAAATCCCCGCCAGCCAAGGAGGGCTGCCCCTGCCCAAATC
>VWZF01006953.1:218874-234106 GCA_013396755.1 Sclerurus mexicanus | reverse complement strand
CCCTCGCTCCGCGGAGCTGCGCGCCTGCAGCGGGGCCGGGCCGCGCTCGGCCGGGCCGCGCTCGGCGCGTCCGCAGGCCTTTGCCCCCCCGCACCTCCAGGGTCCCCGCACTTCCAGGGGGGCTGCCCAGGACCATCTCCACGAGAATGCTTTTAAACCCCTTGGCTGGCTGGGGGGACCTGGAACTGAAGCTTGATGCCGAGTACCACTGCGTGGAAGAACTGTCACAGCAGAGAACAGCAGCGTACGAGATTGTTGCTTGATTTCAACCAGAAAGTCTTAGTCATTGGCAGTTCCCCGGCCCTCTGTATGTTCTAGACACCTCAAGTCAGTGCGCAAATGTTCTGTTCTGGTGCAGAAAGAAGTGTAAAGGTACCCGAGGTACTTTTGTTGGGAGATAGGGTGGGTCGTGTCTCTCCACAGCCAGGTTTCTGGGGGTAGCAGGTTTGTGTTACTGTGGCACTGTGAGTGGGTGTAGGATTTGTGAACGTGGACCCTGAGCTGAGAAGTTGTGCTTGCTGACAGACTGGTGTTGCTTTAGCTCCTGGAGCTGATGTGTCATTAAGGAGGCATTCTGTGTCCCACGTGACACGTTTGCTGTGAAAACTAGCTCAAGCTGAAGAGAAGACTGAATGAGCTGGCCATCCATCTGCTTGGCTGCCAGTGTCCCTGTGAATAACATGTTTTCATTCATGGAGCTGAGGTTTCAAACTAGGCATCTTCCCTCACACTCAGGATTATTTCACAGCACTGAAAATATGCTGAGGAAGCACAGTACCTTAAATGCACAGCATAGGATTTGAGCCTTCTTTCTCCTGTAGCAGTTGTGGTCCTGGCTGTCATTACTTTTGAGAGGATTTGACAAATGAAGGACTGCACTGCAACTCATATAACATGTGAAAAGGTCAATATGTCAAACTCACAGATGTATCTAATGAGACGCTGGAGGAGAGGCACTGAGCCTGGTGTTGGATGAGGACACAGAGTTGGAGTGAAGATAGAGTGTTCCCCACAACAGGTCACTGTTGTTACTGCAGTTCAGGTGAGGGTTGGCCCTTCTGGATGACACAGCTTAACTGCCCAGAACCTGGGCCCTTGTGGTAGTCGTGGGCCTAAAATACAGGCTGCTGTTGAACTCCTCCCAAAAAACCCAGCCACAAACCAAATCCCAACCAACCCTGCGGGACACCGTGGTTTGAAAGAACTGCATGCTGTGCCTTGGGGCTCAGCCAGTTGGGGTGGTAGCAGATTAGGTAAAGGAGATCATAAAGTGAAGGGATTCTGGTAGGTTACACAGCTCTGCTGGGCCTTATTGCAGATGGAAAGTGATCCGAGTGCCTACCTTGCAGGCCATGACAGTGGGAGGGTGGTTTTGGTACTGGTAGGGGTTGTTGGGGACTTTCAGTTGTTCTTTCTGGATTCCTTTCCTGGCAGTCCCTGCTGAAGTTGCTTTTCCTTGAGGTACCCAGCAGTGTCTGCAGGGCTGTACTCAGGTGCCAGCTGGACAGTGAGCTGCCAGTTGGATTGTTGGCTTTACTCAAGGTGTGGCAGTGGTGGGATCTCAGTCATGCATGTGGGAGCAGACACACTCTGTAAGGTGTTATTGGCTTGTCTGCAGTGGGAAATACAGTGTAATTGTGATCATCTGGATTCAGGAGAAGCCTGTCCCGGGCGGCTGAAGGTGCTCCCCACTTCCCCTCTGGTCTCCTGTGGTGTGGGAAGTGGCATGGTGTCTCTTGTGGCTTTGCTTAGTGTGCTCGTGCTGTGGGGAGCATCTTTCTGATTTGCAAGAACGTTTTACCCAATTTTGTTTTCAGTTGAAGTGGTAAATTCAAATCCAATCAGCAAATTGGGCGGGAATTGCAGACTTTGAAATGTAAGAACAAGCCACGCTGTTGCAGATTTATGTAAAAGTGTGGTTTGATGTCTGTGTGCCTTTAGTTGTGGACTAATTGCTCTGTACGCAAACTGTTCAGAGGGTAAAATTTGCTTGTCAATAAAACAAAACACTACTTGCTTATAGTTTTTTATTAAAACAAGTAGTGGAGCCAATGTCTCCTTTGCAAAGCTTAGAAGTTGTCTTGATGGAAGTTACCTTCAACTTCAGGTGGCATTTTCTTGAGCTGCTGTCAGAACTCAGTTCAGGCATTTTTGGGGGTTTTCCAAGTAGAATTGGTGGAGTCCTGGCAGTATCACTGTTGTTGGTAGGTCTTGAAACAGGATGAAGCGGCTTTGAACTCCCTCTTTGGGCACAACCAAAGACTTTGTGCCAAGGTATATTCTCTGGATACCTAAATTTGAGCACATAGGCACCCTTGAGTAGCTTAGTCATTGCCTCAAGTAACAGTGCCTTGCCACAAGATGAGTAGTCACATTTCTTCTTTCTCCGAGGCAGGGGAAATGAGAATGCTCTCTTGTCTTATGGGAGAAAAAGGCTTCCCCAGGGTGAGAGCTGCTCATGGAGCACAGTGCATGCCAGGGAGCACTTGCACTGCTCAACGCCAAGCTGTCTGCAGCCCTGCTTCAGAAACACATTGCTGCTGCCCTCCTGGGCAGACTGATGGGTCATGATTTGGGGGTTGGCTTTTGGTTGGCACTTTTTTTCATTTACTTGAAGGGACAAACACAGCCTAATAAAGCTGTGTGTGTAAAGGTGATTGCAGGCGGAATGAATTTGCATGCTCCTACTTCAGTGCAGACTGGAGAAATTATTGCAGCAGTTGATTCTCTCGTGCTTCAGCACAGTGATCCTGACACGAGCCCTGCCTCATCCCTGCAGCCCACAGCAGTTTCACCTCCTTGCAAGGGCTGACTTCTTCCTTTATTTGTCACGGCCATCCAAAGATGTTAAATAAATTTCAGAGCTACCCTGCAGCTGTTCTTTGGAAGAAAATATCCTTTCTGCTTTTGTTCATTTGCTTATCTTTGTCTGCAAGTAACAAATAATTCCTTTCTGTGCCAGCTCTCCCAGTGTTTTTGTTCTCTGGAAAGAAATGCCACCTGTAGGCTGAAGTTGTTGTTATGAACTCGTGTTCACCTATTGGAGCTGCAGGAAGTATGGCACTGGCATGTGTGCACGCTCCTTCAGTTGCGGGGTTGGGTCCCTTGGGCCCCGCACCTCTGAGTCTTGTTTGGGGAAGAAGGAGATTGCATGTTTCCTTTAGTCTCCTGTCGTGCCAGTTTATTGCAAAACCTGCCCTGTGGCTGCTGGTTCTCCCCGGTTCAAGAACGCACTGCAAATCCCGTGTGCCTTCCATGCACCACAGGAACCAGAAGTTCTGAACGGGCTGGAAATCCCATCTGTCCATGAATTGTTGTCAGCCTGACACGGGCAGGATTACCTGTGGGTGGGCAGCAACTGCAGGTGTGTCTGTGTTAGTGTGTGTGGCTTATTCAGTCACGTGCATGGTGGGCTTTTTAACAGTACAGGTGCACTATAAAGGAACTCGCAGACAAACCTGTTTGATTTCTGGTGATTGCCATCTCAGTTTCAGCATTTTGTTCCTGGCCAGTGTGTGAACGAGTGCCTGCAGCCTTAAGTTCTGACTAAGACACTTCCACTATGGCTGCTCAGGCTGATCTAAGAATATGGCTTGTTTCGTTCAAGTGGGAAGAGCAGGCTGGTTCTTCTTTTGTACTGTTAGTCATTTTCTCTTCAGTATGTGCTGAAGAAAACTGGAGATAGGCTTTTATAGAGTGTATGTGTCAATGGGGCTTCCCTTGGTGCCTGGTAAATCACAGAGATACAGTTCTTTCTGAGTTTGGCCTATTTAAATTGTTGATGGTGATGCCCTGAGGTCTGGCTTAAATTTCACTGGTGCCTTTACCTCCAAACCCCTTGGGCCTGCTAAGACTCGGGTCCTTGACTTTAGGGGTGTGTTGTACTAACTGGGACACGTGGAGATTTTAATCTTTTAGAAACCTGGTTTCACAGCACCCACATTGCTAGCAAGGAGCACCTGCAGTCTTATTTTACTGCCTTTTAATGACCTGGGAGACCTGAACAGTTTATTAAGCCTCTGCTACTCCTACTGAGATCTCTGAAGAGAGAGTGAAATAATACTGAGACATGCTGTCAAGTGCTGTGATTGTGTCATGTCAATCAATGGTGCTGTCACTTGAAACATGCAGAGAGGTGCAAGGTGTGAGCAGTTAAACAAACTTCTCTTTGAAGTCATTAGAAGAGAACTGGCTGTGTGTAATCATTGCATACCTGCCTTCTCCAGGTTTTCTGAAAGGTTTTGGCAGCCCTTCCTGAAATATAACAGCTTCCAGTGAAGGAAAGTGTACCGTGATACAGATCTCATGTAGTGTAATGGCTTGTCACAGATAGTCGTGTTTTGTACCCAGGGGCATTTTCAGTGCTCTTTGAGGTGTGCCAGCAATTTGTTAACA
Source organism: Sclerurus mexicanus (assembly GCA_013396755.1). NCBI lineage: Eukaryota > Metazoa > Chordata > Aves > Passeriformes > Furnariidae > Sclerurus > Sclerurus mexicanus. Next base: position 229,711 of record VWZF01006953.1, on the reverse strand, counting down.
AACTCACTTTGCTTACTGCTGTATTTATAAGGGTGTGTGGTGGCTATCACCTGCTTTTTAATACGTTCTTAAAAAACCCATCCTTTGGTATTCTCACAAGGGCTTGTGGTGAAGATCCTGCCACCAGTTTTGTTTTCATCATCTGCTTAGGGGGCAGGGGAGATTAAAAAAAAGAACAGTCTCACCAGTAGAAACTGAGATGTCTTTGTTCTTTTAAGGCTGGTTGCTCAGTAAAATTCCCATGTGTGTGCCATTGCTGTAGTGTGAGTCATGCTGGGAAGATCCTCAAATTGCTCAGATTTTGTTTTCTTTCCTTTGTTCCCCATTTGAAGGTGCACAGGGCTCAAACCTTTGATGTCCCTTAGTATTCCTGACATTTGTTTTTGGGTCTCATTAGCACAATTACTTCCCTTGGGGCTTCCCATAGGCTCAACTATTACTGTGTTCCAGAGTCTGGGAAGGACACACTGAAAATTTTGGATAAGCCTAAAATAAGTTTGCTGATTTCTTCCCCCAAGTTCAAGATTTGTGTTTCAGGCCTTGCCTTCTGCCACACCTTCAAGTTTGTGAGACTGTTGCTTCAGGTGTGATTCCTGACTTCCTGTATTAAGGAACAAGCTCTTGGTGTTGACTTGTGACTTGGATTGCTGGCTTGAGATTATTTTGACTGTCCAGTGAGTGTAAACTATTGGAGCTAAGTACTTGGGCTTTTTCCTTCAGAGTTCCATTGTGGTGATGATGCAGGATCTGACACGTTTGTGGCACCGTTCCTGTATGTGTCTTACCTTTATCACGGGCCCTTCTTGACCTGAGGTTCATCTCCCAATTTCACTTCAAGTGCTTTATGTCCTGTTGGGCTGTAATTGCAAACAGGCCCTTGTATTGGCCCTTGACTTACGGTGATGGGTCAGGGTTATTTTGGTAGGAAAACAAAAATCTGGCATTATCTCTCAAGCTGCGATCTTGGGGTTTTGACTTGGTCTGCTTTGCCTGCTGCCTTGCCTCCGTGTTAGTTTTTGGAGAGGGAAAGGTGGGTTAAGCTTCTGAGTGAGAACTGGAGGGAATGTCATGATTGCAGACACTGACAGTCTTAAGTGTGCTGGAAAAAGCAATGTGTGGTCTGCTGACAAGCCATCGAGAACTCTTCCAGAGTACTGAAGACCGTTTTGTGACATGGATGATCTGCAACACAGTATGGGTGGGTAGGATTGAACCAGCTCATCCCCAGAAGTCCTTTCCAACCTAAATTATTCTATGCCAAATGTGAAACGCAGTTATGTTGGACAGACAGAACCAAAGGCTTGGGTTGTCTCTGAGGCATAAGGGTTTCCCTTCTCAGCCTTCAGAGAAGGTGAACCCAGCCCACACAGCTGCTTCAGAATGTTGGTGCTCCCGTCTTCATGTTCCTGATGTGACAGTAACCTCTTGAGGCAGGTGTGCTTTAAGGGAAGGGAATGGTACCAGCTGCCTTAGGAGAGCGTATTGCTGTTTGCTTTGCAGTGCTGTGGAACTTGGACTATTGAATGGTCATCGCTCTACTGCCAGAGACTTAAATGAATGGTGCAGGAGGTTTTTGGCAGGGTTTTTGTTTGGTTTTTTAAGGCACCTGTCCTGTAAGGGACTTCGTATCCCATGTTCCCTGCATGTCGAGGTAATACGTGAATTGACTGAAATCTTATTTACTCAAATGAGATGGGAGAGGGTGTCCTGAATTCGTGGAGTAGTTTCTGGTGAGCGAAGTCCGTGTTCACGTAATGGTTTCATTTCTAATGTCGCTGTGCTCATCCTGCTGTGGGGAGGTTGTGATACGGAGGGGTGTCTTCAAACTGACGTGAGTGTTTCTAATTGCAGCGTTTGACACTGTGTACCAAAGAAATGGTGATGGAGAAGCCAAGTCCCCTGCTCGTGGGGCGGGAGTTCGTGAGACAGTACTACACTCTGCTGAACAAAGCTCCTGACTTCCTGCACAGGTGACACTCCCACACTGAGGCACTGATGCTTTTGGACAGCACTGTGTGCTGTTCTTGCACATTCACGTCCGACTATGGGGGAAATGGCCCTGGCTAGCTGAAAATCCCTTAGGCTGTAGAGCTGGTCATACAGATCTGGCACTTCCTCTGTGGAAAAGCGAGCTGCTGCCCAGCTGGTAAAACAGTAATGTGCACAGGTCCCAGAAATCCTTGCTGAGGCTGGCTAGACACTGCTGAGCAAGCTCCCCTGGTGCAGGTGGTGCTCTCTGCTCAGCAGTATTCTCTGTCCACTGGAAAGGTGGCTCAAGTGGCACTAATGGCAGCATCTGTGGAATTTTTCTTAAATACCCCTGCACAGAAGAGTCCAAGAGGTTTTGGTGTGGTTCGGTTGAATCATATCCAGTTCTTGAGCTGCTGGTATGAAATGCCTTCTAGGTGCTTGCAGTGTGCTCCTGATGCCCCCTTTTTCTTGTACTGAAAATAGTAAGCATTTGTCACATGCTTTATAAGCTGGCAGTAAAAATCCAAATCAAAACTTGGACTATTAGAGGCTCCAAATTTGGAAGTGGAATGCAAGTACCAAAGGATGTCAGAACTGTAAGAGAAACGTAAGAAAAGGACTGGAAGCAAGTGTACAGAATTGCCTGTCGGAACCATGGGCTCCGTGCTGCCCAAGGCTTGGAAGAGAGTGGAGTTCGGAACAGAAGCAGGTGCCTTGTTCCACCCTGGGCTGGTGCCTTGGCTGGCTGGCACGGCGCTGGCAGGTGGCCACCTCCCATAAGGGAAAGGTTGATTTCGGAGTTTGCTGCATGACCTTGGGCAAACTGGTACACTGAATATTGGGGTTGTGTTCCTGGAGCCCCTTGAATTGCCGTTTGTGCTGAAATTCCTGTTGCACTGAGCTCTGCAGCTCTTGATTAAAATATCCGTTGGATTTGGTTCTATTTTTTTTTCACTTCTGTGACCTTTATGTCTCTTCACTTGAAGGTTTTATGGCAGGAATTCTTCTTATGTCCATGGAGGACTGGATGCCAGTGGGAAACCACAAGAAGCAGTGTATGGTCAAGCTGTGAGTATCAAAGTCAAGTCATGGAATTCTCATTAACGTTGAGAATACATCAGGTTTTTTGTTTACCAGTGGCTTTGACTGTCTTATCTGGTAAATATTGTATTGTGGTACTGCTTGCTGTTCAGAGACAGATGGGGACTTGTTAGCTCGAGTTTTTTTGTTTGCCTGTTTCTGCTTTTACTGAGGGTTGTGGTTGATTCATCAGCTTTGCATCTGGGCTGCAGAAAATACATTTGGAATGGGAAACAAAATCAAGAGGACCTGACAGACTTGTGCTATTGATATATCTTAGTTCAGTTAGAAGGGGTTCCTTGGGAAAGGGACTCATCCCCATGAATTACATGACATTCTTCTGTGGGTGGAGTTTTGTTCAAATGGGATATAACTTCCTGAAGAATTAAGGGTTGCTTTGGTTGTCACCATAATGTCTGTCCCCTAGTGGCACTTGTGCACGTGGCAGCCACGTCTTTGAGCAGTGTGGCTTACTTGGCAGCACAGAAATCTTTGCAATGCAGATGTTCCCCCCTCCTGTCATGTTTGGGTACTTTGACGATGGGTAGAGGGTTGGTTTGGGGTGTTTTTGTTGTTGGGATTTTTTAGGTTTTCTTTTATTTTTTAACACAAGGTAAATCCTGTCCCTTTCCCAGGTGCTTTTAAAAACGAAAGCCTTAAAATAGGTCATGGGTTTTAACACAGCTGGAAACATTGCATAGCAAGTTGTGTGCTATTTGACTACTCCGAGAAGTACTTGAATCCTAGTGTAAAATTTCAGATTAGAAGTTAGATGAGCTCAGGTAGGCTCTGCTCAGTGCAAAACACTTCTTAGTTCCTCTCTTTACCTTTTGAGACTCAGGAGCTGCTTTGTCGCAGCCAGTCGGTTCAGACTCGGGTGTTTCAGAGGCATTTAGAAGCTCTGTAGCCAAAGGGCACGTCTGTGTTTGTAGGAGATCCACAAGAAGGTGATGTCCCTGCAGTTCAGCGAGTGCCACACCAAGATCCGCCACGTGGACGCTCACGCCACCCTGAGCGACGGCGTGGTCGTGCAGGTCATGGGCGAGCTGTCCAACAACGGGCAGCCCATGAGGAAGTTCATGCAGACTTTTGTGCTTGCTCCAGAAGTAAGTATGTGTGAGATGGTGCCCGGCTTCCCAGAGCGGTGATGGAAACCGGGCCCGTGGCTGCCGTTTGCCACGCTGGGGCCAAAGATGTGATGTGGCTTTCAAACGTGGGCTGGAGGCTGTCACCACCTGTGTCCCAGCTGGGCAGAAGTTGCTGTGTGCTTAGGGGAGAGCTGCTGCCTGGAAAACACCTGTGGTGACACGGTCCTGGCGTAGAATGTCCGTGTGTAGCCCGCAGCTTCTCCCTCCAGACCATCCTGCCTGGGGACTGCTAGTAATCCATATCTGCTGAACTCTGCATGTTGCTCTTCCACAGGGGTCTGTTCCAAACAAGTTCTATGTCCATAATGATATCTTCAGATATGAAGATGAAGTGTTTGGGGATTCGGAAGGAGAACTTGACGAAGGTGAGAAGGAGTTTGTCCGGTTCTCGTTCCTCTGACCTGTGCACAGCTGTCTCCAGCTGCTTCTTTTTGTGAAAATCATAAGCAGCCAGGCCTCTTGAGTGAGAGGAAGGGTCTTCCATCTTTCCTTGCAGCTAATTTTACCTTGTTTTGGTGACGAAGCTTTATTTTGATTGCTGCTAGTTTAATATGCTTTTATTTTGAGTGCAGCTTGTGTACACTTGCAGAGATGTACAAGGAAGGTTTTGTTTTTGTGTCAGAGTCTGAGGAAGAGGTGGAAGAAGAGCAGGAGGAAAGACAACCATCACCCGAACCTGTGCAGGAGAATGCAAGCAGTACATACTATGAGAACCATCCTGTAACGTAAGAAGTCCTTTTTATTACATGAAGTTGCTTTTTTATTAAAAATAGCAAAATTGCTTTGGCTTTGGGTTCTGGATGTGCTTTAACAGGTGGCTCAGGGAAAATACACTTGATGTAGGGGTGTGTGTTACCTTAACGTTACATTATTTGGAAATGTTGCTGTTTTATTGGAGAGAGGAAATGGAGGGTGTTCTTATGTTTGTTGCTGATTTTCACTTCTGGTCTCAAAAGCGAGGTGAAAAGGTAGCAAAACCAAAAAACAGACAAACAAATAACACCCACCAGCAAACAAACAACACCAAACCCTTGTGCTTTTTTTGAAACGTGGGAATGGCTTCGTAAGGGCCAGAAATGGCTTCCTGGTTCCTCTGTTAAAAAACCAGTTAGGATGTCTGCTGAGTGCATCAGTGATCCTTTTGATGCCAGCTGTTAGTACAGCTTAGCTTACAAAAAGTCATAAAATACAAAGCAGTTGAGAGGCACATAAAATGCATTTGGTTGTTGTAGCAATGGGATAGAGGAGGCGCTGGAAGAATCATCTCATGAACCTGAGCCAGAATTGGAATCTGAAACAAAAACTGAGGAGCTGAAAGCTGAGGTGGAGGAGAAGACCCTTGAGGAGCTAGAAGAGAAGTCTCCATCTCCACCTCCTGTAGAACCCGTCTCGCTACCGCAGGAACCACCAAAGGTTAGTTAAAAGTCATATCTGTGCTACTGGGTGCAGGTGATAAAAGAGATTTGCTTCTGAGCTTTGCCTTTTTGAGTGGCCGTACCGGTCCCTCTCCTTAGTGTCCTGCTGTATGAACAGCTAGACGTGAGTCTTGACCACGTAAAAATGTGAAGTTTCACAAAAAGAGGGAAAAATGTTATTTTTAAGTGCTGCTCATCACCTGTTGTAAATTTTACGCTCTGCTTGTGAAGTGTGTGTGTGTGGTTTTATGCATGTGTAGACATTTTTAAACGTGGAGTTAATGTAGGTTAAGAAAAGACCTCCAGCTACCACCACCAAAAATCTCATACAACGGGAACCACTGCTCTTCCTGGAAAAGCAACCAAACCAAAACACACCTCCCTGACCTGTGCCAAACTGCTGGCACCATAGGTTCAAATCCAAAAGGGGGGCACTGGCCGTCTCCTCCGGGGACGGGGTGCCTCATGTTAAAAACGGCAGGGCACGCAGTGCATCATCATCATCATCATCTCTGTGGTGGCTCTGGGAGGAGTGGAAGTGCTGGGAGAGCCAGGGACAGCTGGAGCGAGCTCATTTGCTGGCTCCGGCGTGTCTCCCGTACTTGTTGCCCAATTCCTTTTCTCTTCTGCATTTTCACTTGGGAGTTCTGGCACGCCCTTCCTTTCTCGGTGCAGAAGGCTCTCAGCACTCCAGGGCTGCAGCCCCAGGTTTGGCTGCCCCCGGGACGCAGCGATCTGCTCGCTCGGGTAGCAGGGGACACGCTCGCTCCACGCCGCCGGAGCCACAGACAGCTGGAGCTGCACGTCCTGCCCTGTGTCCCTGTAATGCTTGCACAGCAACGCTCTGACAGTCAGATATGAACTCAAAGTGTATTTGCAGCAGACGAGCGTCCCTGTAGGAATGTCAGTGGTTTGCCATGATTAGTAGCCTAGGTTTGTTGCATTTCCTGCAGGCTTTCTCTTGGGCTTCAGTGACCAGTAAAAACCTGCCTCCTAGTGGTACTGTTTCTTCCTCTGGAATTCCACCCCATGTTAAAGCACCAGTCTCACAGGTAACCGATCTGTGAACACCTTGGATTGTCTCATTACTTCTGCAAACTGCTTCAGTTCTTTAAATTAACCGATCAACTTGTTTGACTTAAATTGCACAAATTAATTGTGTCTTAAATGTTGATGCACTCACCTTGTCGCGAGCGAAGGCACGTACACGTAACAGGTGTAACTTTGGGTGATGGTAATGTTAAATTTGTTCATGTGGAAACAGGAAATGGCTGCTGAAGGTTGGTTTTACCTGTCTTAATGGGTTGTGCTTTGGTTTACAGGGGGAAACAAAATGCCAATCCCCCACTAAATGTCAGTGTTCTGAAGGACGTTGGAAAAGGGCGTTGGTGGAAGTGCCCCAGCAGTAAAAAGGGATAGCACCATTTCTGAGGTGCCAGATTGCCTTGTAAGGCTAACATCCACAGGAATATGCTGGATTTCATTATCCATGTGTATTTAGCTTGTCACAGAACCCTGTACCAACTTATGACTGTGTGAGGAATGGAAGGATACACATTTCCCTGCCAGGACAATGCCATCTTCCCATTCCTGTGATGCCTGGGTGCGGAGGGCAGAGAGGAAAGAAGGTTTGACCGGGTGCTAGTTCGTGTCCTGCACATGCTGAGTTGGTGTGAGACAGTCTGAGACCCTCCTTCAGCTTCCTCCATCAGTATAAAAGTCCTGGAAACAGAAAGTGTGTCCTTGAAGCTCTAGGCCTGACCCTGTGCCCGAGCGCTGGATGTTGTGGTAGCTCAAGTCCTACCTCTCTAAAAGACTTCAGTTTTCAGTAGAGCAGCTGGGTTACTGCAGCTCTTGTTTTTGCACTGGTTTCTTCTCAGTTTTTCACTGACAGAGAGGAACCTGTGTGGGATTAGCCTTCAGCCAAATGCAGGTTAAAAGAGAAAACAGGGCAGACAAAACAGAAACCCCAACCAACCAAACTGCAGCGCCTTGTGTTGCTTCTGGGTTTGCTGGGGCTGCTGTGGGCATCAGATAATGGCTGTGTGATGGGTTGGGCAGCCTGTCTCTCTTCATCAGCCTACACAGGGCTTGGAAAGCGTAGGTGGCGTCTGACCTGTAAAAACTGGGGGGTTCTGGTACAGAACAGATTCTCCTCATGCAAAGCCAAAATCGGCTTTAATTTATTTGCCATGGAGAGGGTGGATTTTTTGTAATGGGCCTGCACAAACCATTTCAAATGCTGTGTACAAGAGAGCAGAAGATGGCTTACAGATGTCCCCTTAAACACTTCTGTCTTGCCCCTGCTGCTCGTCCTGCCGTGTGCCTTTGGGATTGCCTGCGCTGGGACTTTGTGTTCAGGTAGTCCGGTGTGGTAGTTTCTGGGCAATACTGACATGGCAGGCCTTTCAGCTCCTCTGCAGCCAGAAGGACTCCATTCTGAGCCCCGTTTCACAAGTGGTGTGCAGCAGTCTGGTGGCAAAGGCACCCGAGCCGTTCCCACAAGGGGCTGCAAGTCAGGAGCAGCGTTGTCCTCTTCTCAGGGACCCATTAGTGCCAGGCACTGTGCACGTAACCAGGACAGACGATGCTCGGCGGGGCGGGGGCTGCTTTGGAATGCTGTTCTAGCTGCTGTCAGTGGTGCTGCAAAGCAGTTGTCCACTGTCCTGCTTATTCCTTTCTCTGCATCACTCCCGTTTTTCCCTCTTTTTCTATCAAGTTAAAAACACAGCCCCCGCAGAGTTAACTCAGAACCCCTCCAAGGGCTGCACACATACTGTTCTGGATATAAACCAGTTCAGTTCTGTTTATTTACAGCTGTGGAGTGAACCAGGTCAGCATTTCTTACTCTTGTTCTAATGTGGATTCTTAGAAACCAACCTGCCTGCATTCATAAATCCGGGCTTTGCTTTATAGCCTTTTCAGGTGTTTCTGTGTCCCGTTATTATTAACACACCAGCTGCCATGGGGGGGCAGAGGGGCAGAGGCAGGCAGGGGGCTCCTGCTGTCTTGACTTCTGGCTTGGAAGGGATGAGTCCCTTTCCCTCCCCTGTGAGCTGAAGTGAAGAGTCAATGTCACCTTTCCCTGAGTTGTTGTCAAAGCTCCATCAGGCAGAGGTTTGTGGCCTCCTTGGCTCCTTTAGTAGCTGTCTGTAGACATCCTTCCTGGGTGCCTCTGAGTGCACTCTGTGCTGGCTGGGAAGTGCTGGGAGGTGAGAGTGGCAGCCCTCATGAGGCATCCTGGGGTGCTGCTCATGTGGCAGTGGTTTGGGGAGCACAGTGTGGCACAGGTGCTCTCCTCCCGAGGCAGGCTTGCCCTGGGAGAAGGGATGATGCTGGTCAGAAAACAGCTAATGAGATGAGGTGTTGGTGTGCTGGGTGAGAAGTGCAGTGAAGTGCAAAGCAAGCAGGTACACGCTAACTGGTACCCGGGGTTTAGTAGGAGGACACTGAGTGTCTGAGGAATGGGAGTCTGGACATATTCAGTTTTACTTTTGAGATACGATTTATAAAACATTAAAGATGCGTGAGTAAAAGATGGCAGAGGAGTTCCAGTGACCCAGGAGGAAATATAATGGAACAAGATGTAACAGGAAGGCTGGTTTTTCTACCTTATTCTTGGAATGAGAACAGTGATCATAGAAGTGTTCCAAGGCTTGGCTGTGTAGAGCACGAGCGATAGGAGGGCTGAAACATTCATTTGGTGCAAAATACCTGCACGTTTCATGTGAAATCCAGTCTTTTTGCCCCTGGGAACTACTCTCTGGCTGGAACTGCCAGTTGTCCTGAGTCCTTAAAGGAAAACAAGGGAGATGTTTAACATAAACTACTTCTCCCCAGCAGTCTGGGCCTAGAGCTGTTCACCTTGTGTTTAATCTTACTTGAAGGCTAGTCCTGTGTTTTTTTGTCCCTAAGGATAATTTTGTTTTTCTAAGATAAGAACCCCGCTCAGCAGTGGCTGCTTAACTGTTGTACAGGAAATGGAGTTTAAAAATGCTGGGAATTGCTTCAGTGACCAGCAGTCTGCATAGAGATATTTATTATTGTTCTGTCTCTCCTTCTCAAATTATCTTTAGAAGCGTTTTTTTTTCCTGGCAGACAAAAATAAATTGAATAGGCGTTCTAGTACCTGAATATGAAGGGGTATACTTAGAGCATCGTGGCATCGGGAAAGGTGAGCAGTGTCCTCAGCAGGTAGTAACTGCAGGTGGCTTTATTACGTGAGAAATACTTACTGTACTTCCAAGGGCTTTTGTTTCATTCTCCTCTTTCTCTTTGGTAGTTCTCATATAGTTGTTCTGCACCGGAGGAAGAGAATTCCTCAGGGACTTGGACAGCAAATGGGATTTTCCCCTCTCTCTGTGTTCATCTTGGGCTGCCTCCTAATCCCTGAAGTTGGAGCTTGGCGTGAGGAAGCTTTACGTGCTCTGTGATTTAGGTCAGGTGGAGGGGTTTGTGCATAACAGAGCGCTGGGGTCTCAGTTCCTGGTCAGACGTGGCAAACTCCCCTTAGCCGTGCCTTGGGGAGGTGCTCTGGTTGAGAGATGTTGGCTTTGCACCTTTTGACAGAGGTAACTGAACACTGCAGTCCTGGATTGGTACAGAGGAATTTATAGAGGTGAACAGAACATATCCCCAAACACATTGACAGGGCTGTATCTCTGCTGCAGTTCGTTTTGTGCATGCCACTTACCTGTGTCTTGTGTCGTGGGGGTTTGTTTTGGTGAGTTTGGGGGGCTTGGGGTGGTTTTGATTGGGCCCGTGGTAAATAATGCACGTTCTCCTGTTTTAGCCAAGAGTGGAAACTAAACCTGAAGCTCAGTCTCAGCCTCCTCGTGTTCGTGAGCAGCGCCCCCGGGAAAGGCCGGGTTTCCCACCCCGAGGCCCTCGCCCAGGTACTGTGGATCAGCTCGTGTGCCTGCCTGGGAGGAGCTAAGGAGAGGTGTCTCCTGGACAGGCCTTGTGTGGTGTTTGGCTGATGATTAACACTAGAAAGGAGGGAATGTGATTTGGAGGCCGGGCTGGTTTGAGTGACCGTGCTTGGTGCCGTCCACGGATGTGTTCATCCAAATTCACACGCATCTGCTCAGCTCAGTGGCTGTCCCTTCCTTCTGACCGCAGGGAGAGGGGACATGGACCAGAACGAGTCGGATAACCGTCGGATAATCCGCTACCCCGACAGCCACCAGCTCTTCGTCGGGAACTTGCCGCATGACATCGATG
>VWZF01006953.1:181550-211379 GCA_013396755.1 Sclerurus mexicanus | reverse complement strand
CCCCCCGGGATGGGGGTCCCTGTGTCCCCCCGGGATGGGGGTCCCTGTGTCCCCGTGTCCCCCCCGGGATGGGAGTGCCTGTGTCCCCCCCCGGGATGGGGTCCCCGTGCCCCCCCAGCCGCTCCCGCAGCACTGTGCGGCACGGGACAGGACCTGACCCTGCACACGTGTTTTCCTCCTCTGTCTGCCCGGGCTCAGCTGCGGAGCGGCCCCAGCGCCCCGGGATGCGGAACCGCTCCCACCTGTGCGCTGGGGCGAGGCTGCGGGGAGGGGTCCTGCCTGTCCTGTCCCCACCCAGGCTGTGTCTCTCTCCCAGAGGCTCTGCCGGGGCAGCCCAGCTCCGTCCCTGCTCCGGGGCCACCGGAGGGACGCGGGAGAGCCCCAAACGCAGGTCAGGCCGGGAAGGGGCTGGGGCAGGGAGGGGAGGCACAGCCTCTGCTCCATCCCTGCGCTCGGGGGCTCCTGTGTCCCTGGAGAGCTGTCAGCTTCCTGAGCCACAGCAGGGTTTCTACTTGGCTTTTTGGGAGCTCGTGGAGGTGGAGTTTTCTGTTCAGGTCACTTGGGACGGCGCTGCAGTGTCTGACTGTGCGCCTCAAACCCTAAGTTGTGGCAGGGATGAATTGTGTAAAACCTCCTTACCCATGTGCTCGGCAAACCTTTTCCGAGTGTGTGGCCTGGAGGCGAGACAGGAAGGAAATCTTATTCTCTTCCTCACTGTTAGTGACTGCAATTACTTGGCTGTGCTGAGGGGTCTGGGGGCAAGAATTGCTCTTTCCGGCCCCTGCCAATGATTAATTTTACCAGAGTCGGTTAGGAACTTCTTTTTGACCTGGATATGATTTCCTGAGTGGATGTATTTTGTCAGAAGTGTGTGTCTTAACCTTGTTTTTGACTCTATGCGTAGCCCAGACCTCGTTATTTCTAAAAGGCTTTATAAATGTATGGACTGTCTGTACAGAGTGTGACTTGTTTCGTTAACACCAGGCAATTTTTGACATGGTACTAAAGGGTTTCCTTGTTGCCCAGCCCTCCTCTGGGCTGATGGATGCTGAAAAGCTGTATGTGGTATAACCCAAACCACAGTTTGTCTCACTGAAACGATCCTGTTCAAATTGTTTTAACTCCAGGGAACAAACAGATTCATCCGTGTCTGTTTTCTGCTTGTTTTCAGCCACTCTGAGCTGTTCCGTGGGCCCTTTGTTTCCACGTGAAGTGGCAGAGCGTTCCCCCGTGTGTGTGTGAGACCGTGTGGGCACAGGAGGCAGGACAGCCTGTGGCAGTACCAGTGGGAGGATGCCCAAGCCATGCACACCCACATGCTGTAAGGTGGCAGCAAATTCCTCTGCCCCTTGGCTCCTCGGAGTCACTTGGCTGGGAATGAACCAGCTTTCTTTACTGCTTTTCTGGCCAGTGTTTCTCTCAATCCCATTTGTTCCTGGGCCTCTGAGGACATATTGGATACGTGTTTTGTGCCAGTGGTGTGTGAGTGGAAAGTGCACTGGGTGCTTGGCACGGTCCCAGCGTTGGGAATAAATTGCCAGATCTTTCAGGAGTGCTCTGGGTGGGATGTCAAGGTTTTGTGTAAAGTGCAGTTTGGCCAGAGGACAGAGTTGTACCCTGTGAGCTTCACTACTCAGATTCCCACCCTGCCCTCCTCCTTCTCTTCCATTGAACTCCAGGACCATGGCAAAAGCAAAATACACCTCTCCTATAGAGTACACAAGAAGCATTCCCCAGGAGCCATGGCTTGCCTACGAGGCCATCTCCTCTGTAGCAAAGATGTTCGACAGTAAACATAAGTACAGAAAACTGTTTTGGACTGGGAGGACTGACACCTCTGTTTGGGAGCTGGAATCCCAGTCTAGTTCACAGAGTGGTGTTGGTGCCAACAGGGCTTGGATCAAGAAAACTGACTGCTTTTGTGCTCTAAGATGCTTCCCTTCACACTGCAATGAAATGGTTTTATTGTCTTACCTTAGGTGAGGATTGTTCCCAGGAGAGGCTCTTCCACTTTCCATGCTCAGTGCAAGGAATGCCCTCCTGGAGGCTCTGGAACAAAGCAGTTATTGCCCCTAAGAGGGAGGAAGGAACTAAGAATTGCCCCTGGGAGGTTCTGGGTGTTGGGAGGGGGATCCGCAGCCCAATTTCGGGTGTGAGAGCCTTAAAGGAGAGCTGTTTGCGAGGCTGCTGCACGCGTGGGTGGTACCAGCACAAGTGCCTTGGCTGGGCGGCTGATGGTGAGGGCACCAGGTGAGCCTGCAGCCCCTGGAGCAGCCCAGGCAGAAAGGGCTCCGTGTGACCCCTGCCCCGGCCCCTGCGAGCAGGGCTCTGCCCTTATCTCTGCCCCGTCCCCAGGGCCGCCCGCGCTGGGGATGGGGCAGAGTCCAGAGGTGGCCGCCAGCCCGTCCTTGGCCGCTTGGCCCCGGCGTGCGAGGGTCTGGCCCAGGCTGGCCCAGCACTTCGGTCCCCGGGCTGGGCCGAGCCCGGGGCCGCAGCGACCTGCAGGTCAGCATGGGCTCTGCCTGCCCAGGGCAGCCTCTGCGCCAGGGCAGGTCCCCCCTCTGCGCCAGGGCAGGTCCCCCCTCTGCGCCAGGGCAGGTCCCCCCTCTGCGCCAGGGCAGGTTCCCCCTCTGCGCCAGGGCAGGTCCCCCCTCTGCGCCAGGGCAGGTCCCACCTCTGCGCCAGGGCAGGTTCCCCCTCTGCGCCAGGGCAGGTCCCCCCTCTGCGCCAGGGCAGGTCCCACCTCTGCGCCAGGGCAGGTTCCCCCTCTGCGCCAGGGCAGGTTCCCCCTCTGCGCCAGGGCAGGTCCCACCTCTGCGCCAGGGCAGGTTCCCCCTCTGCGCCAGGGCAGGTCCCCCCTCTGCGCCAGGGCAGGTCCCACCTCTGCGCCAGGGCAGGTTCCCCCTCTGCGCCAGGGCAGGTTCCCCCTCTGCGCCAGGGCAGGTCCCACCTCTGCGCCAGGGCAGGTTCCCCCTCTGCGCCAGGGCAGGTCCCCCCTCTGCGCCAGGGCAGGTCCCACCTCTGCGCCAGGGCAGGTTCCCCCTCTGCGCCAGGGCAGGTTCCCCCTCTGCGCCAGGGCAGGTCCCACCTCTGCGCCAGGGCAGGTTCCCCCTCTGCGCCAGGGCAGGTCCCCCCTCTGCGCCAGGGCAGGTCCCACCTCTGCGCCAGGGCAGGTTCCCCCTCTGCGCCAGGGCAGGTCCCCCCTCTGCGCCAGGGCAGGTCCCACCTCTGCGCCAGGGCAGGTTCCCCCTCTGCGCCAGGGCAGGTTCCCCCTCTGCGCCAGGGCAGGTCCCACCTCTGCGCCAGGGCAGGTCCCACCTCTGCGGGCAGCGGGCACGCGGTGCCAGCGGGCTGGGAGCGGCGGCGCGTGGGCTTCGGCCTTCTGCTCCTGGCTGCGACCCTGCAGGGAGAGAGGGAAGGCAGTCCATCAGAAAGGGTCCCAGAGGGACGGGAAACAGCAGCTGTGGAGAGCCACGGCCCGGAGGGAGCCCGGGGGGACGAGGGGCATCGCTCAGCAGAGCTCCAAGAGCTCCTGAGCAGGGATTTCCAACCCACGTCAGCACTGAGGCTTAAGATGTTCCTCTGAGCCCTGCAGGTGTCTTTGTGGCACCTGAGAGACTGTGACACTCAAGGGGAGCAGCTGAGTCCCTGGGGGGGTGTAGAAATGGGGCTGGGAGCCAGGGAAATCAGTTATTTTCACATAGTTTTGGTATATTGGTATTTGATTCGATTCTACTCTTGTGACACATTGCTCTCTTCACCATGAATAAGTGAGAAATGCAGCCTGCAAATAATCTCTCCATTCTGTATCTCTCTGGAACTAGTAAAATGACAGACACAGGAATTATAAACACATTTTCCTTTAGCAAAGCATAATGGAATCCTTAACCTGCTTTGTGTTTGTATTCACCAGTTGTGACAGGAAGGGAAGGGGCACACGTAAGAACCGTGATGTGGAATGGTGCGGGGAGCAGCTGGAAATCTCATAGAAACCCAGGTTTTTTGACAGATTTGTGGGGCTGGTGATGGTTGTTGTGCCTCAGAATGTTCCCTGAACCTGTTCTGCCAACAGGCTGAGCTTGTGCCACTTCACTACAGCCTCACTGTCCCAGAGCAGGTTGGTTTTAGCTGCAGGGAGTGACTGTCAGATTTTTGGGTGAATTAGATCTGAGAATGGTCTTCATAAAGACAGATTGTGCTCCTTTAAACTAAGGGGCAAAGCTTAACTGAAACTGCCAAATGGTTCTTCCTCAAATTCGCAGAGCTTGGATCTTTGATGTTTGTGAATGCCTTGGGGTCACGGCAACTCTCTAAACCAACATGTAACTGTGCCTTAGAGTGGCTGAAGGTTCAAACCTTTCAATTGCAACAAGGTTGATGAGTCTTTCTGTTCAGTTTTCAACTCAGTGTCTTGAATATTTTATCCCAGGGCCTGGAGAATACTCCCAGTTCAGGCACAAAGGGTCTCAAGACCAAGACACCTGCCCTTGTGAAATGCCTTGTTACACAAGGGCTCTTTGAACAGTGCAAGGGTCCCTGCTGAAGTGTTGAAGACTTGGGGGTTTTGTGTTCCTGGACTGACAAGAAATATGTACTGGAAAATCACACTGCTTTGCTGGCATAGAACCGGGAAATGTCTCTCTTGGGAGCTTGCTGCAGTGAAGGACATGATTGAGGTGGTGGACTTTTCAGGGGGAAATGGAAGAAGTTTCTTTAAAAACAAATCAAGAAGTGAAAAGTTTAAAAGCAGGGCTGTTTGCGACTCCTTGCAAGTGAAGAGATACTTGATTTGTGGCTGATGTAAAAATAGTCTTTTTTTTTTTAATAAGAGCTCCTTGTTACTCATCTTATTTAGACCAAACAGCACCTTTGAACTTTCTCTTAATATGTAATTGTAATGGCTGAAGTAAAGCCTAAAATCAACCAGCAGTAGAATCAGAGTATTGAAGTCTGGCTTAATGTCTTACCACCTCTCAGTCTTCCTTACAAACTTCCCAAGAGAATCAACAAAACAAAAGTCTGGATTATGGAGTCCCTGCCCATATATTCTACTTAGAGCAACCATGTGCTCTAGGGAGCACTGCAGAGCTTTGCCTCCTGGTAGTCACCAACAGACAAGGACAGATGCAGTTTTATAAAGCTTTTATTTTTTATTTTTTTTTCAAAGTAAAGGAATTGAAAAGTTTCTGGAAAAGCACATAGTTTGACAAAACACAGAAGAGTCATGAAATATTCATTCAGTACCAAAGGAAAAAGGGTAAGGGGTGGGAGAAGTTACACAGAAGGGTTTTTTGTCTTCATATTTTTCCCACTGGCAACCTAGATTGGAGAGACAAAAAGGAGTATTTTGTAAAATGGCAGCATGCTGGTAGTGTAGCTGAACGTTTTGTGTGTTGTGCAATGGCAGGTGGTAAAACAGCCTTTAGAGAAAGCAAAGGTGGTGTTGAAAGAGAAGCTGGATGGTTTTTGAGGATAAAGGAGTTAAGTGGATGGCAGGGTGGGCAGGGAGAGGCAGGCAGAGAGATAACTGTGCATTATTGCTGCCACCTACCTTGGGTTAAGCACCAATTCCTAATGTGGCTCTGCTCTGGACTATTAGGGCTGCACCCTAGAGAAAGGAACACACACAGTCAGGAGAGGCAAACCAAGGAGGGTTTGCTTGAGCAGGAACTGTTTTCAACTTTTGCCTAACTACAGTTCAAGGGATAATTCTGGTACTTCCTCACCCTGGACTCCACATGCTCCTGCACGTTGGGTATCTTTCAGTTTTGCCAAGGTAGAAAATCAATTTCTGGAGTGCATTAGAGACAAAATAATTCTTTCCTAACTCTTCCTCATATGTTTACCTATGCAATACTTTGGCTATAAATAATAGAGGATTTGATCAGTAAGCAGTTTAAGATATTAGTGGTACAGTTCTATGCCTTACATGATAATGAGGTTGCTATTGGAAACTGTCATTTATACTTCCTGGGAATGCAATATGGCTCCAGATATAAACTTTTCCTGTGACATAATCAGCTGAACTCGCCCTGCCAAGGTATCTGTATCTGCTAGGCAGTTCTGGTAATTGATCCAGATGCACTTTTTGCTGGTAATCCCAGAGTTCTGTAAGGATCTGCAGCACAAAAGGAAGTTTACGTATGCTAGAGGCCAAGTTTGAATTCTACACGTGGGTATTTTTCAACTGTGGTTTGTAAATACTCAACTCCTCAGAGCAGGCCATGAAGAACTTGATTTAATTTAGGATTTAGATGTGGTTTGAGCAGGTGACTGAACTAAATTACCTTCAGACAACCTTTCCACATGAAATTGTTCAATAACTACAATCTCTGGAGCCAAGATACCTGTTATGCTCTGAATGGGTATTGTAAGGGCACACGGACAAGTGACTATAGCAGTCTGCAGAACTGCTTTCCCAGGGCACAGTTTCCAGTTCCCTGGGTTTGGGCTGGGGTTTTTCTGTAAGAAAAGGAGATGGGAAGTACCTCTTCCCCGAGGCACGTGTCAACATCTGCCGCCTTGCAGCACTTGTCCACCATGGCAGTGAAACCCCCTGCAATTGTCTTTATTTGTTCTTCTGTCATCTGGGGCTTGCGCTTGATGAGGTTGATGAGCAACCTGAAAGCAAAGCCACAAGACACAGTTAATGCTGCCTGTTGTAGTTGGGTTCCCCATTTCAAAAGACACCATCCCAACCAGGTACAGCTCATTTATGAGGGTTTTTTGGTCATGCCCAGAGGAGCCTGTGCCTGTTGGTGACTCCAAACTCACAGCCTAATACACCCGTCTCTTTGTTTTGTGTTAACCCAGCTGCAGGTGGGGAAAAACTTAGGGAAATGATCTGCATGTTGTCTTAACTAAGTACATCTTCAAACTTGCACTGACAGTGGACCTAGGTGAAACCTGTCAGTTAAGAGAGTGATTTTATTTGGAGAAAAACCCCTGTTTTGCCTCTTCCAAACTGCAGGATGTTATACACTGACCAGGTCCGTGCAAACACACAGTTCCATCTGGTTTTCTCTGTCCCTAGTGGAGCCCCAATGGGATGACAAAACAGGGTGTTGGCAGCTTCCCCCCAGAGTGCTACACTCCCCCAGCTTTCCTCCGAGATGTGTCTGGGAGCTTACTTCAGCTGGCCTTCTTCCCGCTCGGCAGGAGGAGCACTGCACAGCTTGTCATCGAAATTGAACATCATTGGGTCAAAAGGCGGAGGCACGTATTTGGTATCGACACCCATGGCAGTGAAACACGGTCTCTTGTACGAGTACAGTTCGTTGCAGCACTGTGAAACCTGGTCATTTATGGGGGTGCTCTCCTGTCTCTTGCACATTTTTTCAATCACGATGCTCAGCTGAGAAGAAAAGAGAAGGACAAAGGTGGGTTGCACATTCCCCAAAACCAGAACAACTGGGTGGTGGTTGTGTTGCAACAGCATTGCTGGAAGTGGAAGCTGTCAGATCTAACACCTGCTGGGGTGTGGCATGGGTTTATAATATAAAATAAATAGGTATTCCTAGAGTTGGGCGTTTCTTCAACTCCAAAATGTCTGGGCGTTGGGCTACAACCAGTAAGTCTGGGGTTTTTAAGAGACCGTTTAGCTTTTCCAAATGCAACCTGCCACAGACTCAGTCATGGAGCTCTGAGCAGCTTGGTCTGGTGGAAGGTGTCCCTGCCCGTGGCAGAGGGTTGGAACTGGATAATCTTTAAGGTTCCTTCCAACCCAGGCCATTCTGTGGTTCTGTGATTCATGATTCTACAATTCATGAACTTACTTTTACTTCCTAAGGGACAGCAAAGTTTAACTAAAATGTTCACAAGCTGCCATCAGACAGCTATTGAGGCTCTCAGATCCATTAAAAATGAACAGCCTTGGAATTCTGTTAGGTAGATGCTTAGCATGTTGCTGGTGCAAAATCACCGTGAGTTTGCTATCTCACCAGAACTCGGTATTTCTAGCACAGAAGTCTCCAAGAGGGGAAGGGGGAACAGTAAATCCATGTACTCACGTAGTGCTCTGAACAAGACAAGCGTTTCTCCTCAGGAAGGCTGCAGCACTTGGTGCCCACGGCTGTCATCTTCCTCCCAATTTCAAGCAAGGTGTCAGTTGACACTTGGGGCATTTTCTTAGTGTAGCGGATCAGAATTCTAACCAAGTCAAATCAAAATGACTGTTAGTAGAGCATTCTTCAAACGGGAGCACAGCTAACCACTGAAGACCAAACCAACTTGCCCAAGGCAGCCAGCACAGATGATTACACTCCAGAATATTTGTCAGGAAGTGCTCACCCTTTGAGGAAGTCTCCCTCGCCGTGGCTATTGTAGAGGTCACAGTTTGTCTTCACAAGGTCCTGAGTTTCCTTGATATGCTTGTTCACTTCCTCTTCCTGCAAACAAGCACAAATTTACTAGTAAGAGTAGAGCAGGACTTGTTGGTAACAGTCACACAAATATCTCTCCTAGACCTTATTAACACAAAAGACTCATTTTACAAGGTTGATCACTTCTATGTAGGCAGGACTTGATTCCTTTGTGGGTCTTAAGTTCTAACAGAAATTCCCTTTTATAAAGCGGCCAAATTTTTGAAATTTAATTTATAGTGGTGGGGGTTTATGTTTATTTAAACCGAGTTGATAGTTTTCAAGTATAGGATTATCAACCGTGAGGGGAACTCTTTTTGTCTCTTGGCGAAAGCTGTCAGGGGCTCAGGTTGTGCTGTGTCTTGTGTATGATGGAGGTGAAGATTAGGAGACCTAAAGTTTAGCTGTCTGTGTGAGCTGGCCCTGCACATTGCCATCACAATCCATGAGCATCCATACTGCATATGCAGTACAGACAGTGGAGACCATAGAATAATTCAGCTATCAATTGTTGTCTTCAGGACAAGCAGAATCACTTTGGAGAGACAGAGGCACCAGGCAGTTGAGTCAGACTAGTCTGAAATGTCGTAAGGTGACAAAACCCCTGTGTTCTTGCCATTGTCCCCGGTCTGCTCCATGTCCTATCAGAACACTTAGCTTGTCTGCCCTTCCACAGGAGCCTCTGAACCCAAGTGTTTCACGGCAGGTACCAACCAAGCATTCTGGTACTCTGCAAACAAAGCTTTGCACCTACAGCGTTTCCGTAGCACTCAGCAGGGTTGTCTGTCTTGCAGCACTTATCCAGGAGTGTTTCATATCCCTTGGTAATCCTCAGAATCAGCTGTGTGGAGAATTCAGGGTGTCTCCGTGAATATTCATAGACAAACCTGAAAGGCACACGAGCAGACAGAATTGAGCTCCCCAATCACATGCTGCTTTCATCAAGCACAGCACAGTTCTCACAAGGACAATTCCTCAGGTGAGATCCACTGAGGTGGACGATAAGCTTGGAATGCTCTTGGCACTACTTACTCTGAGAGGAATGCATCGTGGCCTGCCTCATAGCTTTTGCACACTTCCTTATCCTGAATGTATTTTTCAACCAGTGAAGGAAGATTGTCAGGCTTTTCATCAAAATCTGCTTCCATGATGCACCTGGTCCGTTCCACAACTGGCTTCTCGCAGCAGGGTTTGAGTTTACTTGAGAAGACATCTTGTTTAGAGCACAATTTGTTCACAAGCTCTGACTGTAGAATTAAAACATGGTATCAGACAAGCTATGAAATGCTAAACACAGATTAATTAATCAGTCTCTCTGTGTTTTGGAGTCTTCCCTTTTCATTCAGGTCACCTCTTTACTTAGAGATTTCCTAAAGACATGCTGTCTCCTTACAAGAGGGATGAGCAAGTCCTGCGTGTTCACAGGTGCAGGGTGAATGGTTCCCTCCCTGATCCCAGAAACTCTGAGAATCCAGACTCTGGAAAGCCAAGGCAAGTCACTGAGTGCTCTGTCACAAGGGTGCCTGAAGGATCTTGTCAGGCCTGTCAGATGCCCAGCTCTGGCAGAGGACAAAACATGATAAAACCCCTCAGCACTGAACAGCAGCTGGTTCAGCAAGTGTGTCCAAGTTTCAGTCGGCCAGGATACATGAAATCATGTCACTGTTGCACAGGTCTGTTAACCTGTTCTCTAGCGTTCATTGGCAGGAAAGCTGGATTAATGGCAGTGCACTTGACAGGACAGGAAGAAAAATTGTGGCCTCTGTGCCTCTGCTGCCTTTTGCTTTGTTTATGATTGATTTAAAGTGAGTAAATACCACCAACCAACCTCCCTGATAAATGTTTTGATTTCAGCCAAACATGCTGCGAGCAACAGCTCCTCGCCCTTAAAGGCTAGATCCAGAACTGGGCTGAAATCTACTTCCAGTAACAGCCAGCTGAGCTGACCCTGAGTCTTTCAGTGCCTGAGAAACCTTCCAGCAGTGTTGAGTGCAAGTCTGAGTTCCCTGCAGTGTGAATGCTTGCAAAAATTATTGTCTTTCTGAATGTTTTTCAAGCGTATAGGCATTTGTTTGAGATAGTGAGCTTACCCAATCATCCACACACTCCACAATGTCCCCTTCGCAACACTCTGCGTGGACATCCTTCACATCTTGGACCATCTGAACAAGTTCTGCAAATGGGGCCTTGGGGTATTTCTGGCTCAAGCGAGCAAGTTTGCTGGGTAGAAAAGGAGGAAAACACTTGTTTTAGAGCACCGTAGGGAACAGAAACCTTGCAAGTCACTAACACGTGATAGGGTAGATCAGGATTGTTTCAAGGAAATACTCATTCTTCTCATCTAGTTTCTGGTGGCTAAAAAAAAGGGGCATTGACAGCTGCACCAGGAGACCAGAGCTCCTTTAAAATAGCCAGAAAGAAACAGATTTCTGGTGGTTCTTGTCTATGTAAGAACTGCACGCTAGAATTCTCCATCACTCCTGAGTGACTGGAAAGCACTCCAGATTACTTGGCATGGATGGATACAGTTCTGATTAAACCTTTAAATCAAAGCTGACTGTCTGTAAGACAGTCCTAGTCAATGTTAGTGTATCAGGCTGGTCAGAGAAGCACAGAAGGTTCTCTGTGCTCAGGCAGGTGATCCTCTTATTAATGGCCAAAGTTTTTCTTAATCTTTTAACAACTGTGATTCTGCCAAATGTGACTTTTTCATTCCTTTAAGGTTCAAACTAGCAACCTACTTTGCTGGTTAGTGATGTGCCCATCTCTTAGAGCTGTAGGCATTGGAAAGAGGCACAGCTTTGGAACAAATATGGATTAAACACACTGGAACCTCTGGTTCTGAGTAACATACCATCATTTAACTCTGCATCTCCTGGATTCGTTCCAGAGACAGTTTCATTGCTCTGCAGCTCTCAGAGCTGAGCTTTTTCCCAGTGCTCACTGTCAGGCTGACAAGCCTACCCTTTATAAAAGAGGTGAGAAGTGACTGGCACTTACTTGGCCTGGAAGGTTCTGGCACCATACTTCTCGAGGATCCGGCACCCGTGCTGCTGCTGCATGCCTATCAGCTTGGCTCTCTCTTTGATCACAGCTGCCTGTGGACACAGGGTGCACATTGTCACAGTCGGCTCACTGCCTGTGATCACCCCTGGCCTGCCTCTGCAAGTTCTTCATGCCGGCATTTGCATGAAGAGGAAAATTCTGCCTGTTTCTCACTCAGTTGCTTAGTGCTCATCCACAGACACAAATGTGCTGTACCTTCTCATCCAAGCAGGCACCAATATCGCTCTCTGGGCAACAGCTTTTAAGTGCATTTTCATACTCGGCAGCCAGGCCCAGGATTGCTGGGGCGTGCAGGAAGGGGTTTCTTCTTGCAACAGTGTAGACGAAACTGGAAGGAAAAGGAAAACTTAAGTTCCACGTTCCAATGACAATAGCAAATAGCCTTAAATCCCTTGCAGCTTCTCTAACTATTTTTTCTAGTTTAGAAATGTAATCTACTTTTCTGACAAAAAGCCTAGTGAAATGCTCTGCTAAACCTCAAGGGACTCAGTAACAGTGAGGGGAAGGTGAGCTCCTGATGTTGTCTGCCACACGCTTTGTTGTACATCTGCTTTTTAAAATAGTATTGACAAATCTTTGAAAATTCTGATTTCTTGTGTGACAATTCATCCATGGCCCTTTCACCAAGATTTTACTGCCAATTTCTGTTCTTTTTACTGTTACCTTTCTTCATTGTTGCCAACTACAGCAGCGGTGGTGGGAGGCTGGAGCAAGTGAGTTATTAAGTCACTACTGAAACGCTGTGGGCTTTCAGGGGTCTTGGGGAAGAAAAGTCACCCAAGATGTATAAAATGTGATCCCTTAAGCTGAAGAGAAAAGCCTGCGTGGACTGAGGAAGGGTGCTCGGTGTAAGGAAGCAGAAGCAGCCCTTCTCCTTACTTTCCCAGCAGGGCCACCCGGTTGTCCTGGTACTGGGTGCAGATGACATCAGCAGCGGGTCTCTGGTAGGGTGGGATGAAGTCTGGCTGGTGCACTTTGAAGGACAGGAAGCACTGGTTTCTCTCGGGGTCAGCTCTGCCACAGCAGTCAGCCATCTCGCCGTAGGAGTCGCGCAGCTGGTCCACCTGGCAGATTCTGTCCAGGAAAACGGAGGGCTGCGAGGGAGATGCCGAGGGTCAGAACTGGTGTTTACACACAGTGCCATGCATTTTCTGTCTATTTGGAAAAGACAGCCCAGGCTGAATAGTAAATACCTTTTTACTGGATAAGACTTAGACCATAAATATAAATAATCTGCTGGTTTTCACATGATTTTATAAATTTTTATCTTACGTGGTCTGATACCAAAACCGTTCCAATGCTTTATTGAAGAAAACATTAATTACAGTTTAAAATGCTCTGTGCAAGAAGGTGATCTCCTTTTCCTTATAATCTGACTAAACTGAATTTTCAGATTAATCAAAGGAAGATTTGATATTCGACTTGATGAGCATCTTGGGAAGCATTCAGGGAGAACTAATGCCTCGCTGACCCACACACTTGGGTCACTTTAATACCTAGAAGTAGGCCTGTACTTTACACCTGCTTTGGTAGTAGATGCTGATGCTTCTTTCCAGGCAATGCTAAATTTAAAGTGCCAAAGTGTGGTGTTTGGTCTCCAATATATGGCTCCGTGGATCATTTAGACACTTCCAAAAGGCAGTGTTTTAGAACCCAACAAAAGCAAGTCCTTTCCCTGGGCACTAAAATCTGAGCATTGGCCACTGACAGCAGGCACAGCTGAAAGGTTCAGGTATAAATCCTCAGCAAGGGCGATTCTGGCAGCTGCACAGAGCAAGGAGAAACACAACTGAGGGATCCACCACCTACCAGTGGCTTTGTGCACTCGGGAGCATCCTCATTGTCCACACACTTGTGTGCCAAATCAACAACATCCTTCACCAGCTTAGACAGTCCATCGTAGGAACATTTCTGGAGGTACTGGGCAAATGTGATCATGGCACTGAAACACAAAGCACAGTTGGGAATGTGAAGCTGAGAAACGTATTGGTCAGTATTTTCAAAGGTGCTGCTGAGTCCAACTTGCTTGTTCAAATGACATGCACAGAGGTTAACCAGAGTACCATGAGCAGCATCTTGTCAGATCCCATGTCCTTCCTCTTCTCGCCTCCCTCCTGAACATGTTTTTAACCTTACTTCCCAAGAACAGAATCTTGAATAACAGGTTAGGAACAAACCAGAAAAGACTGTGATTGTTGTTTTCTGCCACTTTTACCAGCACATTTATAAATGCCATAACCTAAACTGGATTTGGCCACTGTTACAAATTATGATTTCAGACTGTCTTCTTTCAGTACTTATGCTCCTGTCAGACCCCTCTGCCTTTCCCAAATCCAGTTTGAAACAAAAAAACCACTGAATTGTCTCAGAAAACCCATTGGAGGTTTGCTTTGAGAGGTTGGTGGTTTGTTTGTGGTTTTTCTGGCAATGTCTCAATCCAGCATAATTTCTCTTCATTCTAAGGATATCAAACCTGTATTCCTCATGCCTGTTTTATTTTCACATAAGGAACAGAGGTTTTTCCCAAGGTTTGCAGGGAGTTCTTTTCCCTGAGGGCGAGAAAGTCATTGTGACTGTTTCAGGTCTTAAGATACTTGAAGGCTTTGCACACTAGCAGTAAGAGACTAACTCTGCTTCAGTGAGACATACACACTCCTCACAAGCTCATACAGCGTGTCTTAGTATCCCTTTTCGCTACCACATCAACAGAGACAAAAACCCACTCAGAAAATGGGAGCTGAACGTTCACTTACACTGCCTTAAATGTCTCCTCCTTCAGGTCATTGTAGCGGTGGGCAATCTGACTCTTGTGGTCTAGGAAGGAAAACAAAGAGAACAGTGATGCTCCCTGCCACCCATGTGTGTGCTGCACAGTCTGGGCCAGACTTCCACAAGTGTTCAGCATTCACCCAGCTTTTATACTTAAGAGCATAACTACTTGAACCCTTAGCTGTGTGAGATGGCCTTTCTTGTCCGTCTGTCTGTAGATACCCAACTCTTACTTGTTTGTGAAGTTGCATTAAGAGCAGTAAATTGAGAGAACAGAGACTTCCAAGAGAATTAATTAGTCCTTTCTTACCTGCATCTCGTGCAGCTCTGTGCAGGTTCCTGGATCTGGCAGAACTTAGGAGGAAAATAAATGAAATTAATGTTAACCACTTCATGGTTTCAGATTATGATGTGAGCAAAATTGCTCAAAGCTGCTAGGAAGATTGAAGGGAGTGCATTTGCTTATATACCCTTTACTAGCTGTGCCTGTAAAATATTAACCCTAGAGCTGGCATTTGTACATTTCCATTTGGCCTGGAGAAGATTACAAAACTTGGGCTGCCCTTGCCAAAAATTAATTTGATATTAGTTATTTATTATGTGTTGTTACTCTGGGCCTTTTCGTCCTGAGGAGGTCGAAGCTTCCAGCACCCAAATAGATAAAGTTTTGCGTAAATTTTCTTATCAGATGACAAACAAGGAGTTCAAGGCATCAGACAAAAAAGTCATCAGGGCTCATCCTATAGTCTGTTGGGTTTTTTTTGGCTGGTATTTGTTCAAAAGCAAAGCAGGTTGGTATTGTACAGTACCAACACAGCCAGCTAGGACTCAGTTCACTTGAAATTAGAGAATTTCAATTTTAAATCACTGTACAAAGATGAGATGGTTCATCTGTACATCTAGGGCTGATTTGGGCACCTGATTTGTTTGGTTCTGTTCTGGTTTTCCATAGGTACTGCTGTTCACCAGGGTCCAGAAAAACAGCCAAACACATGTGCAACATGTGCAAGAGCTGTCATTGCAGAATTTTTGCAATTCTGCATTTGTTCTGACATCCTCCCAAGAGTAATCTCTTAATTACGCCGCACTCTCCTCTCCAAAATCCTCCTATTGATTAGTCGGTAATTTAGGAGATCAGACACAGGAAGAATTGTGCAGTTTGCTCAGAGCCCTGGGACATGGAATAAAACTGAAATTACTTTTCTAGAGCACTCAGGGAGAGGCCTTAGAAAAAACCCCAGTGGGTGTAAGGTTGGATCCTTAGTGAAAGCAAAGTCATGTTGCTGCACAGTGGGGAATACCAGGATTTATTGTAATGAATTTATCTCCTCAGTGTCTGGATGTCAACCCACACCATTGGAGGTTGTGTTTGGCCTTGCAGCTCCTTGCTTTGGGAGTACCCTGTGCTACAGCTTAAGGTGAGGTCTTCAGACACTTCCTTAGGCCTTTTCCACTCTGTTTCTTTCCTCAGCTGGGCATTATTGCTGTAACCTTGTATTATTGCTGATGCAAGTAGGAAGAACACTTCGATGTTCAGTTTTCTGGAGATTTGACAAAATAAATAAAAAACCCACTTCACTTTGTTCCTGAGCGCGAGCTTTTAAACGTGTCTTAAACAAATCAAATTACATGACAAAGCATAAAATATTTGCAGGCAACTTTCACTTACTAAAATGCCAAGGCAATGCATCTTGTGTTTCAGAAAGGCCCTTCTGTTCTCCAGGAAAACCACACGAACCTCAGATGAGTTCACAGAATAGTCTGACACAGTGAAATTTCTGCTGGCTGCTGCCGTTGCAAAAAAAGGCTTGTATTTTCCCAAATCTAGTCCTGAGATATTTGCAGGTAAATCACAGCATTCCTGTGAGCAGTTTAAAGGAACAAGGCTCTGTTTTAGGAGGTAAAGATTAAGTGGGCACCTCTTACGTGAAGGATGGGGTAGGGGGGAAAGCCAGGTTGGCAGAAAAGCAGCGTTAGAAATGTCATAATGTTAGAAATAGGGATTATTTTCAGGTGGCTCTAGCAAAATCCCACTTTTCCAGAGAATGATGGGAATTGTGATGAACAATGTGGATTTTTCAGGCCCGTGCTGCTTTAGCCTAACAAAATCCCAGGAAGGAGCTGGGTAAATGATTCAGTCTGTAATTATTTCATTGACCATATCCCTCTGTCAAAGAACCGTCTCCTTTGAAATCCTGACAGAGCATTCAGTGGCACAGAAACACACATTTGGGAGCCTTGTGGATAACCATGGAGTGGCAAAAACCTCTGGCAGTGGTGAGTGTGATTACTTAAAACAGCTCTTGAGATGCTCTCAGGCTGCACCAAAGCCCTCTCCAGAAAACTACAGCCAAGGGCCAGAGGGGAAGGCTGAAATTCCAGACAAGCAAAAGCCGCAATATGCAATGTTGCATCTTGAAAGCTCTCTGGAATTTTCCCCTCAGCATTGTGCAGTGTTAGCAAGAACACTCCTGGTCCCCTAGAGTTAATATGTAAGTTTGGAATACAGGGTCCATGTTTATTTCTAGATATCTTCTGTTGTCTGTCCTGTACTTCATGCCAATGGTTCATATAACTGCTGAGAGGGAGCTGAACTCCAACGCTCATGTTTGTTTAACAATATTAAATATTATACTGAGCTTCCTCTTACACAATTCTTCCATAACGTGTGGAGTATACTTCAACAAAGCTGTCCTGGTATTTGAGAAAGCAGTATATCAATGAATCCATTTTCACACACATTTAAGTCTTAGGTTGCAGGTGGTAACTAGTGTTAGTCCAGGTGTGGGGGACCAAAGGACAGTAATTCCAAGAGTAAGTGACCTGGGGAAATAAGGATGCACAGTTTTTAAATATACCATTATACCTTCCTGTGCAAAGTGAGAGAGCAGATACAAAATGGACCAAAATGCACTAAAATGGCTTTTGAGTAACAAATGTGGTGTATCATCATAAGAACCACTGCCAGAGCCCTTTTGGAAAGTAAGTCCTTTGCAAAGCAATCTCTCAAGAACCAGAGAACATCAGGTAACCCCCTAATTTTGTGGCCCTTGGTTTTATTTACTGCTGTTTCTTCTCTGTTTTCAAGACCCAAAGTTTTGTTTGTGTGACTGGACCACGAGATACACACCAAACCTAGAGACACTCTAGGACATACTGTGCCGGTAACCACAGCTCTGGTTTGGAGGGGGGTTTGTTCCTGGGTTTGCTTTGGCTTTTTACATATCTCATGATAACAGGAAGGACGGCAGCCAGCTAGTGATCTTTTTGCTTCCTCCATATGTAGAACTCTGTTCTGCCAAAGTAGAAGGAGCCAGCAAAAAGAAGGTTTCTTCTCACCTGTGTGCAGGTGGAGGTGAGGGAAAGCGAAAAAGGAGTTGCCTGCTCCTGTTTCCAGCCCCGTGCCTGGTACTTTTTTTCCATTGAACAGTAGCTCATTTTTTAATAACTGCCATGATCAGCATTTCCTACATAAATGTCTGTAGCTCTGGACAGATGGACAGGTATCAGGTATTGTGTTTTTTCCCTGCCCTGGTGCACGATGTTTGCTATTCTTATCACTGATGTTTGGCTCCTGTGCAAAATGAGTCAAACAGCTCAGATATATGGCTTTTATTTGAACAGAGGTGAACTCATCAATGTAAAAGCAGTAAGCATAAAGATGGAACGGGTGGCAGAACAGGCAGAGCCCTGCTCAGGTGTAGCTAACAGCATTCCAGGACAGGTGTATGTCCTGGGCACATCCTCAGTGCTCACCCCAAACAGTTAATTTGCGACATCAGCCACTCATCTGCAGTTTTACAGAGTTCTTGGTCATTAAAATAAGGATCTTTGAATCAACGAGAAGGACAGTTCTTGCTAATCCTGTACGTTTGATCCCTAGGGAATTCTACCATCCCGAGTCCACAGTGTGGTGATGGAGCTGTTCTCCTACTCAAGTACCAGTTGCCAACATCATCCTTTGGCAGCAGGTACAAGAACAGCTTTGCTTTGCCTGTTAGGCATTCAGTTGCTTGGATCTACCCAAATACCCAGCTGTCAGCGCTTTGAGAGGGTGTCAGCTGGCACCTTCTGGAACTTTTCAGAATTTGTCTCTTCTTCCCATGGCCCATTGTTCTCTTTTCTGTCAGTACAAGTAGGCAATCCACAAAGTAGATGAGTACTGGCTTGATCTTATCCATTTGTAGTTATACGGTCCCTCAAAAAAAAGTCAGTGTGATGTTTTGGTATGGGTGTATCCAAATATTGTATCTAAGTACAGAATAGGCGAGGGAAAGAAACCCCCAGGGTGCAGCGTTGCTCAGTGCAGGAGGTGCTTCTCAGGAAGATCTTTTGCTTCAGTGTTCTTCTAATGCCTTTGATCTGCTCTCCGGAACTGAAATCGCTGTGGTGGTGTGACTGATGTTTGGCTCATGATACCCCTGTCCCTGGGGATCTTTTTTCTTCCTCTTACATAATTCCCCGGGGGCCTTTGGAATCCAGTGCGTTCACTTGTGCCCTAGAAACTCTTTGGCACTCGGTTTCCAGTTTCTTTGCTGCTCCGCTGTGCTGCTTGGTGGCCTTTGGCAGGAGAGAAGAGCCACTGGACATGGGTCAGCCAGGAGCCAAAGCTGAAAGCTTTTGTTTGGCAGGAGACTCTTAATATTTCTTTCCGAGGCCTGATGTGCCTCAGGTTTAGCAATAAAAGAGATATTGAAAACTTTTGAGGAACAGCAGGGAATGTTTGGAGGGATTTTTTTGTCTTGAATTCCTATAAGTCGTCTATCCATAACCTCCAATCTATATAAAAACCATGGCTACAAACTTTTCCTGTAAGTGTAGGCAGGTGTATTTGCTAAAATCAGAAACAAAGCAGGTTGAAAATGAACCAATGATTTTGGGAGCCCCACTGGGTTTTCTTCCAATTTGAAACACTTAAAGATTTGAAAGCACTGTTGTATGTCCAGGGGGGCTACAGGACTTGTGGAAAATTTGTGCTACTGTAGAGCTGCCCCCCCCCCCCATATTACTGCATGACTGACAGTGCTGACATTCATTTGTCCTACTTTTCATTTACTTTCATTGTAAACTTAGAGTTTTCCCATTCTGGCCTAAAAACTGCAGAGCTAAATAAATATTTTCTCTTTCATGTCCATCTCCATAGAAACAGAATCTGTGTTACTGCTATAATTGCTCTCTTGTGCTGTTTCTTCTGTTATGGCCTTGGGTTTTTTTACATTGCTTTCTTTCTTGGGAAGATACAGGTTCATCTACTTAAGACAACTGGTAAATGCTCAAGCATTAAGGAGGAAAAGAGAGTGATTTTCTTCTCATTCTTTCCTCTATTCCTGAGCAAACAATCTGTGAAGATAAAGCCCTCACAACTTTGAAAAATGGAAAGATAGTTATCTTAAATGAAGTCCTGGAGCAAGAGTAGCATTTTCCACCTCAAATATCCCCTACTGCCTTTAGTATTTCTTTAGCTGAGAGTTAGTCAAACCTAAGGACAGGTTCTGTTGTAAATATCAATTGTTTTTAACAGTTCAGAGTTTCTCCAGCAGCATTTGACCAGACCACATTTATTAGGTGAGCTCTGGCTTGTAGTCCCAGGCCCAGTACTCCCTTAACTGTGAGTTGGATTCCCAATGATATCACCAGGATGTAATGACCTCCTAGAAGAGAATTGAACTTGCAGCAGCAGCAACAAAACATTGTCTTTCTTCTGGTTGCTGTTTTCCTTCCTGTGTTATCCTCTGTCTGGATTTATTACACTATGACATGTAATGAACTGAAAACCTGGGATTCACTGTGTTAAGGAAATGACTAAAAATAGTACAAAACCTAGGAAATGTTACTTGGTTGGTTTGTTTGTGTTCCTTTTGAGTAGTGCTTGCAAACTCTGATCTTCAAAGGAGACAAGTGGTTTGGGTTTGAAATTCAATCTCTGAACCTGACAGCCTTCAAGAAGATCCGATTTTAAAAGAAAGGTTCCTCAGTGCATTCCCAGAATCAGCTCTCATCTGAGACCAAAAACTGAGACTGAGGTGAGCAAAAATGTTTATGGTTCATGTGGTTCTCTTAAATAAGCAATAAAAACATCAGTCCACACGTGGAGGGAATTACAAAGAGGCAGCAGGCAGATGTGTGGCTGCGCAGAGCCTGAACAGCTGTGATGTTTGTTTGTATAAATTTGAACGCTAACTCGAGAATCCTTCTCAAGTCATACAAAGAAATATTAACAAGTTCTTTGCCCATGGAGCTTTTGGTGTTGTCTTTTGGATCAATTAGGCCGAGGCTACACTCGCGAGGCCATTCCTCTGTGGTGCTCTCCAGCCCACGCTGACAGTCCTTGACATTTGCTTTCTGCCCAAAGGCCTTTCAGGCTCCTACCAACAGTGCTGCAATATTGCCACTCAGGCACATTTGTAACCTGTCCAAGGCCTCAAAAATACCTCAGGAAATTCAACTGTAACAATTCACTTAGAATTGCCCTTTTCTAACACCTTCGCTTTTGAGTGAACTGGGGTTTCTGACTTTTCTCCTTGACTCTGAGTGCTGGAAACACAGTCGGGGTCTACAGTAAGGGCACAGGAGCTATTCCCAGTGCAAAGAGGGCTGAGACTTCCCTCAGAGTCAGTGCAGATGTAGGCAGGTTGCCTGCCAGGCTCCCTGGGCAGGGAAGTTGGAAGCTGTGCAAATTATGTGTTGAACCAAATTTCTCACGGGCAGAGCAGAGAGCCCAGCGCTGAGCCAAGGCTCAGGACTGTGTTCCTGGTGAATCCAGGGAGCCTGAAGACGCTGAGGGCCTGACACGAACACAAGTCTCAGTCACCAAGGTCCTGCTGCAGGTTTGGGCACTGCAGCCTCGCTGCTGTTAGCACTGTAAGAGTTTTGGGATGGATCCTTTGACATTCCAGAACACAAATGTTCTTGGATCATTTGACAGACATCCCTCAAGCACAGGGCCTGCCTCCCTGCAGGTTTGTCAGAACCGATATGGAAATACAGCTATGGATTTCATGGAAGTTTATCAGAACTCTGATGTTTCCAGAGAAACGTTTTGGGATCAACTAATTGACACGGCTTATTGGTGCACTTGCCAGTGCTGGATTAATGGTTGGACTGGATGATTTTAAAGAGGTCTGACTGGTCAGGCATGATTTGCCCTCAGTGAAGCCATGCTGGCTGTCCTGGATCACCTCCTTGTCTTATATGTGCCTGAACATTGCTTCCATGAGGATCTGCTCCATGGTCTTCCCAGGCACAGAGGTGAGACTCACCGGTCTGTAAATCCCTGGGTCCTCCTTTTTAAAAACTGGAGTGATATTTCCCCTTTTCCAGTCACTGGGGACTTCCCTTGGCAGCTGTGACTTTTCCAGTATGATGGAGCGTGGCTTGGAGACATCAGCCAGTTCCCTCAGGACCTTGGGATGCATGCCATCAGGCCCCAGAGACCCGTGGCTATAGAATGTCCCATGCCATTCCCAGTATCCCAAAACTGAACTTCCACTGACATGGGCTTAGCTTATTTTATCTGGCCATCCACAACATGAAAACCTCATATTCAAGCTAGTTGTAAAATTCAATCCAGAACAAAGCAATATGAGAACCAAAAACTATTGTGTGCAGGTGGTGAAACTGAGACTTGGCTTCTGGTCCTCAGCGTAGGATTTAGAAATATATTCATCATTGGCCTAATTCTGTTCATATCAAAGTCTGTGCCAAAACTTGCCCGGCTTCACTGGGAAGCAAGCTCAGTAAAAGGGAGGTTGGATCTTGGATCCTTCCATACGGATTTTTGACCCCCTCTACAATATTTTAAGGAAGTTATTTCTCACCAAAGCACACAAATCTTTAGACTGGTCAGTTGAAGAGCAGGAAATGTACCTGCTAAAAGCAAGTGTGGCTCGGGTTATATTGAGATGAGTGTAAAACAGATGTTCAAGCCTAATGCTTTCCTAAAAGAGAGCTCTGGCAGGAAAAGCTGCGGTGTGTCCTGAATAAACAGGGACCAGCATTCCGTAAGAACTAACCTGATGAAGCCTTTTCCAGGCTCTCAGGTGGGACGAGTCTGCCACCTACTGTTGACAAAACTATTGGCACAGAGAAGCCGTGGACCTCGAAATTGAAAAAAGTTTAATATTTATGTGGGCAAGAAAATGACCGTTTTGGGGAATTTGCATAATGATGTGTTTTAAGATGATACGAGCTCTCACTGGGGTTTGATTAATAATGTGAGAGAAAACCTGACTTGTTGATTAATAATGATTAATTAATGTGTGATTTATTTGGTGCTTTTATTGCCAAGTATTTGTGTAAGGCTTTTAGAAGTACTTTTGTTGAGAAAATTTTCATTGTCCTTACATGGGTCTTTTTAAACTTAAGAAAAATATTTGAAATAGAAAATGTGAGAAGTTCCTTAAGATACTAGGTAATGCTCATAAAGCATTCCAGAAATTCTGAACAGCTTTTCTGGCTAGTGACAGTCACAATCTAACAAAGAGGGCTGCAGGATTTGGAATTAAGGTACCTCAAGGCTACATGTGAAGTGCTTTGCTGAATCCAAGGCGGTTTAAAACCCACTGAAGTGACATTTAAGAGCTTTGATGAACATGGAGAGACTGTGGCGATATCTGAAGGTAAGCTTGAGAATTTTTGTTCAAACTGAGCTCTGGAACACTGGAAATTAATATCTTGTCTACAATGGAAAATAACACACTTGAGAAAATGAACCAGATGTTTCAGGCTGAGTCTGTGCATCAGAGTTCATGAATGAGAATAAAAGATACAGACTTACCTTTCAACACATTAATAGGCTCACTCACCAGACAGCTACAGGAAAACGTCTGTTTGATTTTTGAGGTACTTCCTAATTTAGAAATACAAATTAATTCATATTCATGAAGGAGAAAATAGGAGAATGACAAGTGACAAGAAGGAAAATTCACGCCATCAGCAATTTTTCTCCTTATTGCAAAGGTCATTCTTTCAGGAACACAAAGCTATTCAAGACAGCTCCTAACTTTGCAATTATCTTGCATTAAAGTCAATGGCATTATAAACAACAATGAAAAAATCCCCATTTAGCCTGCTGGAAATAAATCACACATAAAGAATCGCTCTACTTTTACTGTCGAGTGAAAAAATACATCTCTATTTTAGGACATATGTGTTTAAGACACAAAAGCTCCATAGTGTTGGGAAGAGAGACTGGTTTCCACTGCAGGTGGATCGCTGCTTCTAGCTCCATCTACTGAGTCAAACTGAAATAACAGAAACGTCGAGGTTTTTTAAATAAAGGTATCCCAACTGCCCCCTAACACAGAGCGGGAACCAGCAACGTGTAGCATGAGCCAGTAAGTCACACAGCAAACAAGGCAGGGCAGGTTCTGCTGGAAAACCAGAGGCTGCATGGGACCCTGGGGGTTAGGGAATTTTCGACCATTAAAAGCTTGGAGACAGTTTTTCTAGTTCTGATTTGAACTCTACCAAAAAATGTTCTTACTCCACTTGACGTGCCTTTTTGAGATATCAAAGGCATTTCTTACATTGCCTTCACTGAATTCAAGGTCTTACCAAGTTTTACATGGAGATTCTGACTCCCTTCCTTGTCCAGAGATAAACTGCCCTGGGAGGATAAATATTTTCAAGGCGCACTTTATATGAAGATATCAAAAAACAGCTTGAACCTTGTTGTTCTGCATGTCAGCAGAAGGCTGCTTGCACTGAGAGCTCCCGGGCTGCTCCAAGAGAAGCCATTTCAAGGACTAGTTTCAGAACTAATCAATTGTTTACTTAAAAAGTGGTTACTATAGAAATTATCATTATGGACTGGCAAAACTCGGGCAAAACACAAAGTGTAAGAAATGTTTAACCTCCGAGCTGATTCTTGTGCAGTCCACAGTTGATGCTGTCTTAAATGTCAGTAATAAAAAAAACCAACCAAAAACCAATTAATTTGACGCACAAACTTTGATATTCAAATACAGGTGAGGTGGCTTTGGCTTGAGAGTTCTCATTGACACTTTTGGATTACAGATCCATTATGCATAAAACACACTAATGATTTGTCTTGTCTTTATTTTAGTTCAACAGCATTTGAAGAGAATGAGAAAGAGTCCAGGGGCTCACCCAGATGCCCTTTGCCTCATATTGACATGGTGTTTTTCAATTTTGTACTCATGAAGGACAAACACTTTGAAAGCCTGTGTAGCAAATTAGGACCTGAAGAACACTTTGAAAAATCACCTGTGCATTGTAAAATGTACGTCTCACACAGCACTAATGCATTTTAGGATTTCAAGTGCTCAAGCCATCTCTCAACTGAGACTCCCAAAGAACTAAATGTATTACAGAACAAAAGTTTTAGTTTTTAACAGAGCATTCCCAGATTTCTTCAGTAAATCTAAAAAAAAGCTAAAAGTGTTGCTTTCTGGACTTGATTTTCCT
Organism: Sclerurus mexicanus; assembly: GCA_013396755.1. Classification (NCBI taxonomy): domain Eukaryota; kingdom Metazoa; phylum Chordata; class Aves; order Passeriformes; family Furnariidae; genus Sclerurus; species Sclerurus mexicanus. The sequence continues at coordinate 186,756 of VWZF01006953.1, read as the reverse complement.
TTCCCAGTTCTCCCTGTCAGGAAGTGGTCCAAGCTGGCACGATGTTTTAAGAGCAACTATCAGAAGATGTAATACTGGTATTTGAGATGGAACACAAAGGATTCTCAAGACACTGGAGCAGGATATATATATGTGTGTATTTCCAAGTGACATTGATGATGGGTAAGTGTAAGACAAGGCAAAATCACCTGGCTTACCACACCAAAGTGTAGGCAGAGGTGATCTAGAATGGGCTTTCAGACTGGGGGTGTTTGAGTGTCACTAGTAACGTCAATGCACAGTTTGAGTGTTAACAGTAATGTAAATTTACCTTCTGCTGTTACTGCAGGCACTTCTCCAGGCCCAGCACCACTGTTCTTGAATTCCCAGTCTGTCCAGATTGTCTTCATTTTCTTTACTCTCAAGGCCACACCACTTGAGATGCTCACAGGAACCTTGCTGCAATGGAGAAATAGAGACAGGGAAAAAGTGGAATTTCAAGCAAATGCCACGGCTACATAAAATCAGCTTTTAATCATTCTGTTCCACATGTAATTTACAGGTATTAGAACAGTGTTTTAGAAAAATCTTAAAATGTGTATCACAGAAAACAAAACTTTTTTGAAGGAAAGACATTTGTGCTTTTTTCCTTCTTTCTCCCTTTGCCTTGGACAGCAGTCATTGTATAATATCTGAACAACTTCAATTTTATTATTTCCATTTAAAATAAATCATGATGGTCTAATTTCAGTTTATTTTGTCTCCCATTTCAGATAAATCCTTTCTTTTTTTATTTTGGTGAGATGATGCTATGCACCAAGGAGGTCCAGTGGGCCCATCCCTTTGGTATGTATGTTGACACAATACAATTCGGGCTTCACAATTCCCAGAATGATACAAATAAAAACATTCCAGCATGTATAAGAGCTGAAACAGCTGCAAAACAGTATGTATAAAGATAGCCAATGCATTCACTTGTTCTATCACCAGTGAGAATGGCAGGATTTGGGTTTTGGATTAATTTTATAGCTTATTTGGATAGTCATCTTGGTAGTCTTGTGGCAGATGTAGCAGCCCTGAGGTTGGGTTAAAAATTCAAGAAGTCATGAACTTTTTTTCAGTTCCTATATTAATCACAAGCAAACTCCCCCTGTCTCCTGATCTTGACGATGACACTGCTTCCAACAGCTATAAATGAAACTGAAAGCAGATCCATGTGGATAATTGCACTGCAGTACAGGTTTTCAATGTGTCCGTGGTTCTGCAGAGCTTTTTAAGGAATCTGGCAAACAGGAAACAGTTCCTGAAAGCACTCACTGAATCCAGACCTCAGGTTTTCCCACTGCTCCTAAGGTGTGTTCACTGGAATGACCAATAACCAGGCAGGAATTGAGTAATTACTGAAGTCAAAGGGATAACCAAGGATTGTTATTTTTCTCCAGATTTAGGAAGAGAATCTTCCTTGTGAAGGCTGGTGAAGCCCTGGCACAGGCTGCTCAGAGAAGATGGCAGAGGGTTGGAACTGGATAATCCTTAAGGTGCCTTCCCACCCAAACCTTCCCTGATTCTGTGATTTCCTGCAGCTTTATGCTACCAACAGATCCAAATGTCCAAAGTTAACCAACCTCACAGACTCACCAAAGGAAGGAAATGTGTTTGTTAGGTATTACTTCCCTAATTAGGGCCTATACTGACTTCCCAGTGCTCTGCAATCCATTCCCTAAGAGCCTTATGAACAGGGAAATGCAGCTTTGGGTCATGTACCCATAGGGAAACTGGGACACACGCACACACAAAACTTAATTAAAAAAATATCTCAATTATTTACACTTCTGTTATGTCTTTATGATTTATCTTGGTGGTTACAAGAATGGTTTAGTTTGGATTTCTAAAGTATAAGGTGCTGGAGAAGTTTCACACCTTCCTAAGGCATTCACACCATCCTAAGACTCAAGACTGGGAGCTGACTTCCATTAGCAGCTTTTGCCCAGTACAAAAATGATCCTTTTAAGCCCCATGGATCTATTGAGCTTCTCGAAAGAACTCCAGTGCTTTTATTGCTGTTGCACTCAGGAAATCATACAGGCTGGAAAAGCCCTCCCGGCCTATGGAGCTCACCCTGTGCCCCATCCCCACCTTGTCCCCCAGCCCAGAGCACTGAGTGCCACGGCCAGTCCTGCCTTGGACACCTCCAGGGATGGTGACCCCGCCACCTCCCTGGGCAGCTCCAATGCTTGACAACCCTTTCTATGAAGAAATTCCTCCTGCTGTCCCCCCTGCCCGTGCCCTGGCCCAGCCTGAGGCTGTTCCCTCTCCTCCTGTCCCTGTTCCCTGGGAGCAGAGCCCGACCCCCCCCTCCTGTCAGGGACTTGCAGAGCCACAAGGTCCCCCCTGAGCCTCCTTTTCTCCAGGCTGAGCCCCCCCAGTTCCCTCAGCCGCTCCTCATGACTTACCCTCTAGACCCTTCCTCAGGTCCTTTGCCATTCTCTGGGCACATTCCAGCACAGAAGGCTCAATGGAGAGTGGCAGGGAGAGCAGGGATAAACTGGATCCTATAAAAATGGAGGAAAAGGCCTTGCTCTGCAGTGCAAGATGTGGAGGCGCCACTCTTTGATCAGGACAGAGGTCACCACCATAAAAGAAACTGAACAAACAGTCTCCAACAGAAGTGGTGCTGGTAATAACCCCTCCATCTGATGCAGGCTTGGGAATACAAGGCACAGAGATAAAATACTACGGTTGCTCTCGTTGGCAAGAAAGTGGAGCCTTTCCAAGCCTAACAACCTGAGCGGAGAGGTGGAATAAGGTGCAAAAGTACCCAGCATTAAAGGCAGAGTTGTAATACAGTGTAACAGAAGGTAACTGAGCCCCATTGCCGTGGCAGCCCAAGGGGTAAAACCCAGCCCTGCAACTGCCCTTCTCAAATCCAGGTGGGTCAATTTGCTGCATTTGGACAACCTGTTGGGATGCTCGTACAGCCAAAGCACACAAAGATGTGGTTTGCTTAAAGAAAATTAAAAAAAAAATTTTGCTTAAAGAAATCCTCTTGGATTAAATGGTGAGGATTGGGTCACTTTTCCAGGCTTATCCATGGGAAAAGTGACACCCTTGTCAAACCACGCCGTGAATCTCAGGTCGTAGGGCTGAGATTACCTATGCTCACAGTTCTTTTCTCCGCTTCTTGTGATGACAACAAATAACAATATCTAACATAAATGCTAAATAACATGTAATATATATAACAATAGTAAACACTTCATTTGTGCTTGTTCCTCATAGAAGCCAGTAAAAATCAAAGCATTTACATTATTTTTAACACCAAAAACATTATAGGAGGACAAAAGTGTTATTGTCACTGATCTGCCATCATGTATCTAGCTCTGGTTTGGTTTGAGATTTCTGTGCAGTCACACTAGGAAGTAGCTGGAATATTCATTTTATTCCTCTTGGATCTCCTCAAACTGTCATCTGCAGAGATATTTATAAAGGTATTGCTCAGTTTAGACCTGGTACCTGAAGGTTAGAGGTTAATCTTCTTAATTAGAAGGCTAAGAGTCTGTATCAGTTATAGCCAGATGACTTGGAAATATGTAATTTAACGGTGGGGCTACTACCCTTAATGCAGTCCTTTAATTAAGAACATACAGAGGCTTGTAACAAGATGTTTTGGTGGGATTTAAGGAACATGAAGTTCTGGGGGGAACTGTGCAGACTTCATGACTAGCATTAGCTCTTTGAGAATTCATTTAAAAACCAATGTTTAATTTCAGGGGTGCTGCAGACCTGAGTGGTGCTCTCCAACATCAGCCAAATAAAAGAGGTAACAAATAATGAAATAACAAGAATCTCTTTGCATTTCTGTGAAATAGAACTGGAATAGTTATAGTCTAACTGGAATTGGTGTTTCTGACTTGAAACACCAATTCAAAACATCTGTAGTGTACCAGTGCATTAGAGCTATGACTGACCTTTCTGATATGTTTCTATGGTTAGAATAATTTTTATTTCCAACTGGTCTAAAAAAATAAAGGCCAAAACCCTGTTTCTCCAAGGAGCACGCACCGACTGCCCAAATTTAAATATTTGACGTATTCAACTTATATTTATACTTAACACATTTATGTTTTGTTACTGCAGGACTTGACCTGCCCCAATGGAGGCGATGGTATTAATACCCTGAGTACATTTTAGGGATGAAAAGCCAGGAGTGAGGGGCCTGAGGGAGGAAACGGGGCGTAGAGACACAGTTAACAGGGGTCATTAAAGGAACACGGCCTAATTGACACAGGAACCTTGATGTTTCTGTCATTTTTAGTGTTGTTTTAAAACTGGAGTTTGGGGGTTACCTTTGAGTGCAGAACGTGCAGTGAGCATGAAGTGTATGGAAGAACACAGAACCTTAGAGTTATATAGGTTGGGAAAGACCTCTGAGACCATCAAGACCAACCTTTGACGGACCTTTGACCGGCAGTGCCACGTCTGGTCATTCCTTGGACACCACTTTTAGTGGGAATTCCGTGCCCTGCGGTTCTGCCGTTTTTAGCGACACTCGTACTAATTTATTTTTCTGGCATTTTCTGCGATGCCCCGCCGATCCCTTCTAAAAGAGGGGTTTGGATGTTACCTTTCAATGTGCATTGTCGGCCCTGTGTGAGGGAGCACCCTCAGAGAGTTCACCGCCCCCTCAGGGGGTTCCTGTTCTCTCAGGGTGTTTGCTGTCCCCTCAGAGACTTCACCGCCCCCTCAGGGGGTTCACTGCCCCCTCAGGGGGTTCACTGTCCCCTTAGGGGGTCTGCTGTCCCCTCAGGGGGTTCACTGCCCCCTCAGGGGGTTCACTGTCCCCTCAGGGGGTTCACCACTCCATCAGGGGGTTCCTCGCTCCCTGAGGGGGTTTCCTGTCCCCTCAGAGGGTTCTGAGCCCCCTCAGGAGGTTCGCTGTCCCCTCAGGGGGTTCCTGTTCTTGCAGGGGGTTTCCTGTCCCCTCAGGGGTTCCTTGCCACCTCAGGGTGTTTGCCATCCCCTCAGGTTGTCCCTCGCCCCCTCAGGTTGTCCCTCGCCCCCTCAGGGTGCCGGCTGTCCCCTCAGGGGGTCCCTCGCCCCCTCAGGGTGCCGGCTGTCCCCTCAGGGGGTCCCTCGCCCCCTCAGGGTGCCGGCTGTCCGCTCAGGTTGTCCCTCGCCCCCTCAGGTTGTCCCTCGCCCCCCTCAGGGTGCCGGCTGTCCCCTCAGG
>VWZF01006953.1:165922-180582 GCA_013396755.1 Sclerurus mexicanus | reverse complement strand
TCCCAGCCGTGCCAATGGCTCGTCCTGGGCAGCGTGTGCGGGGGAAGGCGCAGGTAGCGCTGTCACACAGCCCGCGGGGCCCCTCTGTCGCCCGGCGCCTTCTGCAAACCTGAGAGCAGCCCAGGGAAGCGTTAATAACTCGGTTGTATATATAATTCTGGGTGTTCCAGGTAGGTATCCCTTGGAAAGGCCAGGCAGGCCCTCATTTACATCCGCGGTCATGCACAGCTGCTTTGCTGAGTGGTTTTAAGTCTGTAACCTCCTCGGCTGGACCTGCACTTGTGCTTTTTATTTTTTTCTTGAGTAGTGGCCTCAAAAAAGTCCACTCGAAGTTTGTTAGCTTTTCTTTGAAATGGTTCTCAGAGCGGTTTGGCTTTGGAGTGATATATCTGTGTTTCTGTTAGAAATGAGCAGGAAGGAAGGGTCTGATAGGTTCGAGGAAGGGCTGGGCCAAGATGGTGATGGGTTTTTCCACGGTCAAGCAGCACTCTGCATTTTATTCCTGCTGAAGTTGATACAAGAAGCATTTTATCCACGTGCTTTGAGATAAATTGCACACAACAGGCACGCCTCAACAAGTCCTTACACCCAGCATTTTGTTTCTGTAGTGTGGAGCTTTTGGAAAGCGAGTGTCATTGGGTAGGTGGAAGTTCTTGAGGTGTAAGACTTGTAGGATAACTGTTTGAGTGCTGAACTGTGTTGTCCATCAAATGCTTGGCAAACTTTCTCTTGGGCAGAGTCCTCTGAGTTTTGCTGAGGTGGTGTGTGGCCCTTGAGTGACTTCGATGGATCTGCGGACAAGCCCTGAGATTAGTTGTGTGTGATGGAAACAGACTTTGTGTCAAGGGAGACTTACTGGCAAAATCACAGGCAGGTTTATTTAGTGGTCCACAGCCATTCTTCCCGGTGGCTCCTTACACTGGGAGCTTTTCAGGTGGAATCAGGTGTGTGGCGTGATGAGAAGGGCAGAGACAGCCAAGGAGTACAGGTGGTTGTTGAGGAATTCCCTACAGGAGGTGAGCCTTTCTCTTCATGCTGTGCTTCACAGAGCCTTAGGCACCTATTTCACATGCTTTGAGACCTGCAGAGAGACAAAAAAACCCCAAATTATTAAATAACATGAGGCACAATGCTTGGCTCTGTTTTTTTTCTGACAGTATGACATGTGCTGTAGATACTGATAGCTGGGAAGGCAGTTGGGGCATCTGGAAGCTTCCCTAATGGTTTCATCGTATAGGAAGTGAAGGCTTTGCCAGACTGGGTAATCTGGGATGAAATATTAAGCAGTGCTAAGCAAGCAGTTGAATAATACTGAGTTTATGAGGTCAGGATTCATGACAAAATGTATGCCATCAGCATGGTTTATGATCATTCTTGACCATGCAGGTTGCTCGCAGGAGTCCATTCTAGTCTGTCTCCCCCTGACTTCAGGATAAAATGATGCAGCTTGTAGAAGATGCACAGCTGAAGTCACAGTTTCTAGGAATGTGAACATGAGGATGGCCTGATTAATGGAGCAGAGCATCCAACTTCAAAGTCGCTCCCAGCAGCTCCTGGGGAGGAAATGTGTTTGGAGTGTTCGCACAGAAGGGAGGTTTCTTTGCCTGAAAGGAACCTTCTGGTTAGTTTTGGCTTTTAGAAGTCTAAAAAATAGCCCACAGTAGAAATAAATGGTTTTTCTAGTTGTTTGGGGGTTAAATTTCTTTCAGTTCATCTACTTGAGTTGTGCCCAGCTCTGCAGTTGTATTGTGGTCTTCTGACCACTGACAGTCTGAAAGCACATAAAATGAAAAAGAGGAAGACATTTAAGTTTCTGGTTTTGCTGTAAATGGAAACTACTGTGGGAACACTGCAGAAGCTGGTGTTCCCTCCCAGCCATTCCCTTCATTATCTCTGTAAACTTAAGACAGTTTGTCTTAGGCTATTTTTTGCCCTTCCCATGCCTAATACATTAAGACTTCTCTAATCTCTGAAGCGAAGTGCTTCTAGATTTGACTGCTAGTGAAGAGGCAGCCTCTGCAAATCAGGAGTGCAGCAGCAGCAACAACAAGTCCAGGGAGTTCTGAGGGGAAACCTGGCACATCCCAAGTCACAGAAACCCCGCGAGTGGGAAGACATTGTTTGGGTCATGTGTTGCTGAGCTGATGGGCCAGAATAAAGAGTTGTAATCAGGTGTTTTCATCTCTGTCTGTGTCTGAACTCCGTCAGATGTCCGTGTGGAAGCACAGGCACTGGAGAGAGCTCTGGCAGAGGTTAAATGGAAATTTCATACCAGCAACTTAATGAGCTCCTACGACACTGTTCATGGCAACCTCCAAGGTTGATTTTTCTTTTTGTTTTTTTTTTTTTTAATTGCAGCAGATTACTGCAAAACACCAAAATTTTAGGTAGCGTGGTCCAGTGCAGTCTGCAAATGGCAAATTGCCTCTTCCCTAAAAATGAGTTAGTAAAAAATGGCAGCTTTTCACAATACACAGGAAGAGGGATCTTAAGGTATGAGGAAAATGACAGGGCAGGTCAGCTTGGAGGTTCCTTGAAGGTGTTCTTGTATGTACTGATTCTGTTCTGTATTGGTCTTCAATAAATAGTGAGAAATACTAATAATTTCTGGGGGCAAGTTGCTGCTTGAAAACTGATGTCCAGAGTGTGTTCAGGCTTCTCTTGTTTGACACGGGTTGGTTCCCAGGCTTATTTCTGGTCTTTGAACTTAGAGGAGGTTTGCTGCTGGCAGTGAAGTTTGTAATTGCTCTTCCCTCTCTTTTATTTTACCCATCCAAAGAGTTCCTAAGTTCAGTTTTCTCCGTGAGTTTCATGATGATCCAAGGTGTAGATCCATCTTGGATTTGTGTTTATTTCTGTGCTTTCTTCTATTTTCTCTGTCACCGGATCCTTCCATGACATACAAATTAGCTTTCCAGGACATAATCCTCCACTAACTGTACTTGAAAGTGCTGTCCTAGGCCAAGGATGCTTTTTGAGATGTTCGGGCTGATTTTGAAGCTTTCTTGGTTTCACTTGGGCCTGCTGTAAATACAAGTTCATTTTTGTTTTTTCAGCTGCAATTGAATTAGTAATTGAACTGAGCTCGGAAGATGAAGTAAGTAGAACAAAAAAACACCACAGGTCCTCTAAAACTTCTTCATGCGGAAGAGACTTAATTCTTTAAGTTCAGATTTAAGGTGTTAATCTGAAAACTCAGTCTTCCTGGTGTGGTTTCAGGAGCGTCACGGGCGCACAGGTGTAACACTGAAATTGGAAAAGGCCTGCAGAGCCCAAGTGTTCAAGCGAGCTGAGTTGAAACTCAGAATTTATCTTAGAAATCTCTATTTTGTTTAATGCCCAAGTGTCTCAATTAGAATCCTGGTGCGAGGCCTTTGGGTTCTGCAGGGCCAGTACGTCTGTGTGATGTGTTCACTCTGCTGCTTTGGTTGCTTTGGTGTCCTTGGGTCTCACAGACGAGGCTCAACATCCCTGTCCTTGTGAGTGGGTGACACCCCGGGCTGCTCTTCACTCTCGGACTCTCCCACCTTGTTTATGTTCTAATTCTTTTTTTTTCTCCACCGTTTGTTTTGGCTGGGTTTTGCCGGCACCGCTTTGTTTCCTCCCTCAAAAGAGGAAAAAATGGTGAAATCCCTTAGGATGGTTCTCAAGAATCCCTGAACTGTCAGGGCTGGTCCGAGGGGTGTTCATAAGTGAACGCCACTGACTCCAGGAAGCGTTAGGCAAAAATGTTTATCATCCCTTCCTTACTGGTCCTAGACTGATCTTGCTGGAACCTAGTCTGATTACACTTATCATATCATTTTTTTAAGAAGTCATAAGTATTACTAATTTTCTTTTGTCTTCTCTACTTAATTGAAGTAATTACTGAATATCTGAGTTGAAAAAGCAGCCCCTGCATAAAGTAACGGCTGCAGAAGGTGGAGTTCAATATTGGTGGCACCATGTGAATTTGTTTACTTCCTTAGATATTTCTTCAGGAAATATCCATATAAACATAATTCCCGTGCGCAGACTGGAGCCAAACACCCCATATTTTAAGTCAGTAATTCAGTTCTTTAAAGAGAGTGGTTTCTCTGGAAGAGGTTTAGCTGAGAGAATTTCCTCATCTGTCAAGGTTGAAAGCAAATGGGATTAGGTGTGTTTGGTTTTTTCCCCTCTATCTGTGTTTTAAAACCAAAAACGTTGGTGCTTATTTAGAGTATGGCTGATTTGGCAGTTGGATTTAGGAACAGAAAAATCAGTGCTGCAGATCCAAGACAAGTAAGAAGCCTTTGTTTATGGGATTAAGGGGCACAAGCCCTTTTAACTTGGTGGCAAATAAAAATTGCCCAAATTTGATGTTAGTGGGTTTAGGCCACTTGAGCGGAATCCTTGCTGGGTTCTGCCTGTTTTTTTTTCTGAAATGCTGTTCTCCTGGTTCAGTGACGGGGTGGCTTTGTAGGTGACTAAACTGAAATGGCATCCTGAAGATGTGCTGTGTCTGTGGAGCTTCTGCACCAGCGTGGGGCTTTTTCTGTCATTTCCATAGCCTTTGATCTGTTAAGAAAGAAAACTGTGGGTCGGGAAGGGTTTATGCTGGCAAGTGATTTGGGTAAGGTTGTTTAGCTAACGCGTGCTTGGGGGAAAAGTCTTCCTTGACGTAAGGTTATCTTTGCCAGGGAATATCAATGTATCTTTGTGTTCATGTGGGAATTCTGGTGACCTCCGTCCAGTCATTGTGCAGTGTCCACAGGAATTCTGGAAAAAAAACCCAGGAGAATCCCTTCTTGGCCAATGAAGGGCAGCGTTTCCTCCCTGTTTTCACCGAGCAGTGCTTTGTGTCAGTCGGTGCTCTCGGGGGTTATCTCAGCATTCCAGATGTTGTTCAGCCACGTTACCCCTCTGCCATCCTAAGCCCATGACTGTCCAAAGAGCTAAAGCCTCGTGGAGGTGTTACTTAACTGTTGTGTCACCTCGTTCTTGCATGAGGTAATAATTGTACACCAGGCTAAAAATCAGCCACGAAGCCAGGCCTGTCTTTAGTACATCTGTGTTTGTGCTTGCAGTGTTTCTTTTAGGCTGCATGTTGTCATTAGGGTGATTTTTCTTGGCGTTGCCCAAAGCAGTTTTTGACAAATTCACATTACTGGTGTTTGATGTTCAGCTGGTTTTCCTCTGCTGTACTTGAGCTGCATCCTCCGGTCTTAGGAGTATAATGGTATATTCTAGGAAATGAGCTGAAATGAACCTTGATTTTATGCCTTCCCTGCCCCACCCCAATGGTTTATGTGGTGTTAATCATCAGGAAAGGATGTCCAAACAGGCAGCTGCTCAGATGCTAGAAACGTATTGGAATATTAAGAAGTATGATGAAATATTGCCATTTATAATATCACTTTGGGGTTTTGGCCTCCATTCTCCTCAAGCTCAGCTTGAAACGGTCAAAAAGTTAAGTGCCTGGATTATTTTATTTTTGGTTGGGTTGCCATTGAAGGCATTTTGCACACAGTGGTATTTCTTACTGCTTCTAGGGGAGCTGCCTCGTGTTTGGGCTCAGGTTTGACTCCCCCTGCCCTGTTGAACAAGGCCTGCTTGTTCCTAAGCTTGCACATCTGTCCAGCTGTGCAGGAGCAGGCTCGGGGATTGCAGCCCCGGCAGAAGGGGAATATCTGCAACCTCCCTCGAGGGCAGGGAGTGATTCAGAGATAAGAGGAGGAAGGTCGTTTTTATCCTCCCGGCTTTACCTCCCAGTTCTTCCCACACACAAGAAGAGAACTTAACACTTTGAGGAGAAGCTCCCTCGTGCATCTGTGTCTGGCAGGTGACTCACACGTGTTCCTGTCCCGGAGCTTTACCATTTCCAAACTTCAGGGATTTCTTGCCTTGTGTTCGGTCTTGTCCTGAAATGCTTTGCCAGCGGAATTTTCCTCTTGGTGCTGCTCTGCAGGTGTGAATTGTTCTCCACAGAACGGGGAACAATGCTTTAATGAAGTTGAAAATTTCAAGTCATGATGTGACTTAGTGGTTGGTTTTTTTTTTTTCCTCAAGTGCTCAGTGTTGTTCAGCCCCTGTGTCAGCGTGGGTACTAATCCCACTGAAGTTGGGGGAGTTAGGCTTGGAGGAAGGGAAAAAAAAAAACAAAACATTAATTGCCCCTCCCAGCCCCTTGGGAAATGATCTCGTTGAGAAAAAAACACCTCAGCAACAGAAAAACCACGTTTCCAGTTGATCAGTTCCTGGATCCAGTTTGTCAGGCACGAGAGCTTGTGCTGACACAGCGAAGAGCCAGGAACAGGCAGGGAGGAGGATGAGCACAGCCTCTCTCCGTGGGATCATTCGTTTAAAGGCCCGTCAGAGAAACACTTGCATTGTCTCGGAGGGCTCCGCTTGGTAAGCATGGTACAGACCAGGGAGAATTTTTGTCTTGAGGGGCACTTCCTCTGGATCTCCTGTTTGGAAGTGGCTGGCACAGGTCAATCACACAGAATTGGGGTTTTTTTTGTGTGTGTGTAGCTCAAAAACTTAAAGGTTCACGAGAGAAAATCAGCACTGACTTTTTGTCTCTGGTGTTCGTTCAAGTTGTTGAGAGTAGCAAATTAAGAATAGGGAGAAAGAGAGGAACGAAGCAGGATTTTATTCAAGTATTGCAGCATTTTGGTTTATGACCATCACTTTTGCATTGTTGAGTGCCGTGCAGCAAAGGAGTCGCTTTGGACAGTGACTTATGAAGTCCCAAAGCACAGCCGTGATGACAACATAGCACAAAACCCAAGCTAGTTCAGAGGAAAAGAGCACTTTGAGCATAGCAGTCTGCTCTGTGGTTGAACATATGCCTTCTGTCCATCTCTGTCACTAACAGAAGTGAAAGTTGGCATAACAGCACTCTGGTATTTTTGTGAAGCATCAGCTTGATCCAGGATCTCCTCAGGGATAAATATAGTGGCCAACTTTCCGTGCACAGCTTCAGAAAAGGGCTTTTCTGGGGCTTTTGTGCGGGGGAAATGTCTACAGTTGTGTGTGAAGCCACTCTGTAATTGCACTTGGGTCTTGGAGCCGAGAATCTTTACTTGGGTCTTTGAGATGAGGTGCGTTTTAGAAACGTTCCAGTTGGCCCCGCAGTTGGGTTCTGCAAAACTGCTGCGGGTACAGGATGGCACAGCGTGACGGGTGGATGTGACAGCCTCCTCTGAGCCCCCTTTGGCCGAGCCCCGGTGGAACAGCTGGGCCGAGAGCCGCGTTTGTTATGAAAGCTGATACAGGTGCTGATTCCTCCCTTGCTTGGAACAGTCCTGCTGTGTCCCAGCACCGCTTGGTTATGTCAGAGTATGGCCAAGACCTCGGTTAGGCCTTCAGTAATTCCACTGTCACTGGTTTTGGAGAAGTGTGTGAGATCATGACACCCAGCAAACACTTCCCAGAGTGGAAATCAAACTTGGAGCAAGGCTACCAGTAAAATGAACTTAATTAAAAATATGTATCTTACATTGAAAAAAAACCCACCCCAAAATGTTTTCAAGAAAGACCCGTGTCTTCGGTGGTGGCTTTCATTGTAATCCAGAATTGGCTGTCACAGACTATGCAGCCTTCCCAAACCACGGGAATACTTGTCAATAGAAATAACTCGAGCGATTGATTTGTAACAGAAGTACTGTGCACCCGGTCTGGGACGTATTTAATCTGAGATAAACCAAACCTGTGCTGTTGTTTCTGAAGACCCAGCGACAAAGAGATGGGGGAACAGGAGGTGTTGAACTCTGGTGTTGAGCCGCTTCGCTGTTTCCACCTGGCAGCTGGTTCAGCTACACTGGCAGGAAACGCTGGGAGTTGTGCTGTGGGCCCCAGGTAACCTCAGATGAAACCAGAAGGGAACAGCGCTGTGAAAACAAAGTCAAGACCACAGTAGTATCTCGTTTTTTGTTTAATTCGTGCGTTTTTCCTTCTTTAGCCTTATCTAACAGCTTGTTCTCTGTAAAGTCTGGCTTCGTACTGCTGTCAATGAATGGAGTAGGTTTTCTAGCCATTTTAGTCTGTGAACTTGAAGATGCCAGCTAAGTAACTCTGATTATTGAGAGCTTTGTAAAAGAAGAAAACATAAAGCACACTGTTAATGGTCCTGCTTTTGGGATAGGTTTCAAAATCTGGCGTTAACCAAGTCTGAATTCATTGCTAACAGCATATCTGAATGCAGAGCTGCTGAAACAACCACCTGGTTCACAGCCTGGAAAAGGAAGGCAGGGACATCCCGATCCAGCAGATCTTGGGTTAGAATTTGACATGTAAATACTTGATATAATGTTGTTAGTTGAAATTCATGCACAGAAGTCAATGATGGACGAGGCCACTCAAAGAGGAGGAGGAGACTTTGTTCTAAAAAGTGTCCTTTTCTGGTTGAAGGTTTTTTTAACTCTTGACAGGGAACGTGTCTGCACTTAAACTACTCAAGAACTTGCACTCAAATTTTCACATGCTTACGTAGAGCTCCCTTGGATTGCTCCCTGCCTTGGGATTGGAGAGGTGTTAGTGTCAGTGTTGTTGGGCTGTACGTGCTGCGTGTATTATACACAGCTTTTCTCTCACCAGTATTTCACACGTGGAATGAGAAAGGGCTATATACATTTGTTTGAAGAAGGATCTTCCCTGTCCCGTGTTGGCTTTTCTGAACGTGTTCCCAGTCTTGTGTTTATCCCAAGCCCAGAGTTCTTTAGTGTGTTCAAAATCCTTGTACTAAAGACTTGAGTATTGTATTACTCAGTGAAAACCTGGATTACTTAAATGAAGATCTCTTAGACCAAGCTCCCTTTAGGGAAAAAGTTGTGCCAGTAATCTTACACTTCTGCTGAAAAATCCTTTGAAAATGCTTATGTAATTTTGTCTCCCTTTTTCCCCTTCATATCAGGTACATTTGGATTTGCATTTGGCAGTTCCTCTGTAGCAAAATCGTAGGGACTCCTTGAAGAGGAGAGAAAAGGCACTGGACAAATGGGAACCAGAGGAGTGTATCTTCACACAGTTGCTTTTTAATGATGTTCTAGTCCAGTTCATCTTGAGGACCATGCTGTGGATGAGTAAAGATATTTTCTTTCCTCCTTTTGCCTCGCTTTGCATTTCCCTCTGGAGTTGAAATCCGAAAGAATAGGGCTGATGTGAGCACTGAGCAGGGCGGAAGGGTCCTGCCTGCTGAGCAGTGCTTGTCTCTCTCTGGGCCAGGATGCTGCTTGCCTGCTGGGCTGCAGAACTGCTCAGGTGTCAGCTCCATTTAGGCAGAGATAAAGACTGATTGCAGCAATGTTTCTGTGTTCTGCATCCAGCCTCTGTTTGGGGATGGATGGTGTAAGAATAAGAGGCTACTAGTGGAATTGAAGATGATTAGCTTATGACTCTTGGCTAGAGTGTTGCAGTCTCACTCCAGACAGAGCTTGCTTTTGACATTCCTTGTCTTCCAGTTCCTGGGAAAAGTGCTGTAAGCAGAAGGCTTTTGGTTTGAGCTTGTATAATGTGTTGGTGAATCCTTCTGTTTCCCCTAACTTCCTGACATGATGGTGCCGAGTCTTAATCACTGACCCTTGAATGAGAAATCTTCTATGAAATGCTAATGCAGTTGGGGTGCTGAAATTCCCAATTCCTTGGCTGTTACTGGGAGGACATAACATCTATTTGGGGAGGCTGCTGTGGATGTGGAGTCCTCACCTTCCCTGGGCCTACCACACCCTGGTACCTCGTGTCAGCCTTGCTGGTGTAGTGCTTCTGTCAAGGGAGAACAGGGCTGAGGAGGGGTTTATGAAGGGAATTGGGCAGGTTATTCCATCAGGCAGATCACAACCATCCAGTGTCTCATAAACAGTCAGTCCTGAAACTTTTGTAGTGTTTTGCAGCCTTTTAAAGGGACATAAAAAACTCAAGATGTGTTAATCATGGCACTTTCAAAGGTGGTTAAGTCAGACACCTTTCAAAGATCCTAGTTTCCCTGGAGCTGTGGAAAACCTAGATCTCAAGGATCCCATAAGGAACACAATTTCATGGTCTCCGGCTTTGTCTCCTTACCGAAATGAGTAACACTAAATGAACAGAAAACTCTGAATGTGTCAGAAGGGTCTGGAATGCCTTGCTGCTGCCCTAGGCCAAGGGAAGAATAGGCTGGAGAGAAATGAAAGATCTGTCTTGGCAGAGAAATGTGTTTTTGAGTGGGAAATCATCTTGGATGGTCAAAAAAGTTGTTACATGGTTGTTAGAGAAGGAAAAATATGTGGATCTGTTATCGGAGTTCCCTTGGCTGTGGGAGGTAACGGAGCTGAAGCAAGGGTGGTGTGACAGTGAGAATGGGCAGCAGGGATCATCTTGTGACTGGAAAGCTCATGTGAAAGCTCCACTGCAGCTTCTGGCAGGGAAGTCTGAAATGCTCAGAAAGAGACACTGAGTTATAAGGTTAAGGGAATGAAAAAAATCACAATAAAAGCACGTGTTAAAGGGGGTATGTTTTTATCAGGTTAAAGCNCCCCCCGGAATGAAAATAAAGGAAGAAAGTACCTTGCTTTTATTTGAAGTTCATGAAGTGCCTGCCTGAAGGATGTTGGAAATTCAGTCAGGCTGTCAACTGTGGAGCTGTGATTGCTGCAAGAAGTGAAGAGAAATAAACCAATATACACTGTGAAAACAGGAAAAAACAGATGAGGGTCGTGACTTGAGATGGTGCCTGAGGTTTTTGGGTTTAGACTGACTTGTTTTTGTGTAGTCACTAACCACTGAGGACTTAGAGGAAGGAGCTGATGGGAACGTCTCTGGGGAGAGAAGCTGGAACAGTGGGTTTAAACCTTCTTTTGGTTTGTATTAACGTAGAACTAAGCAAGCTTACAGATTGCCCAAGTGGTGACTGATGCAAACTGCTGCAAAGCAGGGGTCATACTTTTGGGGTATCGCATGATTTTTCTGTTTAAGAAGCAAATATGATCTGAGAAGTAGCAGAGAAGAGCATTTGTAGGGTCTTATTGGTTATACTGATATGATGGAGTGCTGAAAGCTGTAGGCACAGCTGGGGCTGTAGTTCCTGATGAAGGTTGATAAATCCTGGTGCATTTTTCTGGAGCAGTGAATACCCTTAGGGGTGTGTGTTTGGGGAAACATTCAGTTCTGACTTAGTTGCAAAGGGTTTTGAAAAACTGTTTTTATTCTAGAAGCAGATAGGAGGAACTGGGCTCAGTCCAGCAAAATGAACATGGGTTGGGAGCATCATCACTCTAAAAAGGGAAGAATTGGGTCCAACACAAGTTTGAAGCAGCCCTTGAAAAATTTACCTAGATATTCCTTGCACCATTGAGTGTTTTTCTTGCATATAAATAACTGCTCCTCTATCTTACCATGATTCTTCATTTCATGTTAGAACAGGAAAGTTGATCATTTCAACGTTTTAATGATGGGATTTTCCCTTTGGAGATTAATAATTTCAAGGGTATTTCTAATCCATGTGAAATGTCCATCTTCTCTTGCATGTGTTTCCTCCTTGGGGTTTTTATTGGGATAGGTACCTGAGTTTTCAAGGTATTCCATATGACAGCAGTGGGAGTTTGCCTCTTTGCCCTCCACACTTAGCAGATAAACAGAATGTCACAAAATTTGGGCTGGAAACCCACCCTGCTTTTTGGTCTTAACTTGTCTCAGGAACTTTCGTGTTCTGTGTGGACTGCCTGCCTGCTGCTGGGGAAGGAAATACTTGGAAAAGCCCTGCTGGAAGGGATAACTGATAATTTGTCCAGTGTTCAAGGGCTGTTTTCGACTCTTTATGTTTTCCATCTCAAAATCATTTGGTTTTTTAGTAATTAACGCACCTCATGATTTTGCTGAATAAGGTGTTAACAGCTGCGTGGGACAGGGTTTAAACATCCCAACCTTGACAGTGTGCTCTGTCGCTCTGAAAACACACAAAAAAGTGTGTTTATATGCTTTGGGACAGTTGGTGACCAGTACTGCTCGATCAGCTGGAAATAGATAACAATGTGCTTTTGTGATATAAGAGTGGGAATTGTCTGATCAATTGTTCAATGCTCACATTTCTGGGTGCCAGAATCTGTCTCAGATCAATGGTGGAAATGCTTGTGCTTCAGGGTGACGTGATGCCGGTTCAGAATTCCTGGGGGCCTGTGTGGTACTGGAAGATGGAAGGAAGAATCTGCTTAAAAACTCTCTGAGCTCTTGGGCGCTTCTGGATCCTCTCTGTATGAACAACGGTGTTCTTGTGGAGGTTTTTGTTCTCCCTTTGGTCAAATACTGTGCTTTTCGCCTTAGTTTAGTTGCCAGTGCTGTTTGGGGAACACTGTGCAGAGTAAAGCAGCCTTGATTTGTGCCCATCCCTGGCTTTGCCTTTCCTAGAACACTTTCAGGATTGCCTGTGGGCTAACACGTTTCAGAGTAGCTTGAAACAGGACTTTCTTCCCTCTCTTTTTAAGGCTAGGATTGTGTCCTCAGGCTGCACTTCAGATGCTGCCTCTCCCACCCTCTGTGTGGGGGACAGAAGGGGTTTGTGTGTTGGAGGCTCACAGGCCGTAAGGGACAGGATGGATGGGCACAGCTCAGACGGCTGCATGGTTTTAGGGTACCTCTGGGCCAGGAGAAAAGGCTGATCTGTAGTCGTGGATAGTAATAGAGGAGGGCACAGGCTGGATCATGCCCTTCAGAGTAAAGCTAAATAAAGGTTGATAGCTTTCAAATGGAAGCTGAGATGTTCCAGAAAGATAGTGTGTTTTATCTTTTCTAATCAAACACTTCAAGTAATTCCTAGAGCTGGACTTGAAAGTGAGGAAGAAATGGGTTTGTGTTAACTGTGCAGAACGTGAAGATGTATTTCCTGGCCTGTGTGTAAAACCCAGAAGCACACAATAGAAGTACGAAAGAGTTTAATCACAGACATCCAAATATTTTTTTTGTTTTATTTCTTTCCTCATTTTTCAGGAGCAGAATAGAAGGCTGCATTAAAGCCTTTACTTTGCCCCCACTGAGATCTTCAGTAGAATGTGAAGAGTTGGGGGTGGGCTTCTTTTGGAGTTTGGTATTCTGTACTGTAAATGTTTCTTGAAGTACAAGGTGTCATTTGGCAAACAGATGCTTCTCTCTAAGGCAGGACCAGAGACCTGTGGATTGAGGTGGGCCAGGAGAGGGGAGGAGGTGAGGGAACAACCGGGGCACAGAGGGGATTGGGGCGTGGAGGTTTTGAGTGTGACATTGGGAGTGTTTTGGTTGCTGCCGTCAGACAGATGTTGAGAGTGACGTGCTCTCAGTGCCAGGAAGGTCCTTTGCTGCCCTCGTGGCTCACATGGAGAACCCGAGTCCTCCTGTTTGTCATGGAGTAAGAGAAGCTCTGAGGTCTTCCCTGAGGTAGGCACGTGTAGGGGAAGTGATGCTGCTGCAGACAGGACTCTGCAGTTTTCCAAGCAGGATGGGAAATGGTTCAGCTCTTGAGGGGAGCTTATTCCTCCTCCTGCTGCAAGTCTTGGGTGGTTTTGTGGAGCTGGAGGAGACAATGCCATCAGTTGGCCCTGTGTGGATCAGGCAGCTGCTTTTGTTCCTGTATTATGCTGTCTTTCCATTTGGAAGTGTTTTCGGTGGTGTCGTGTGAAGTATCTCGATCTCGGCGCTAAGTTGTGTGCTTTATGCTTTTTTTTTGGTGTGATATAAGGTATCTGCTAATTCTTAGGCTCAGAAGACTGAATAACTAGTCTTTTGAGACATGAGTGTTATGTGGGAGGTGGTGGCTGGTTTTTTCTTTTTTTTTATATATATATATATACACACAAAGAAATCCTTCAAGCTGGCAGGGACAGCTTTGTGCTTGGGCTAACGTTGGTGTGTGATTGCTGGGTTGCATGTACAGGGGACAAGGGGCTGCTGGGGATATTAGAAATGCTGCCCTAAAAGCAGGACTCCGGGGGAATCACGAAATACTTATCCCTTGGTTCTTCTTTGCATTAATTCTAGTAAACTGTAGAATCTGGGGGGCTCCTTAAAGTGGTAGAATAGTAGGGACAGCCTGAGCAGGTGTCGAATTTGTATAAAATGAGGGAGGGACTTTGTGATGGGTGAGTGGGATGTAATTCCCATGTTAGGTGATTGAATAACATTATTTTTTTTAATGGAGAAGCGGGTCTATGCCTAAAGTTTAGACTGATAACTAGAATTCCTCTTTGTAATGTTAGTAGCCAGTCTGGCCAGCTTTCTAAGAACAAGGTAAGGATACTCTTGTTGTTAAGGTTGAGTGTTAGTCACAAGTGGGATGTTCTTTGGGAAAAGATGATGTTGATTAAACCAAGTGATTACTCTGAGCATTTCCTCGAGTCAGGACGTGAATTTAATCCCTTTGGCCATTAGACCCCTTTGTGCTCTGCTGAAATGAGGATTTCAGGACTTAATTGTGCCGCGTGCTTTGAGCTGGAATGGGAATTATTTCGGGAGCCGCAGGTCCCGTTGCTCGGTGTTCCCGACCCGCTGTGTGCAGGGTGGGTGTCAGCGAGCCCCGGGGCCCGTGGGACCAGTGAGGTGTCATTTTTGGGTGCCCCAGGGGAGAGGACAGGGCCCTATGTGGGATCCTATGGGGGCGCTCTATGGGGGAGGCCCCTATGGGGGGGTCCCTGTGGGGAGGCTCTATGGGGGGCTCTGTGGGGGAGGTCCCTGTGGGGGGGCTCTATGGGAGGGTC
>VWZF01006953.1:57658-165597 GCA_013396755.1 Sclerurus mexicanus | reverse complement strand
GCTCGGCGCCCTCACAAGGAACAATTCCATCCTGATAAATCAACCTAAACCTCCGCGCTTTCAATCTGAAGCCGTTCCCCCTCGTCCTGTCACTCCAGGCCCTTGTAAATGGTCTCGCTCCATCATCCCTCAGGAACTGGAAGGCCACAGTTATGTCACCCTGAAGCCTTTTCTTTTCCAGACTGAGCAATCCCAGCTCTCCCGGCCTTTCCTCGGGGGAGAGGTGCCCCATCCCTCTGATCACCTTGGTGGCCCCCTTTGGACTCGCCCCCACAGCTCCGTGCCCTTCCCGTGCTGGGGACCCCAGGGCTGGATGCAGCACTGCAGGTGGGGTCTCACCAGGGCACAGGGGCTCGTTTGTGGCACTGTGTCATTTCTCTGACTGCATTTCCACTTGGCTCAGGCATAGCCTGCTCTTGCTTCCTCTGCAGGAGCAGACCTCCCTCTGCAGCAGTGATTTATTATGAAATAAATGACATTATCCCTTTCTGTGAGGCTAAGCTGGAAGTGCCCTTTCAGCCAAATGGAGAGGACAGCCTAGAAATCATAAAGTGAAACTCATGTTCCAAGTGACACAGCTCTCTGTTCCAGGTTATATTTGCTGTAATAGTTCAAAGAAATGTTCACTGGCACAGGTTACCCAGAGAGGCTGTGACTGCCCCATCTTTTGTAGTGTCCAAGGCCAACCTGGACAGGGAATGGAGCAACCTGGTATACTCAGAGGTGTCCCTGCCCATGGGAGTTGTAACTGAATGAGCTTTAAGGTCCCTTCCAAACCAAACCATTCTAAGAGTCTATGAAATACTTTTTATCCTGTTCCTGTGGTATTTCAGGTTTTGCCAGCAAAAACATGATTTCATTGCCAGATGACTTGTCAAAATATTTGCATGTATTCTTTATTGCAACAAGAAGCTGCTACCTTATTAACTGCTGTCAGAATTTACAGAAAATAGTGCTTCTAGTGATTCTTATCTTGTAGGCTTTTTCCCTTAGTGGCCATGCTTAGCTTGCCCTAAAATTTTAAATCAATAGAAATACTTGGTGCTAACTTCCGTGTGACCCTTGGAACTGTTCACCATAATTGCACCCAGAATATGAACTCAGCTGCTCACTTTGTGCTGAAGAACCGGGCGCAGATGTGTGAGCAGGGCATTTCCACCAGTATCTGTCTCTGTGTGGCTGGGTTTGTGTGGGGAGGTAGGAAGAGCAAGAGCAAACTGGGCTTTGTGCCACCAAATATTTCAGTACTTCACTTGTCTCATTGCATACTGAAAGCTTGTTCTTTTCTTTTTTTTTTCCTTTTTTTTTTTTCCCCCTTAACCACAATTGTTACATGCAGCTTCATTGTATGTGAGATTAATAAGGTACGTGGTGCTTATTAATAGTCCTGCTTGGAAAGGCAGTTGGGAGGTTGCTTTTGTCAGTATAGCAGAGTTTTGGGGTTGTTTTATGAGCTGAAAAATTACATCTTACTTCTCAGAGTGGATGTGGTGCCTTTTCTTTTGATGATTTTGCCACACATTCTCCTGCTGGTCACAAGACCAACCGGATCCAGGTTAAACATCCTCAGGAATCAAGCATGGCTTGTCTGGCTTTGGTTGTGTGTGAATGAATGGCTGAATCAGTCCGTGAATGCCTGAAATGCTCTGGTAGCAGTGGAAGCTGTTCATAATTTCTTAGCACATCAGCAGAGGCAACGTAATTGTCCTGCATTCCAGCATGTGGCCAGAAGTACCACTTAGTTCCCTCAAAACTTGTTTCTCTTGTAACTTAGAGAACTGTGCTTATGGTGTGTGTCTTATTTTCCCATTTCAGGGCTTTTGTTTCCTCCCGTGGAGCAGTTTTTGGTGCTCATTCCAAGACAGCAACATGAAGGTTGAGAGAACTGCTCTTGCTTATGCTGCAGGATCTCTGGTTGCATTGAACGTGCTTAGAACTACTTAGTATTTAGTTAAATTTGCAGTGACCAGACCTTGCCTCTTCACAAAATCTTCAACAATGTTTTCCCTCTGAGTTGGTTATAATTTAAAACAGGCAAAAAAGGTGTTTTCTGTAGCGTGCCAGTTCTGTTGAGTTAGCGCAGAGACCGAGGTTGGGGTGGTGTTGAGGTCCTCACTGCAAGGGGCGTGTGGGTGTTGCTGGGGCCAAAATCCCTTCTGAGTGAGGAGCCAAAACGAAGTCTTCAGCAAATTTAATGCAGCTGCAGGCAGACGTGGCCGTCAGCCCAGAGGATTTCACGCTGTGTCCTGGCTGCCCTGCGCTTAGGCCACCTTCAAAGAAGGTGCACTTGGTGCAGAACTGGAGCTGGCTTTGCTGCTCTCAGCTGAAGATGAACGTTGTCTTGGCTCTGGCTCTTGAAGCTGGCATTGAAAGCTTTGTGTGGGAATACAGTCGAGTAAAATTACAGCACCATGGGGCTAATGTACAGTCAGCTTCCGCTCACTCGGTTCTTCTGCTCCTGTGTCTTGGCCACACTCTGTTGATGCGTGACCTTACTGACACAAGGCTTTTTTTGTTGGCGTAACCTTTCAGGTTTTGGCTTGTGTGTGCCAGTGAAGGAATAATTACATTACAGGAGACCTTAGTATGGTATTCAAAGTCGGTGTAAACGTGTAGTTGTGTTTTTGCTGCCTGAGTTAGTCCATAGAAATGTTTTGTCGGGTGGGAGAATAGGATGTATGCTCTGTCCTGACAGAGGAGGATGTGGTTTGCATTGCTGTGTGCTGAACTCGGGGCTGACAGCTCAGAAATCCACTTAGGAAGCTTAGGACAGTGCAGGGGTAAATTTATATTCGCTCTGTTGATTTGAGACTTTTCAAGAGCAGCAGCCACGTGCTCTGACCTTCAGGTTCTTTGAAAGCTCATTTGTGCTCAGCTTTAGAGAGGTGGGCTGGAGTCTAGCACAAGCTCATATGTGGCACTTACTAACTGCTTTTGTGTCCTTCAGCTTCCACGTACCTTCAGCTGAAACACAAAATCAGAGCAAAACCACCTTCATTTGTTACCGTGGTATTGGGAGTGTTTCCTGACTGCTCCATGAAACACTGATGGAAGGGAGAGCAAATGTGGAATAGCAGAGTCGTGTCTACAGTGCACGTTCAGAGATCAGGGAGGCCTCTGCAATGCAATTTTTCTTTTCTTTAACTGGCCAAGGCTTTTAATATTTATAAACCTTGTAGTCTCTTAGTCTGAAGATTAAAATCAGCATTATATTGCAGTATGTGGGCATTAGTAGCTTTCCCACGTTCCAGCTCTTAAACAGGCTAATCCTTTCCCTGTTTTCTTTTTCACAGTTTCTCTTGGTAGTCTCGTCTGGTTTATTTTTTACCTGTTTTCCTGTCTTTTTAAAGAGCTTGCCTGTATGGAGTCTGTATCAGCTACTAATGTGCTCCAGTGTTTCCTAGTGATTTCAGTCATGGAATAACCTGAGTGATGCCCCTTCCTTTGGAGCTGCTCTTCTCCTCATGCTGCCTCCTCTGCCCGTTTTTCCTGTGCTCTGAGGCAAACGGCTTGGAACCAGCGTGTGTTGAATCTTCTAGAAAAACAAATCCTATCCTGGATTGCTGTTACTTTCCTCTTCTCTGCTGATTTGGTTAGACTGCTGTGCAGCGCAGGGAGCTGGATCTGGGTTCCCTTGTGTGGCAAATGGGAAGAAAAATCAGGGAGATGCAATTTATCTGTCTTAAGCTTCTTCTTCTTGACTTGCAGGAAGAGGATCTAAGCTGGTATAATTTGGAACCATTCTTGTTATTTTTGCTTTATTGCTTTATCTTTTTCAATAGTGGTTTGGGTTTGGTGCAGTAATATGAAAATGCAATTACTGTGCCAGAAACCTCTAAGGCAGTAAAGCAGCTTCATCTTTGGTAACTGCTGTTCAAAAGGTCAGTGTTAGTCCGTGATTGTGTCTGCCAGTGAGGGCCTTGCTAGTTGGGCAAGCTTACCCAAGGCCTAGGCTAGCGAGTGGGTTTAGGTGGTGTGCAGAGGTCTCTTTGGACCCAGGCTCTTCATCTTTTAAGCTGCTTGTTCAGGTTCAGTCCTTAATCAAAAATACTAAGGGAATTGAAAGAGATGTTTCAGACAGGTGAATTTATGCAGATTTTTTTCCCCCCCTCCAGACGTCCCGTCTTTAGACTTCCACGGAAATGTGTAAAAAGGTTGTTTTCATGGCTAAGGTACTCATTCCTTTTTTCCTGCATGTGCCTGAAATCTCTTCAGATCTTTGCCTTGCTGGAATTTGCTGGCTGTGTTGACTGATAGGAAGTCACATGCTCTAAAGCTGTAACCCACACTCAAAACAACCTGTTGCACTGCCTCAGCATCAAAATCCTGCGGGAAGGAAACCCAGGGAACTGCCTGGTATAAATAGTGCTTCTCTGTCGCTTCATGGCCGTGTAAACATGGAATAAATGTGGCAAAATATCTTCGGGGAACAGCTGTGATCAAAACCATTAAGGGAAAAGTAGAAATCAAAATTGTGGTGATTTGAAGGAACTTGGCACATCATGTTTTTATATCTAACATGGAAAGCAAACAGCGAAAAGGAAGGACTCCACTTAAAATTGCAGTCTTTGCCCTTAAACCTTCATTTATTTTTATAAATAGAGCCCCTTTTTGATGTGATGGGAAAAATAGATATATTTGGATTTAGTTGTACTTGTGCCTTGCTTTAGCTACCTTCACAAGTCTGTTCATTTACCATATGTAAAAACTGTTCAAATCTGTTCAATATGCAGCAGCTTTCAGTTGGGTGTGCCAAATAGAGCAAAAAAAATTTGTAATTCATTTATTAGGTATGCCTAGCAGTAGTTTGTATTGAAGGAAGTATTCAGTGAGTGTCAGGCTTGTCAGAATTTTAACCAAATGAGTCGAAATTATTAGGAATAATTCCTTCTGCGCTCGGTTCCCCGGGCGGTAACAATAGGAATTCTAATCAGATACTGAATCCAAGTGTCTCCTGCTGTAACTTTATCCTCGTGCTTCTCATCGCCAGAGAAGATTGGTGAACTAGGCAGTACTGGTTCCTTCATTGAAAAAAGTGCCTCCATTGTGAGTGCCAGAAAAGGGAAGGAAACCCGCGCTACGTTTCAGCTGGTTCATCGCTCTCCTGGGCTGGGCTCAGTGGCACGGCTGTTTCTTCAGTGAACTTCATAGGGCAGGAAGAAATACCAGTGAATTCAATGGGAAGAACTGGAGCTAATTTCAAAGCTCTTGGCCTAACTAGTCATATCCTCCCAAACTGTTTTTTGTTAGCTTTATAAATGTCTCTGTGTAATACTTTGACTTGGTTATACCAAGATACCAGCAATTACTAATATCAGTCATTATTTCAGCAGGATAATTACATGGGGAGGTGTAGGTGTCCTCTGAGGACCTCTTGTTTCTACTGTCCGTCCCTGATCCTGATGGGTTCGATTGAGTGTGGGCTGCAGAACTTCTGGAGGCAGGATACAAGTAAATTCTTGTCATCTGCACAGGGGGAAAAAGAGGGGGATTCTATAGCTTGCTCTGCAATTGAATGGCACTTGGCATTTGGTTTTCTTAGGATGAACCCTTTTCCTGATCTTCATTTAAAACACTTCCCTTATGGAGCCATTCTTGAGTCTCCAGGCTCTACTGGATGGTGATTTTTGGCCAGTAGCAACTTTGCTGGTGTCTTTGCTGTTTCCTGGCTTGGGAAGTTGAGGGGAATGGGAGCTAAATGTGCATATGCTAAACAGTGTGGCAATTTCACTTGAACTTCGGGGCAGGCTCAAAACTAAATGCACTGCTGTGTCTCCGTTTTTTTATTTATTAGTATAGAAATGTTTGACATCTCTGTCCTTTCAGTAACAATAATTTCCCACGATTGTATGTTTTCTCTTGTTTCTGATGTTCTTTGGTGTCTACTTCCCCTGTCCATCGGTCACTCAGCGTAGCATGGCTTGAGTAAAGGAGGCACCACCTGGCATCAAGAAGGATGAGTTGTGGGACAAGACCCCACATTTCTTTCGTTCTTCCAGACTCTGGAATAGTGTTTTGCGTTATGCCTGTGAAGAGAGGAGTGGAGTTGTTTTGTAGGGTGCCGTGTCAGTGGACTGATGCTCTAATTGCTTTGGTGATGGGAAGGGGAAGCTGTGACTAAGCCAAGCTACATGTGGCGTTGCTTGAAGAAAAAATTTGTTCTCACATTCCTGCTTTTTGCTTTACATATCTTCTCACCAGTAGATACTGAATTGCTGTGGAGAAGCCCATGCACACGTCAGTGTTCCATTCATGCCGAAGGGAATTCTGAGTTGGACTGGAACAGAATAGCTGTTTGTGTGTTCATCCCATCCCTCCTCCACATGTCCTCCTTCCCTTCTGCTGCCTCATCATTCAGTGCAGAGCACTTGCTGTTGTGAGGAGCAGCCGACCAAAACTACTTACAGAAGGGAAAGATTTCCTGCCAAATTTTTGTAAGAAAACATGTGGGCAGCTTAAAACTATTTCTGCTTCAAGCCCAACTGGTGTTGTGCAGTTGAGGCCGCTTGCTCGCTGCCTTTTATGCTCAGTGGCCACGGCGAGTGAGTGAGTAAACTCGTGTCCTTTGGGTGCCTGCTGCCTGAAAGGCACATGGCAGAGTATGGGCAGGAGTGGTCAGAACTGAGCATCTGAGAGGATTTCCTTCCGACAGCAACAATGAGGAAGAAACAGGCAGCTTAGGTGCATTTTCAGGATTTTTTTTCAAGGCTTTTATTCCCCAGTGTTGTCTTGGAGGAGAGAAGGGGTTCTGGAGGAAGTATGGATTATATGTAGTAGGCAAAACAGGCAGACTAGAGTGGGAGCAGAAGAGCTTTCCTTCCTTGCAGTGGTGGGAGAGATGGATGTCTCTCATAGGCATGTCTCTTTCTCCAGAGTAGATCTTCACTCTCCTGAGGCAAAGAGACAGTGTGCTGCCATGGAGGGGACAGGGAGGACTTGGGAGGGGCTGTGTGACAGTGCATTTTGTAGTGCACAGCAAGGTTCCTTCCATCCCTGCTGCTGTTTTGGACTCTGTTTTGATTTGTACCCTTGCCAGCGTGGTGTTGGAGAGGGCTGGGATGTGCAGTGGGGTGCATGCCTTGCACCACAGCTGGGTGACCCCCCTCAGCTGTTCCAAGGAAAACTCTGCAGGTAGTTTCTCGACATGAGAACGTGTTCAAAGTGCTGCTACAGCAGTAAAATTGGAATTTTTTTGCAGCAGGGAAATTGATTTGCCTTAGTTTTGCTAGTAAGTGGAGGGCTTCGTGGCTGGGAAAGGCAAGTCTCCTAAGCATCAGGTTTGCGTGCACGCCGGATCCAATTTGAGTAGTAAATTGGTGAGATGCACAGAGCCTTTTGGACATCTGCTGGATTCACAAAGGTTGGTGAGGCTTTCACGGCACTGTGGTGGTGTGGGCTCCTTTTCCCACGACGGGAACACGTGGGATCCGTCACTGCTGCAGAGCCAAGGACAGCTGGTCCTGCTGAGTGGGTGGCAGTGGGTGGGTTCCTACAGACACTGTCAGTGGGGCTCTGCTCCAG
This sequence comes from Sclerurus mexicanus, assembly GCA_013396755.1. Taxonomy (NCBI): domain Eukaryota; kingdom Metazoa; phylum Chordata; class Aves; order Passeriformes; family Furnariidae; genus Sclerurus; species Sclerurus mexicanus. The sequence goes on along the minus strand of VWZF01006953.1, from coordinate 158,076 downwards.
GAAGGAAACAGAGCTATTATCTGGGGATTTTTGGGAAAGGCACTGAGTTTCCTAGAGACAGGAGACACGGTGTTTGAGTCAATAAAGGAGAGCATTAGGACTCAGAGTAACTCGTGACATAATACAAGGTATTTAATCCTTTATTTCTGTTCCCATTATCTCTCCTGTCCTGTGATCTTACCAATCTGTATATTTTAGCGTCTCTGTTCGGGGATGGAAGTATGTGGACAAACGTGGATCACTTGCCTTCTGATATCGTTGAAGGAAATTCATGTTGGGTTGGTAGCTTTTTCTGCATGTCAGAACTTCCATGGAATAGAGGTCTGTCTTGCGTTGGGAACCTTTGGGGTGTAAAATGAGTACGTGAGCGGCCCTCTGTTTTGGGGACGAATGTGGCTTTACGATCAGAATTGGGAAACAGACAGAAATAAGTCTTTTGACAGCAGTTAGGGCCCAGGAGTACATTCCTGGTGGGAATTGTAGCTGTAGTCATTGCAGATGCAGGAGGAACGTGGCCAAGCTGACTAGGCTGGTTGCTGAAAGTCTGTGCTGGCTGAGAAATGCGTGCTGGCACATTTAGTGTAAAAATCTAAAGTATCTCTTGGTGAAGACCGCAAAAGTCTGTGCTTAGTCTCTTCTTAACCTTAGAAATGGAGTGTGCTCTGTCAGGGAAAATGCACCATGTGGAGGCTTCCTTTTGGGAAATTTATTTTGGATGGATAGAGATGATTCTAGTTGAAAGATAGGGGAGCCGTCTTGCCTGTGATGGACATGATGGGCTATAAATGCCTGTCCTCTTTTTCCTCTGGATCTGCATGGTCTGCTAAGTTCAGCAGCTTCCTTGGCATGGACTCCAAAGCAGAGGAGCTGCTCTGGGTCATCTGAGGGCTGGCTGCACCGCAAGAAGGGAGCGTGTGTTCGGGTCAGAGAGCTGCTCCTGCATGGACACACTTCAGCCCGCTGTTGTGGAATGTGGGTGAGGGCAAGGCCCCGCAGCTCTGTCTCTGCCCAGAGCTTTATTGCTGCCGGCTGTGTCCACATACAAGTTCGGGTGCCGTGTTCCCATTGTTCAGCTGTGCTGAACTACAATCCTTAGAAAAACAACTTGTTTCAACTAGAAATGGATGGGTGTGCACAGTTCTGAGCTGAAACTTTGACACAGCATGTCGGGCCAGGGAAAGGGAAGAGAGGAAAAGTACTCCTGAAAAAGCATTTTTGAGAGGTTGGGCCACCTTTAGGGGTGCAAAGCTGCTGTAAACTCCCTTCTCAAAGGATTAATAAAGGGTCCTCTCTGTTACAACAAAGCCTGAGAGGGACAGAGAAATGGCTGCTTATCGAGCTGTGAAAAGAAAGCTCAAGGTACTTGTCCTTGAAGACTCCACAGGCCACAAATGTGTAGACAAGCCCCCTGAAGTTAATAATTGGTAAATATAATAAATTATAATTTGGATTTCAACCTAGGCTCTTGTAGAGATAGCACTGAAACAATGCATTTGTGCTTTTTAACAGCTCGGAGTTTTGGGGGGGTTTTTTGCGTCTTTACCTTTTGCTTAGTTGTCACTTTAAAGGAAGATGCTTCAAGGATCCAAGTTGGTCGCTGTGGATCTGTCAGTGCAGCAAGGTGCTTCACTGCAGGCTTGGAAGTGCTTGGATTCAGAAGTAATTAAATCTATCCTTGGAATATATAGTCAAGGCAAAAGGTGAGTCCGGTGGAGAAGGAACGTGACCAACTGTTAGAGAAGGATTTTCTCTTTCTTGGGAGCTCACCTTCCTTAAACAAGGCTTAAGAGAATAATTAGTCCCTTGAAAGTAGGGCAGTGAGGAATAGGATGTAACAGTGCACAGCAGGACTCCTCAGTCCCTTTTTAGCTGTGCTCTCATTGTCTGGTGATGCTGGTGTTGCTGTGAATGAGGTGTGCTTCAGGTAGACACCCAAAATCTCCTGTAAGGAGCACAGTCGTGCTTAGTGTACTTCCCACTTTTTACATATTGAATGACAAAACTGAGACAGCTTCATATAGTGATGCTATTCTGTGCTCCTTGTGTTATTTCCGTCCTTAGTTCTTACTACTGGGTCCATCAAGGCTGGCTGTGGCACGATTAAGGATCAGTCTGTGGTGGTGGGTCCTCAGGATGTGTTTCTGCAGGGGGAGTGAGAGTCCTTGAGCTGCCCTTCAGGAAGACTCTAAAACGCCGTGTCTGTAGCTCTTGTTACCAAGCCCGTGGCACAGCCTGGGGGTCAGAGGAGCCTAACCCCCTAAGCTTTTCACAGCTGTGGGTGAGGAGGCCTGTTTGAGTGGCCCTATAAGTAACTTGGTAAGGAGCTTAAGTGATGCTTAGCTCAGGTGCTTGAGAGGGAGTCTTAGGGGGCTTCGGTTGTTGTTCAGGTGTGACATTGGGGCATTTTGGCAATGAGGGGAGAGGGTGATTCTGGGCAGCTCAGTTGGACCATCTCCTCCTTCGTGGTGCTGCGCTCACTTTGCTTTGTCTGTGCTGGAGAGCCTCAGCAGTGGGGAAGATGTGACAGGTGACTTGCTAAGGGTGCAAAAACTGCCTGCGTAGGCTCAGGCTGTCCCTTTAGTATCCCTCAGTTGCCAGGGGTATTTTTCACAGAGCAGTTTCCGTTTTGGTTCTGCAGTAGCATGGGAACAGCCTTTATTACAGGTGTTACCTGTTTGTCTGTGACTCTGATGTGCAGCACGGCATCTCGGGTGATATATATAGATTTATATGAGCTATTTATACACTCTCAAAGCTTTGCTTCTCTGGTCAGCTCTTTTCAAGCCCACTCCACAAGAGATGGTTGCTGTCAAAAGTCCAGTCTTTGTGGGGTTTGGAGGGAGAGTGAAGGTGCAAGCCTGCGTTCAGAGGGTTGGATCAAAAATGTGGCAGCTTTTTATTTTTGATGTAGGTGTTGTCTGAAGCTGAGCTTTCAGAAGTGTTTCAGTGGGGTGTTTTTATTGTGATTTTTATATCTTGTTATTCCTGTCAGAGACTAAAACGTGTATGTTTTTCCCCCACGTAGATGTGAAATTGGGGCAGGGAGCTTGAAACCATAGTGAGACGAGGTGTTGTTATTTTTACATTGGCATGAAATTTTCCTCGCCCGAACGGTTGCAGCTGAATACCAGTTAATGCATGAATTTGCTTAATGTGGAAGTGTGCCAAGTGCTTGGAATCAGGATTTGAAATGGAAAAAAGAGTATTATTCCTTGTAGTTTCACAGCGTTCTCACAGGCACAGCTTTCAGCCTGCCTGCCTCTCTGTTTTGCTTGCTGTGTGTGCTGCCGGGAATGCAGCGTGCGGAGGAGAGGAGGGAATTTTCCTGTGAATACCTCAGCACCTGTCTCGTCATCAGAAGCACACTGCAGTCCTAATGCAGGTGTCCCTGCAGCAGAGACTCCGCTGGTGCCAGTCTGGGGACTCTGTTATGCCATTTCAGCAGCAAGGACTGTTACTCCTCTCACCTCCCTCCCCCTCGGTGTTTTTGTTGGCTACAGCGAGAGAAATGGAGTGTATAGTTGAAGGAATAAAATGAAAGAAGATACTGTTGAGATGTTCCAGCTGCCAGACTTCAGATTTCTGCTGAACGAGGCACTTTGCTTTGGGGAGGGTCAGTGCACGTTGGGAAGACAACAGATCTGATTGTGTATCCCAGATAAGTGGGAGTGATCCTCACTGTGCAGGGAAGAGATGGTGCTGTCAGACGGTGTCTGTGGTGACAGTGCTGCTGTAGTAGCGGGGTAGGGCAAGTGAGAATCACACAGCTTGTTCCTCGTGGAAAAGAGATTGGAGGAAAACCCACAAAATCTGCGAGGCTGAAATGGAGTGGGCAGGATCATCTGCTGCACTTGGCTTTGGTGTCTGTTTTCCCTTGCAGTGACCAGGGAGCTGATCTTTAGATAAAGAAAATGGTGTCTTAAGGAGCCAGGAAACCATCACTTTCACTTCCGAGCCCTGTCGTCTGAATTGGCTGGTGGTGATGCTCCGGTTTGATCCACAGAAATGGCAGGCACTGCCAGAGCCTTGGCTTCAGTGAAGCTTGGATGGAATTTTTTCTCTAATACATTATTAATGCTGTGAAGAACTATGTCTTAAAATGCCTTGAAACCTGTGTAGCTAAGTGGTGATTTCACCTGAAAACATGTAGGTGAAAAGGCAGAACCGTACACTTTGCTTTAATCCTTACTTTGAGAAAGCCCAAATACATTCCCACTGTTTCATTTGAAGCGCTATGTGAAGTTGGTTTCCCTGTCTTGTTTCAAATCAGGGTATTTTTTCCACTCAGCTGTCCTGAAGCTGAGGTGGGTTCATGTATTTTGAAAGCATCAGAGGTGATATTCTGTGGGCTGAAAGGTAGCACAGTGAGGGAGGGCAGGCATGAAGCTCTTGCTTTAGTGTGGTGCATTATACGTCATAATTCGCGGGTTTGGAGTTGCCTGTTTACCTGTTGGGTTTTGGATCCTGAGCTGAAGAATACTGGGCCTGGTTTGCCATGTTCCGAATACATCATTGCTTTGTTTTAATTCACTCTTGCCTCACAAATGCCTTGATGTGCGTCAAATGGTTAGATGTAAGGCATTAAAGGTATCTACCATGTTGTGCAAAAGGAGCTTAGCTAGTTATCAGTCAGAGCTGGACTTTGTTCTTGCACTGGGAATGGGTTTTATTTCCTCTTGTGTGTTCAAGTTGCAGGGTAATAGTATAAACATTGCTATTTCTATATGAAACAGTCATAGGGGGTATTCCTGGTGTGAACAGCAAAAAATATATTGTTGTAAAGAAGTACTCATCAAAGTTTATGAATGACTGAGATAGAGATAGAGATATATATATACACTTTGTTTTTTGGTGCAGTGTCTTTGAGGTGTGAGAGCTAAAAGCGTTCCGGAGTGAAAGCTGAGATTATCTTGGATAGGAGTTGTTGGAGTGCCAGGGAAAGCAGTGTGACTGGGGGTCAGGCCTGAGGAGTTCCTCATGGAAATCAGAACTAAAGCTGCTCACCCTGAGGGAGTCATTTTTAGCTGAGTAAGGGAAGAATCTGGAGCGAGACCAAGGTCAGTGTAGTAGGGCTAAAGTTTATTAACTGACCTGGTGGTGGTGGGGGTTTTGTTCTGAATGTGGCTTTGCAACACCTGATGGACTTGAAAATCCTTCCTAAATTTCACGTTGTCTTTAAAAACCTTTTGCTGCTCTCCAAAAATTTGGGAACTGGGAAAAATCAACTAACAGCCCTTGCTGATGGGCAGTAAGTACCTCAGGAAGAACTAATCCAAAAGCAGCGTCAAAGTAAGTTTATTTGAGGGGTGTGCAGTTTGCTACCTGGCAAAGCCACTGGCTGTTGCTTGCCCACAGAGTTCTTCGAAAAGGCTTTGCAGTGGTGCTTGGAGGATCCGTTTGGCACCCTGTGGGTGTCAAACACCAGAGGCCCAAGTGCCAAGGTAAAAATTTAGCAATTTCTTAATTAGATAGGCAAAAGTTAGGGGAGTCGTCTGACAAAAGCTGCGTTGGATTGTAAAATAGAAAATAGGGACCAGCCTCAGGAATAAGGAAAAGCCTACACAGAAAAAAACAATTTCATGAAAGCTGGGGTTTTTTTGTCTTTTTAAAATACCTGCCTGGGCTAGTGTGGTTCATCCAAGCTGGGTTTCGGATACTGTTGTTGTACATTACGGTGCTTAAAAACACTGAAGCTTAAAAAATAAATCCTGTTACGTTAATAAGCCCAACTTGCTATTTCACAGCTGTGGAGAGCCGTTGTGAGCCTGACTGCCAGACACCTCAGTGCAATGCTCTGCTGCCTTGGTACTGCCTGAAGAACTGCTTAGTACTGCTTTGGAGCATGTCCTCAAGACAGAGAAATATGACGTTTTCTGTTTTCTTATTACAAATGGCCAAAACCCAGCTAGCAACTCGCACTGCTTCCAGCAAGACGTCACTGAGTATTTGGCCAAAGGTGCCTTGGAGGTTCTTCTGAGCAAGTGTTTGGGCTGGGTCATGCCACTGTGTGCCCAAAGGTACCATTTAAGCAACTCTTTGCTGCTCTTGCCTCTGCGTGGCACGTGTTACAGCAATATTATTTTAGTTTTTGTAGTTTGTATGTGATGTAGGGTCTTGAGTGTTTGCCCTGTGTTCATTTCTGGCTAAGAGAGCAGGAGCACAAGCAGTACTTGGTGCATGCGGGATGGCCTAAAGAGAAGGAGCAGGCGAATGGGATTGGCAAAAAGGATGCTTGGAATCAGGCCGGGGACCTGAGACAGGAAGGAGAAAATGACTTTCTACAGGGGGACCTGAGACAGGAAGGAGAAAATGACTTTCTACAGCCTTTTCTTAATGCCTCTGGGTTGTCCTTATAGCACGGCTGTGTTTGAGGAAAACTATAAATCAGTGATAACTTAATGCTAGAGATGCTCTGTAAATGAACGAGCAGAGCTGTGTATTGATTAGATGGATAATTAATGGGCTTGTGGCATTTGAAGTGAGGGTGGTGGGCGCTGGAAACCCAAGTGTTTTCTGCCATTAGTCACAAAGGACATTTGAAAGAGTTCATTTCGTTGTTCTCCTGTCGATAAAGTTCAGCTCGTCATAAAGCTCTGTGGTCCTGGTGGCAGGTTCTTCTGATAACAGTGTTAGAGTTGCTGTCATTTTAAGCTTGTGATGTTAATTTACATGTTATATACCCATTTGGGGATTTAAGAGACTTGCCCAGCTTGGTGCCTTAGTTGATGGTGTGGTTTTAGAGGAGCTGCATGGTGTTGGGTGCTGGATTTCTCTCTCCTAAGTGAAGGTGATGTGAAGAGATGCTTGTTTGTAGGTGGAGTGTTTCTTCCCTCCTCCCTGACGCGATGTAGAATTAGGAAGATGCTAATCCACATTTAGCCTTATAAGTAATAAATTTGGAATCCATAGGTAACTCAAAGCTTTTGTTCAAGTCCTTAATGCATGGATGTTTTTATTTTTGGGTTTGTTTCTGGGGTTTTTTTCTGTGTGTAGTTATTTGGTTTTCTGTTCGTTTTTTATTGTGAGGGAAACTATGGGAGGAAGTTTCTTGTTTGACCTTAGTTCACATCTGTGTGAGATGATGTGGAAGCTTCTGTATGGACTTGTGTCCACAGTGGGATCTGTGCTGATGGCAGTTTTCCCTGTGGCTGGCTTGATGGAGAGAGATGGATGAAGGTGGAGTTACCATCAAGAGCTCAGTTCTGTCTCTGTTGGATTGAGCATCGCATGGTGCCAAGAGTCGTGTCAGTCAGAGCAGCTCAGGTGTGCTTTGTCTTCCTGTCCTAACCTGGCATTTCTTAAAAGGCATGTTCAGTATTTTGTGTTTGGCGGTCAAAACACAAAATACTGACATCTTACGGGGATGTCTTCAGGGTGTACTGACATGAGTCCTGTTTGAGAGCAGCCAGAACTTGGGAATTTTGTCCTGTTTGATCACGGAAACACCAAGTACGCTAGAAATTACTGTGAGCCAAGTAAACCTAGGCAAGTACAGAATATGAGTTGTTTATTGCAGGATGAGAGAGGAGGAGAAATCTTGTAAAAGGGCTTGTGTTGGGGCCTGTCTGAACAATTGGGGTATGTCAGAGTATTGTTGGATCCGAGGAATACTGACGGAGAACGCAGATGAAACATTCTGATATGTGAGGTGGAGCATTTCTGTGCTCTTCTACACTTTTTTTTAGTTAGGGGAAATAAAATACATCTGAAGCCCTTTAAAGGAAATGTCTGTTTACTTGGCTTGGTGCATGGAAATGCTTTGTCTTCAGTCTGTAGCTTCTGTGGAGAAGGCAGGATTTTCTGAGAAACGAAGTGGAGTTTTCTACCAAAGGCAGTTTTATTACTCCACTGTTAAGACACTGTGTTTTGTCTCTGTTCCCTGTGTAGTATGCAGTGTCATATTGAAAAGGTGAAAAGGCAAGACTGTAAACCTAATGAAACTCTGAATCTAAATGGCAGTTTTGAGACTACAGAGGACTGTAACTGGACACTGGATGGGAAGTTCTGCAAGCTGCAGGTTGAAGGTGGATCTCTTCTACCTTGGAAAAGGAAAGATTTGTAATCTATGTTGAATGTTGTAGTCTGAAGTGTTTTTTTCAGTAAATTAATTTCTTGATGTTGTTCTGAAATGGTTTAAATGGCAGCACATTATACAAGCATTCCCAGAACTGTCTTGCAAGGAAGTTTTCTCCTGGTCCCTCGTGGGTGTCTCGGTGCTGTGTTGCTTGTGGGTGGATTTCTGTTTCTCCCTGTTCTCCTCGGGTTGTTTATTTTTCATCACACCACACTGATATTCTTAGCTGGAAGGAGGATTGGAAGATTTTTGCATTTGAAACTCAGACTGCATAAAAGACCTAATTTTGGGGAGAGGATGTGAGTGGGGGAGAGACGTTTTCCTATTTTGACTTAGTCCTTAGCAAATATTTCCTAGTGTTAGGAAGAACCACGACCAGCTGTTCACTATCTCGCTGGGAGGAGGGGATTTTTTCACTTAGTCTGAGCAGTTGGGATTTTGCATGGATTGGGTGAGCCAAGAATGCTTCCGACGGCTCCGGGTTTGCCTGTCCATTGGTGAAAGCTGCCACTTGGCTCCTGAACAGCACAGCAGTTCCTCTCTCTTGCTGCAGCAGCCTGTCCTCTGGAAGGAGACAAATGGCAAGTCCTCAGACGAACCCAAACTGGCCTAAAAGTGGTGGGGTAGGTGCAGGGAGCAGGGATGGAGAGTTCTTAGGACTGGGGAGGAAACAAGGAGTTGCCTTCACCGCTTTGCCAGGCTGGAAAGAGCAGCCTGCGTGACTGTCACTTGGGAAAAGTGCTGGGGAGCGACATGGAATGCTGCAGGACTGTCCTGCTTTGGGCATGTGAGCCACTTGGATCTGAAGCTGGAACTCCTCCCCTTCAGCTCTGTGTTCCCAGGTTTGGAGAAGAAGAGCAGAGAGGCTGCAAAGGAGCAGACGGAGGTTTCAGAGCTGCCCTCAAGATATGTGTTTCTGTATTGCCAGGAGCTGACCAGAGGTTTTGTTTCTCGGTGATGCTGTTGAAGGGATAAAAGGAAGAAATTTGGGAAGTAGTTCTCAGCCTGCCTTCTTTAACAAACACGGTGTTTAGGTTCAACCTGAACGTATCCGAGGAAGTGTTGAGCAGGAGGCAGAAGGCAAAGTTGTGTGAGTTCTACCCTTGTGGCAAGAGAATGGATGGGAGACTGGAGAGACCTGGGAGTCCTGAGATGAACCAGTCGCTTTTCTGGTTCATCTGCCCACGCAGATGGTTTCTTGGGGCATTTCTCTGCAGGAATCTCAACTTGTGATGCTCATGGGACTGCTCTGAAACTTTGGAGACACACATGAAGCTGAAGAAGTTTACTGTATTTCTGTCTCGCGTGCAGTATTCCCTGTGGAAATAGGTGGCTGCTGTACTACAGACAGTGACTGCTTTTATCCAGAGGTGGCTGAAGTTTAGTCAGTTGTAGGGATTGCTAGCACATGTGGTTTGTTGTCAGGCAGACTGACCTTTGGGTTGACTGGGATTTTGGGTTGGGATTGGGTTTTAGTTTTTAATTTATTTGGAGTTTGAAACTGGGAATTTTGGAAGCTGTTGAGTTTTGTAGAGGGGTGATTAAGCTTGGTCTTCATAATTTAATAATTACGATGACTGGTTCCCAGGCTTTGAATGTGTTCATGGAGCTCTTGGAGAAGTCTTCTCTAAACTGCTTGCCCCAATCCTCCTCTAACAGGCAGAATAGCACAAATGCATATTAGGGTCTTTCGTCTCTGGTATGCTCATCTCTTCCTTAATTTCTACGTGTTTCACAGCAAAATCAAATGGAGGGCACAGGGAAGTAGTATCTTGAGAAGAACCTGCACACCTCAGTGTCTGTTTCCTGAAAAAGGCAGATATAATGGGTTGCATATTGTGTAGACAGAGTTTTAAATAAAGGTTTTCTTGAGAGAGAACCTGTGAAGCTCTTGCATGTTGTGTTGGAGTTGATGGTACTTTGAACCTGTTACTGGTCCTTTTGGTTGTTTTCTTTGCAAGTTGTGATAGGAGACATCAAACTTGAAATGGGATAGCCGAGGCCAACAAAGTAGTTTAAAAACAAATGCTTAAATGGTAATTAAGTCTATTTTGGTCTGTTATATCATTCTTAAAGCAGATCTGTTACTTTCCAGGTGGAATCATTTATCTTGGATCAGGATGATCTGGAAAACCCCATGTTGGAAACAGCTTCCAAACTGCTGTTGTCGAGTACTGCTGATGGTGCTGACCTAAGGACAGTGGATCCCGAGACCCAGGCACGATTAGAAGCTTTACTTGAAGCTGCGGGTAAGTCCTCATGTCCCATGCAGGTTTAACCCCAGAGCCCTTGTGCGAGTCCGTACTGGAATGGCTTGCATAAGGCTCATCCATGGCAGCACGATACAGCTGTGAATGTGCTGCTGAGGGACTCGGCAAGGGTGTCACAGAGCAGAAGGGAGTTTGCACAGAGCCTTTCAGGGCTTGGGCGATCATGTGAAGGTGCTTCAGGTGAGGTCCCTGCAGTGTGGGGTTTCCAAAAGCCCTTGTCAGAATGGAGGCCTACCTCGGCTTGCACCATTGTGTCGAACCCTAAATTGCACAGTGGGGTTTGATTTTGTAAGTGTTGCTCTCTGAAAGGCTTTAGCAGTTGCTTAAGTAACTATCAGTGGTTGGAAAGCGATGCCCTCTGTGGACTGGGGGGCTTTAATCACGTGCAGCGTGTGAACTGTAAGCAGTTAATGCCGTGTTTGGAAGCCGTGGTTGTGCGCTCGGGCCGGGCCTCACAGGCTCACCTTCACCTTGTGTGTTCTCTCCCTCGCTGCCGCGCGCCGCCGTCCCTCGGGAACGGGCGTTGGAACGGAAGGCATCGGGAAGCTGTCGACGGCTGACGGCAAGGCCTTTGCAGACCCCGAGGTGCTTCGCAGGCTGACTTCCTCGGTCAGCTGCGCTCTGGATGAAGCTGCCGCGGCGCTGACCCGCATGAGGGCGGAGAGCACGGCCAGCGCCGGCCAGACCGACAAGTAAGGCCGCCGGCTCTGCCTTGGTGTGTCGCTTCTGCGAACTCTTGCTCAGGTGGGATCGGTGCCACCTTAGCACCTGCCGTTCTCCTCCTAAATGGTTCTGGGCTGGCAGTTTTCACTGACTGGAGAGTGAAGCAATAAGTGCCGCTTAGAATTCAGGAGTCATGCTCCAAGGAATCTATCCTGGCCGACTGTGGAAGCGTTTCTAAGCTCTTCAATAGCGTGGGCCTTTACAACTGTACCAAAAAGTGGCAAATCCTGGAATGGGTCCTTCAGTGGTGGCATCAAACTGGCTTTGGGATCAAAAAAACACCTTTTAGGAACTTTTTAATTGAGGAAGGGAAACAGGCTTGAGGGACTGGAGTTTCATGGTGGTCAGCATCACTTAGGACCCTGGACAGAGCCTCAGACAGGGAGTTGCTGCTCTTATGCTCTTTATTTGTGCAATTTTGTCTTACTGGGTTGTTCAGGAGAGAAAGAAAAAAAATGCTTTCCTTCTGGGCTCTCATTAAGCTTTAATGAAGTGGAAACAGCAGGGAGAACAAGTGCTGCTGTGCTGGTTGGAAATTTGTTCCTTCTACACCGAGTAACTCCAAAGGAACATGCCTTGGTGAGGGGATAGGACACACGAAGAGCGGAATAATTCTGGGCCATGTCTTCTGTTCTGTGTGCATCCCTCCTCCTCCTCAGCCTCCTCTTTCTTGGGAGAAGTGGCTGTTGCCAAAGTTTTTACCAGGACAGAGAATCTGAGAAATAAAAATAAACAGCGACATGCAGTGAACAGGCATATTTGACAACTAATTCTCCATATGTTGAAATTGTCTGGTTACAAGATTCCGGTATTTTTGCAGCACAGGACAAAGGAGGAGTGGTTGGTTTTGTTTTCTTAAGTTTTCTTAAGATGGACAGGTGATTCCTGTGTCCTCTGATCCTGGGGTATCCTGCAACTGTTTCTCCTGGAAACTTCTGTTAAAAATTAATAAGAGGAGTGGATATGGACATGACTTAGTTTTCAGCCAAGTTAGCTGGGAAACCTCAAGTGTAAAACCGGCACTTCTTTAATTAGCAGTTGGCACGTTTTTAGCTGGTGTTTCTTATTTTGCTGCCCGAGTCCTTGCAGCACGTTGGGTTTCAGGCACTCCAAGCCCAGTCCCTTTTCCCTGCTGAATGCTCTCTGTCTCCTCAGCCGCAGCTTGGCCGAGGCTTGTTCCGAAGGAGATGTGAATGCCGTGCGGAAGCTGCTCATTGAAGGCCGGAGTGTGAACGAGCACACGGAAGAAGGGGAAAGCCTCCTTTGCCTGGCCTGCTCAGCAGGGTATTATGAGCTTGCACAGGTTGGTCTCCAGGCTGTGTTCGGTTTGTGTGTGTTGTACAAAGCCGAGCGTGAAATGAATGCATCCCAGTCTCGCACACCTGCAAGGGGTGTTAATGGGGTGGGAAATCTTGGTCTCATGCACAGAGTGACTGTTGCTAATGCATTCCGGGGTTTGTGGGGAAGCTGGGGGCTTGGAGGGGGTGTCTGGGGCATCCTGGTCGGTCGCTGCGGTGTGGCTGATCCCTGCGTGTCGGCAGGTTCTCCTGGCAATGCACGCCAATGTGGAGGACCGGGGCATCAAAGGAGACATCACGCCTCTCATGGCCGCTGCCAACGGCGGGCACGTCAAAATCGTCAAGCTGCTGCTAGCTCATGGTGCTGATGTGAACGCACAGTCATCCACAGGTGAGCAGAGCCACTCGGGAGCCACTGGGCGGCCAGAAACTGGGGAGGAGTGGCTCTCTGCCAAGCAAGGCAGAATGCTGCCTTGTGGTTTTGCAGTTTTAAATTCTTCTTGTTTCAAATGAAACTCTAAAATAGTGTCGGATGCAGATGTACAAATGTGGATAAGGTCAGTAACTCCAAAGTGTCTGAGTACTTAGAATTTGTTGTCGCATTTTAAGCACGGTTTAATAAGTTTCAGCATACATGGGAAAGGTATTTTCTGGCAGGTCTAGGAAAACAAGGGGGAAATCGGAAACATGAGAAAATGGCCTTCTTCCCACGAGAATTTGGTAGGCATCTGTGTTGAAGTGACCCGATTGGGAAATCTTCTAAGTTTCTGCAGCCTGGGAGTGGAGTGCTGGTGTGGAGTCAGCAGTGATTGACAAATGGAGATAGCCCTGAGCTAGGAGGAGAGAGGGAGACCAAAAGGCACCTTATTTACTTTTGTTATATTTTTTTCATTGAAGTAGTCTCAGTAACAATACTGCCTTGACCTTTCACTTTCTTCAAGATATCTTTCGTAGAGGCAGATCCTTTGACTGTTCTGTTCAGATTGATGTTTTTGTAATTTTTCTTTGGAGACATGAAAAGGATGGGCATTTTGGAACCAGCCCTTTGAGACTTCATTTAGAAGCAGCAGCAGCTCAATCTGCTCCCAGTTTTGAGCTTTCGTTCTTACAGCACAGGGTGTCTCTGTTGATGAACAGGAAAAAGGATGGGGTTTTGTGATGGAAGTCGGGCTGGAAATGGGAAGAGAGGTGGATCAGCACCAGCACCAGGAGATCCTCAGTGTGTCAGCACCAAGCTGCTTGGTGTCATTACTTATTGTCCCCTCCCTGTAGCCTGAAAAGCCCTGTTCCACCAGGTATCCGGGTAAAAGGGATGGAATGCAGTGGCAGGTGAAGTTCGTTCTATAGAAACACCATCCAACTGTGATTCCACCCCTCCCTCTCTCCGGCTTTAGGGAACACAGCCCTGACCTACGCCTGTGCCGGGGGCTACGTGGATGTTGTGAAGGTGCTGCTGGAGTCGGGCGCCAGCATCGAGGACCACAATGAGAACGGCCACACGCCGCTGATGGAGGCGGGCAGCGCCGGGCACGTGGAGGTGGCCAGGGTGCTGCTGGAGAACGGCGCGGGCATCAACACGCATTCCAACGAGTTCAAGGAGAGCGCGCTCACGCTGGCCTGCTACAAAGGTACGGGGCACGTGTGGGCAGCTGGCACGGCTGGGGAGGGCCCTTCAGCCTTGCTGTGCGGGACCCCGTGCGTTTAAAGGCTGCCAACAGACACCTGGGGATGCTTTAACCCTGCACATATAAACTGGCCTGTGTGGAGAGTTTATTGAGGTGCAAGCCTTGGGTCAGAGTCATGATGCTTAAAGATGCTCTGTTAAATGAATTTGGAGACAAGGAAGTAATACTGTAGAGTAACTGTGCTGAACTCCCTGTATTGTAGCTGCATTACCAAAAAAGCTTTGGTTAGATATAGAAGTTACTTCATTTCAAAGGCCTTAGCACTTGTTAAAAATGCAGAATCTAAGACCTTGCTTTCTAGGTGTCAATGCTTGGGCAACAGCCCTTTGTTGCCTCCCTTCGAGCATTAGGCAGTGATCTTGCATCACCCAAGAAAGGGGTTGCAATGTTTAATTAAGAGGCCGAATGCATTCCCTCAGCTCAGCAACTGCTGTTATAGTCACTTAGGAAATATTGTTTTAGAACGATTAGAGTGGCCTTTGGCATCAGAGAGTGGTTGATGTTGGTGGCAGAGGTACTTGTGTGGCACCTGTGTAGGAGCTGGTCTTAGTATTTCATTCATGTTTTTTACCTGCCTTGATAAATTCTTGGTTCAGTGTTGCTGAAAGCCATCATGAACTGTGGTGGCTGTCAGAGCAAAGGCTGTGTTTGAAAGACAGGAGTGAGACCCCAAAACCCGTCCTCCCTGAGGACATGTTCTTGGCCTCTGAAGCCTGAAGTGAGGCCGGAAAGCAGAGGTGAAAAGTTAAAAGGCTGTGCATCGTCCGTGCTTGAATTGTATTTATAGTAACTACACTGTTAAACCTCTGTGCATATTGATTGCAGAGACACAAGCATGTCTTTCCAGAGGAAGTGGGGTTTTTAGGTTGTTACCTTCATTATGTACTTTAGACCCTTTCTATGAGTTGTGAAATGCACTTTCTCAAGCAGTTTCTCTTTGTGTGTTTTCTTCACACAGGCCACCTGGAAATGGTGAGGTTTCTGCTGGAAGCTGGTGCAGACCAGGAGCACAAGACAGATGAGATGCACACTGCTCTCATGGAGGCTTGCATGGTAAGAGACCATGGAATTTACAAATTACATAGCTTCGAGTGGGCAGATTTGTTGAAATACTTTGAAGAATTCTAATATGCTAAACATCGTGCTGTGGGAGGCATTTCACACGCCTAGGTGATGTCGAAGGAGTTTGTAAGCAGAGTTCTGTGTAGGTGGTTACCTGTGTGACA
Organism: Sclerurus mexicanus; assembly: GCA_013396755.1. NCBI lineage: Eukaryota > Metazoa > Chordata > Aves > Passeriformes > Furnariidae > Sclerurus > Sclerurus mexicanus. The sequence goes on along the minus strand of VWZF01006953.1, from coordinate 142,800 downwards.
CGTGTCAGTACGTTCACATCGCCACGTGCTCCTTCAGGATACACGATCAGAAGCTGTTTGGGCAGCAACTAGGAAATGGAAGGGGAAACTTCTAACTTTGTACTCATCAGTGCTTTGATGTTGCTGCTTTGTCCATCTGAGGCAGTTGTATTCATCTGAATTTTTAACTTCATTGTTAAACAGAGGATTCATCTCTTAAATTTGCTTTTTCTCCTTCTCTCCAAGTAGATCCCTCATGGGTTGGGTTTTTCATGCCATTAGCCCTGTGTGGTGTCACACTGTGAACCCATGGCCTTGGAAAAGAGGACAGTAAATCCCTATTTAGACTGCCCTTCCCTGAAACAACTGTAGTTATTCTAAAATCAGGCAGTTATGTCTGTTCAGGGAAGTTAATGGCTTCGGATGGGGGAATCATTAACAGAAGCCATTATACTTCTCAGAAGTTGCTGCAAAGAAAGTCACGTAGATAAACAGGACTCCAGCTGTCCTTTATCTCACCCTGAAATCTTACTAGAGCAGCCACTTAAATATCCTGGGCACTGGCCTGGCAGCCAGTTCCCTGACAGGTGATGATAAAATTACCTTGTTTGATGTTTCTGTTGCGTTCTCATCGGTACATCTTTTTGGTGGAGCTATGGATCAAGCCCTTCTTTTCTTGCCACACTTTCCCCCGCTTTGACCTCCACCAACAGACTGAAGAAACGCCATTAGACTCACAAAAGTGTTGAGACCTAATTTTTATTAAGAATTACTGAGCAGTAGGAAAAAACTGTTCCCTCATTTCTGCAGGAAGCTGTTCCCAGGGAGGCATTTCCACACTGCTGCTCAGAGCTGGCAGATAGCTGAGCGTCTCATACCTTCAGCTCTGCTGCAGAGACGAGACAGCTTCCTCCAGCAGTGTTTAAAAAGCTTGCAGTGTGAAATGAAGCAGAGCAGGGACTTCCATCTCAGCGTGTTTTTTGTGCAGAAACAGTTAGTGCTCTTCAATAACAGAAGAGAACTTTCTTCTCTAGAACAGCCCTGAACTTGGCTGTGTGTTACAGAACTGTTTATCTGTGGCGTAGCAAGGGAGGGTTTAAACCTTGTCCTACAAGGCGTTCAGGAAGAGTTTTTTATAGACAGCGGCTAATATTGATTTAATGCAAATGAGGTGTTGGGCAATGGCACTTGCCCTGTGGGAGCCAAAAGCAGGTTGGTCTAGTTTGAGTTTCCTCTCAGTGAAGGACTGATGGCCACAGAGCTTCATCTTTAAAATACAGCTGCTCTTGTGCAGGTCACTGAGTGACTTTCTCTGATCTTTTAGCAGTTGGGAGGCTTTTCCTGGCTGTGGTAGCAGAGCTGAAGGGCCCCACCCCACTGCAAGGTTTATTAAGGCAGGGATCCAATTCCCTTGTGTGGTGAAGCACCAGCAGTTCTCCTCCAGGCTGCTTGGCCCACATAGGAAGCTTTGAAGCCAACCTTGGTGCTGCTGTGTGCCATCCTCCTCATGGGTCGGGGTGAGCACTGAGCTGTCTTGCCAGAGCCTGATGGCTGAGGCACCGTCTCTGCATTTCCCTGAGGAGAGATTCTTTGTGGAGTCTTGGAGTTTTTCCCTAAAATAGCACTGTCATTTCATGTAAAAGGTGAATATGTCCTAGTTAATGTCCTAGATATTTTTCCAAGAGGAAATCGTTGTTTTGCTCCCTGGATATCAGAAGAAGGTATAAAACACTTGGGAAAATGAAGCGGAAAAATGTCAGATGCAGTTTGGTATTTTGTCTGGAAAAGAGATTTTTGGAGCTGTGGTTTCCAGCTTGGCGAGGACGGCCGTGGCTGCGATTTGCTGCCTCTTAGGAGGAGTTAATCTGAGATCAAGGTGTACTTACCTGGTTCAGAGGCAACCTTGGGATAGCCTGGTGAGCAGCTGTTTATTCTCTGCAGCCCTCCCCTGTTTGGTGTGTGAAGTTATGGTTACTGCAGGTTGGAATGATGGCAATTTTCTCATGGAGAAAAGCAGCTTGGAGGGTTCATGCTGTTTTTGGAGCACAGCGACCAGGCTGGTCTCTGCTTCTGTCTGAACAGAAGCAGAGTGGAATAGCAGTGGGATTTGTCACTGTCAGGCCTCCAGTGTAAACATGGAGCTGAAAAGCCACTTCAAATAGTTCCTGAGTTCAGGCCATACTGAAAACATGACGGAGATCCTCTGCTCAAATATTTCTGAGGGAAGAAAGCAAACTTAGGAGCTCCCTTTTGGTAGAACAGGTTTGAAACAGGCATGGTCATGGTACCTGGAAAAGCTTGCCAGGATCCTGCCAAGGGAATGTCACTCTGATGGCTCCTGGGATGTGTGAGAAACCCCCGACAAACGGGTTTGGTTTGGCTTGTCTCTTGGAGGGAGAAAGGAAGTCCTGCCACTGCTGCTACACTGAGCAGTGAAATAGTTTTTTTGCAGGAGCCCAGAGGCAGGCCAGGTCAGCGTGCACGGCTGCTTCCTGAGAAAGGAGGGAAGGAACGAGATTGTGGTGTTGTTCTTATGGAGGAGGCCCTCTACTGAAATAGTGGCAAGCTCCCTCTCAGGTTTCTGGGTCTTATTTTGGGGTGTGTGTCCTCCAGGGAAGTTGATCCCAAATACTTGAACCCGAGTCTGGTATGAAGAAGTTGTCCAGTTTGTTACTTACACCATTAACAGGCAGTTTTGTTACGAGTTTCATGGCATTTCAGTTTTGAATTCAGCCATATTCTCTAAAATATGCTCGAGGTTTCTTCAGGTGCCTCTTTAGTGGGAGATCTTTAGCTTTTATCCAAATACTTAGACAAGAAAGGAAAACTGTTAAGCAAGTTTAATTATACCTTTGGTGTTCTTTTACTCACTCCTTGCTTCCCGTGCCTGCCGAGGGAAGCTGAGCCTGTGAGAAAGCTGTGCAGAAAGCAGTTTGTCTCTTTGGGCACTGTGCTGAGCCTGGCTTTGTGCATTGGCAGGACGGGCACGTGGAGGTGGCGAGGTTGCTGCTGGACAGCGGCGCTCAGGTGAACATGCCCGCGGACTCGTTCGAGTCGCCGCTGACTCTGGCAGCCTGCGGCGGGCACGTGGAGCTGGCGGCCCTGCTCATCGAGCGCGGCGCTAACCTGGAGGAGGTCAACGACGAGGGCTACACGCCGCTCATGGAGGCGGCCCGGGAAGGCCACGAGGAGATGGTGGCGCTGTTACTCGGGCAAGGTACCTGTTGGGGGGCCCTCCGTGGGCTGGAATTCACCAGGCAGCTGCACGGATTTGGGGGGGAGCGCTAAGTTACTGGGGTTTCTGTTTGCTTTGGTAATAAGGTGCCTCGTGCACCAGGAGCTGGTTTATCTGCTGATCCTGCTCATTCTAACTGGGTCCTTTTTGTTGTTTCAAGGAGCAAACATCAATGCTCAGACAGAGGAGACGCAAGAAACCGCCTTAACTCTGGCTTGCTGCGGAGGGTTTTTGGAAGTGGCAGATTTTCTCATTAAAGCAGGAGCTGACATAGAACTTGGGTGTTCCACACCTTTGATGGAGGCCGCTCAAGAGGGGCATTTGGAGCTGGTTAAATATTTATTAGCTGCAGGTATGGAGTCACTTTGTTAACAGTTTTGTAAAGACTTAATCTGACTCTAAGAGGAAAAGTACATCTTTCGATATTCATTACATTTTCATCAGCTGCCTCTTGAAGTTGACTGCAAAAGTCTGTGGAGCCCTAAATTATTTACTGGTTGGACTCTAATTTAGCCTTTGAAGGTTGACTTGCTGTAAACTTGCTTGGAACTGGACTTACAGTTTATTTCTTTATGATCAAGTTAACAGTTCAATAGGTGCTGGATTGGAAGGGGGAAGTTCACGTTGCTGTCTGATCTTGTGAAGATGATGCAGACTTGCATATTTTCTGTAATGGACTTCATAAAGCTCACGTGGTTTTGCCACCACTCTTTCAGGGGCTAACGTGCACGCAACGACGGCCACGGGTGACACAGCCCTGACATACGCCTGTGAAAATGGCCACACTGATGTAGCAGATGTCTTACTTCAGGCAGGTGCAGATCTGGTAAGTCGTTACCTCCTTAAAAAAATCTAATTATGAAATAAAACTACTGGCATCTAATAATTCCTTAATTTTTGGTTTTGCTGAAAGTTTACACATTTGCTGTTAATGGCCATAGTTGTATTCAGATCTTCTAGCCTGTTCTTCTAACTAATTGAGAATTGGTGGTGGTTCTCTAATGTATTTTAGGCTGTTTAATTACCTGAAGTGCTGTGGTCAGTTACGTGACCAGTTGCTCTGGTGACTGATGTCTAAAGCATTTCCAAACCATTTTAGGTTGCCTGGACACGAAAACAGGGGATTTCATTCTTTCGTCATGGTATTCAGCTTCAGCTTGTTGAGCTGATTCTGGATTAGTCCTTGTACCTGCAGATTTGTTCTGTTCCTTATGCAGCAGACAGTTCTGTTTGGGTGTGATCCATGTGGTGTGCTGTAACAGAATTAACATGGTGGAGGTAAATTGGTTTATACATTTCAGCAGGCTGGTACACCAGCGTGTTACCGAAAGGCGAAGTTAAGCGTGACAGAAGACATCCTGTTTAACTAAAATCCCCACCGTGTGCCTGAGTGCTTCTTGTCCAAGAGTCTCACACCTGTACAGAGACAGGTGGTAGATGAGTCATCTGCCTTCAAGATACCCTCAGTTCAAATGCCAGCTGACTATTTGCATCTGAGTTTGTGAAACGCTAAAACACGATGTTCCCTGTCTACGACTTTCCATTCAGAAAACCACAGGGTCGGCTGGCTGCCTTTCACATGTGGTGCTTTGGATTTTGAAGCCTCTCTTTATCTGCTCTAGGAGCATGAATCAGAAGGTGGAAGAACCCCTCTCATGAAAGCTGCCAGGGCAGGTCATGTTTGCACTGTTCAGTTCTTGATTAGCAAAGGTAAGAGTGTGGAAAGGTTTGGGTTTCCCTGGTGTTAGAAATACTCCGAGTTAGGAACATGTCAGAACTAGTGTAACTTCCTTGTATTTGTTTCAAATGTCTTAACTCAAATAGGTCATTGCTTCTCTGAGATATGTAATGATCACCTCTGAGTTTCTGCTGAGATTAGTGGGACTGCAACTAGTAACAAAAATAGTGTATTCCTGTCTGATTCCTAGCAAAAGCAGCAATACTAGAGGTTACTGGGGTCTCCATGCCCCTGCTGCAACCTTGGAGCACTGTTTTCAGGAGTTTTAATTTCAGGTGCCTCTGGGTTGCCAGGTTTTGACTATAACTTGCTTGATGTTTTAATACAGAGCCTGGAATATTTTTTTTTCCTCTCTCTTGAGCTGGTTCTGTTGGATTTTTCTTGTCCCTACCCTGTATGGAGCAGGACAGCCAGCAAGATGGAATTTTCCCTGTGTAGATTGCAAAGTAGCTCTTTTTTTTTTCCCCTGTTGCTTTTGGTAGAGTTGTTTTGATAGGCCTGTTGAAGTCTTCTTTAACTGATCTTCTCCCCCTCTGTTTTTGCAGGAGCAAATGTGAACAGGACCACAGCTAACAACGATCACACAGTGTTGTCACTGGCCTGTGCTGGGGGTCACTTGGCAGTTGTGGAGTTACTGCTGGCTCATGGTGCTGATCCCACACACAGACTGAAGGTCTGTCCCTCACCTCCCTCGTTTTCCTCGTAATAACTGATCATCAGTCTTAAAATTAAGGACACCCAAGCAAATTCTCTCCTTTTGTATTCCCTGCAACTGATACAACATGTCAGATTTAAATGGATGTAAGATGCAGGAGCTGGTGTTTCCACAAGCAGGTGTTGTGCTCATGAACATATTTCTAGAAGTAAGGGTTAGGACGAGTGCTGCTCCATTATCACCATGAGTGGGAAGGCTGATCTCCAGCTGCAGGGGCACAATTGTGGAAGAGGAAGGAAAATTTTTAAAAGTACTGATCTTTTTTAAAATAGTTCACCGAGGCCTGAGGTTTAGATGTGAACTTGCTGTTGATGGAGTGAATATTTACTAAAGCAGAAAGCAGATGACAGGTACTGCGTTGTGCCCGCCAAAATACTGCAGGGCTGTTTTGGTGAAGCTCTTTTCTAACCCTGTGGTCTCTCCCTCTCCAGGACGGATCCACTATGCTCATCGAGGCAGCCAAAGGTGGTCACACCAGCGTGGTCTGTTACCTTCTAGATTACCCAAACAACTTGCTCTCTGCTCCTCCACCCGATGCCACTCAGCTGACCCCACCATCCCATGATCTAAATAGGGTAAGATTCCAGGGCTGGTGGTCTCTGGGGCTTTATTACCGTTCTTTTTGCAACTTAAGAGTCTAAAGATGAGGGAAGAGTCAGTCGTGTCATTCCATGACCTGTAGGTGAACAGACTGAAAACTACTTTGAGCCATCATGAAAATGGGGAAGAGTTTTGAGCATTATCATGTAGTGCTTTCATCATGCTTATTTTTCTCCAAATATTATTAGAAAAAATGGGGGGGGGACCAGCAAGTGTAAAGGTCTGCTTTAATGAGGCTCTTCAGAATTTGATTTGTGGCCCTGTGTGGCTTGTGTTTGCTGTTCCACAGTACAGCCCTGTGCCATGCTGAGCACGCTCTGGCAAGTAATTTTTGAGGTTAAAAATGCCAGGTATATCGAGGTCCAGTGAGCTGCGATTGTTAATTATTGAACTGGGCGTATTAAAAGCCGTATTAAATGTTCTTAGTGACCATTGAAGTCTGCTTTTCTGACAGGTTTTGTTTGCCTTCTGTTGAATTACAACTAGCATAGAGTATGAGAAAAGTAATCTGTTAGTTTCCAACATTTTAGGCTCCTCGAGTACCAGTGCAGGCGCTGCCCATGGTCGTCCCACCCCAGGAGCCCGACAAACCCCCTGCTAATGTCGCCACCACCCTTCCCATCAGAAATAAAGGTCAGTTGTAGTTCTGCAGCTTATTTTCTACACATCCTTCTGAGGCAGAAGGTACAGGCTTGCACTTGTAGCAGAGTAGTTCCTATGAAGAGTCTTTATGGATTCAGCCAAGGAAACTGCCATTTGGAATTTTTATTTTTTTTTTTATATTTTTTTAAGGATTTGCTTATCCAGCAAGTATCAGTCATCTAACCCTGTGATCACAAAGTGTCAAGAAATCTGCCTAAGTAAATAAGTTAAAATCTATATTAGTCTGACGTACTGGACTAATGCAAAATGTCACCCAGAAGCCTATAGAAATTGGATAATGGAAGTTGCAAAAATCATGTTAATCTCCATATTGTAGTTGATTTGCTAACTTGTGTTTCCTTAGGATAGTAGTCTCGGAGTGGGTTTGACTAATTGGACTGAAGGCGGAATTTCTTGTGCTATAAAATCTTTAGTCTGACGTGGCTCAGGTCCTCCTAGGACTAAATTTGCATCTATTTTGCTATCGCCATTTTGACACTTAATGCTTTCTGTACTTAAGAATTCTCTTCCAAAACCAATTTTTATCAAGGATCAGCAGTAGCAAATACAGGCGTGCATGTCCTAAAATTAATGCTGTGTGTACACTTGTATTGTTCTGGAGATACAGCGAGGATGGCTGGAAGAAGCCGGGCACCTCCACTGCCTCAGATCCTGAGTTTTGATTTGCCTTTCGCCCTTCAAAATTAACCGATTGTTGCTTCTCCACCTGGTATGGCAGAGCATGTCAGCTGTGTTACTGGGGACTTCTGCATAAAAGACCAGTTGGATTAGTCCATCGCTCGTTCTTGCAGGACGGCTGAAATATTTGCCTTGCTTGGGCAGAGAGCTGAGTTTTGGCACAGGCAAAATCATGTCTGCTATGGATAAAATGTAGTGGCTAAGGACACCCTGTTAGATCCTGCTAAATGTAAATGACTATCCTGGGTTCTGGCGCTGTTTGTCACCTGAGCAAAGCTGGATACCTGGAGCAGAAGGATTCCTAGACCTAGAAAGTGTAGCGCTTCCTAAAACGCACCGAGTCGGTCGCAAAACCGGTGGCCTAGACCAGTCCCCGAGATGTTTTTGCGTCCCTTGGGCTGTAAGCGTATGTTCCTGACCTAGCACCATACCAGACGCAGGACGCAGAGTAAAGAGGCAGCACGCCCTTGCTTTTTGCTCCCAGTTTTCCGGGAGCAGCACCCAGTAACAGCGGCTCGAGGCGATCGCTTCCTTTGGCTAAAGCATGCCGGTGGTTGGAGTAGGCCTGTCACCGTAGCGCAGGGCTGTATGTGCAGGAATGGGTGCTGTTAAATTGCAGCCCTGCTCAGGGGTTCACGTTGGTAGGTGCTCCTGCAGGGCTGTCGGGGCACGCCGGCCCCCCGTGGGCGCTGGGCTCCGCAGGGCCCGGCAGTAGCTCTGTAATGAGGATGCCGTTCGTGTGCACTTCCATTGGTTCTGAGGGGGTTTCTTTTTCACACAGCTGCTTCTAAACAAAAGTCCAGCAGTCATTTGCCAGCAAACAACCAGGATGTACAGGGTTACATCACCAATCAGTCTCCAGAGAGCATTGTAGAAGAGGCTCAGGGCAAGTTGACAGAGCTGGAGCAGAGGATAAAAGAAGCCATAGAGAAGAACGCTCAGCTGCAGTCCCTGGAATTGGCACACGCTGACCAGCTCACCAAAGAGAAGATTGAGGAGCTGAACAAAACGAGAGAGGAACAAATTCAGAAGAAACAAAAGATTTTGGAGGAACTGCAGAAAGTGGAGCGAGAGTTACAGCTGAAAACTCAGCAGCAGCTAAAAAAGCAATATCTAGAGGTAAAAGCGCAAAGAATTCAGCTCCAGCAGCAGCAGCAGCAACAGTCTTGCCAGCATCTGGGACTACTGACTCCCGTTGGGGTAGGAGAACAACTCTCAGAGGGAGACTATGCACGATTGCAGCAAGTGGACCCCATCTTGCTTAAAGATGACCCCCAGCAAGCTGCTGCGCAGACGGGTTTTGCACCAATTCAGCCTCTGGCCATGCCACAAGCTTTGCCTCTGGCAGCAGGTTCCTTACCTCCAGGGTCCATCGCAAATCTTACAGAACTGCAAGGTGTTATAGTTGGACAGCCAGTGCTGGGCCAAGCACAACTAGCAGGGCTGGGGCAAGGAATACTGACAGAAACACAGCAAGGGTTAATGGTAGCCAGCCCTGCTCAGACGCTCAATGACACGCTGGATGACATCATGGCAGGTGGGTTTATGTTGTTATGAGCAGGTATAATATTTGCTTGACCAGTTGAGGGTATGTCCACTTCTTTATATATGTGTGTGTGTGTGTGTTTGTGTATTCCCACGAGTTCTAAAGCAAGTACCACTTGCCCTCTCATCCCTGTCTTGAGGAGCTGGGAAAATTGGCTTTAACTTTTCAGTTTGCAGGAGTGAGCTAACTGGTGCCAGTTGGCCAGGTTGGTATGGTGGAGGTGGCAATTTTAACTCTTCCTAACTTGGAGGGGGGCCAGTGCCAGGTACAAACAGTGTGTTTTGGTCTGATTGTAGCTCAGAAACAACACCATGACAACGCTGGTTAGCACTTTGGACTAGCTGAGAGCTGACTTGGAGGAGGCTGTGAGCAACTCAGTACCACATCAAGCCTAGAATCTGTGAGGAGCTTATCTTCTGAATAAGAGCTGTTCTAGCTGGCTTTAAAGAGTTCTGCCTAGAGGAAGTTTTTACTCCTCTTGGGATAAAAAGATGATAATCCCATGACTTTTAAAAATATCTACTCATAAAAATGGCTGCTTTGCCAGCAAGAAACATGTTTAGCCTGACCAAAGGCTTGTTGTCACTTCTGAGTATTCTTTACCCAGTGACATCAGTGCTTTAAGGCCTTGACTAGTAAAATAAAAGAATGAAACTGTTTTTATATGTGGGGTGTTAGTGTTGCTTTAGTTCACACCTTCAGCTGCACTTAACTCCCTTTCCATGCTGAAGTGGTGGCAGAAATACTCACTGTGGCTCCTCAGCTGAACACAGGTGAACTGAAAAATGATGTCACTTGATGAAAGCTTACCGAGGTGCTCTTGATTGAGCTGCTGCACTTCTGTTTTGCCAAGTGCTACTTGAACAAGTCGGCTTGGCAGAGCATGTTAGGATGAGGGCCGTGTGCCAGAGGGAGGGCAGGTCTCCAAGGAACCTTTAGCTCAGAGCTGGTGCTGCATATACGGCAAGAGTTGGAGTGTAATTGTGCAGAGCGGATGGAAGGGATGGTAAATGGTTCAACTACTAGGTGGAGATTTTTTGAAATACTTGGAACAACACTTTTTAGATGAGGCACCTAATGAGTGACCTGATATCCAGGCAGAGCCTCATTACGGACCACAGAAACTTAGAGAAGCTGCAGAGATTCTTTTCTGGAAATTTCATGTTAGAATTGAAGCCTAGACATAGACTGGAAGTGAATAAAAATAAATGGAAAATACACTTATCGTGCTCTGATAGTGGAGGTTTCTCTCCTGTGGAAATGGTGGGATACAGGACAATAGCAGTTCAAGAGCTGGGGTAATTACAGTTCCTGGTAACTGACAAAGAATCTTTGCAATGCTCTTCGGTTGTGTTTAGATACAGCTTAAACCTGGAGTCAGGACATTTGCCGTGTGTTTAACTGGATGCAGCATGTTGAGAAGGTGTGATCTCAGGTCACCTGCCACGTACCCGAGTTCCTGTGCGTGCCTTTTGGGGCATGTCAGGGGTTTGCAGTGGGAGTTGGAGTGAATGTTTCTGCACGGCTCAGCCCCACTTGTTAGTACATGTGTGCACACATGCACTTGGGAGCGAGGGCTGGGTTCACTTCTGGGAAGGGGCTGGTTTTAGGGGGGGTTAAGTGAGAGCAGACACAGACCCGAGTCCAGAACTTCAGTGCCAGCCTGAATATGCACATCAGAATTCAGTGTGGAACTGGAATGGGCTCAGTGTAACATAGAGTGTTTAAATAGCAGCTAAATATTTGATTGCTAGCTATGGGTGTGGCTTTGATAGAAACTTCCAGAGTATTCCCAGGGATCTGAATTCCTGTTTCTGAGGTGCCTTGAGTTTAGTTCCATGACAGAGCTGTGGTTACAGCCCCAGTTACAAAAAAAAAGCTTCACCTTGGCTGTACAAATTTGATTTAATGTGAATCTTTCTGCCTAATTAGTTGCAAGCAATGAGTAAGTAGTAAATAATCTTTCATTTTTATCTTTGGGCTCCTTTTCAATCCTGCTGGAATTGAGGACAAGCAAAAGGTTTACTCTTGAGCTCCAGGTGTTGGACAAGTTTTTTGCTTGCTGTGAGGCTTGTAAAAAGAAGTATTTTTTAGTATTAGTTATGTAAATCTTGAATGAAAACATTGCATCTGTTGAGTGGTATGGTAAAGAGAGACAGAGAGGAAAAAGAAAAAGCCCTGTCTTTAATAGTGAACTTCTTTCCAAGTAGAAACCATTGGAAGGGTTATGTCCAGTCCCAGAGCCTCACAAAGAACTTGAGGACTCTTGAAGCACTTGATAAGATTCATTTCTGGAAGCCACCCGGTGGGATGAGTCAGTTCTAAATGCAACTGTCTAAATACCTGACAAAGCATCTGCACTGACTGTAGGTCCTTTTAACTGCGGAGTGCCAGCATCCTGGGAAGATCGGGTTGTGTGCCAGCTGAGAGCTGGTTCTGTCTGGGACTGGCCCCACAGGGCTCCTTGCACATGTAACTCATAACCTTGCACTTGGTGTGAGGGGCCCTCAGTGCACAGGAGCAGTGCTGGGCTTGCCCTGCTGGGCTGGTGTAATCCAAGGCATGTGCTGCATCTCAGGGGCTCTGTGGTGACTTTAAGTCTGTGTGACAGCCACACAGCTGGTGAAACTGAGCAGACCACGGCCACACCAGGGGCACACACGTGGGACAGGCCTGCAGAGCTGGCTGGGAACCACTTGGGAAAAGCTGAGGTGTCCAGTACAACTCTTGTATCTTTTTGCTCAGTTCCTCATGGTGGCCTGTTGCAGTGTGGAGCAGCTTTTATCCATCTCCTGCTGATATTACAGGAGATAAGGACAACGCTGTGCCCACAGTCAGACAGCACTGGGGAGACACGTAATGGTCCGAAGGAACAGGGAAGGGGATTATAAAGGTGTAAGGCAGATGCTTCTCCTGAAGCTGCTGTGGATGTCCTTTTTCCTTTTAAATTAAGGGAAAGTTGCGATGTGCCCTGAAAAAAGTCAAGGTAAAGAGCAGCTCTGCTCCTGATGTGGGTAAGCACAAAGCTGATAGTCTGAAATGGCCCACCAGTGAACTGGCTTGGAAGGCTTGGCTAGCGCAGGCATGAAGGTGATGTCTCCGTGGTGAAGGACAGGCTTGGAGTTTAGCTTTGCCGGCAGTGCATTGGAGTAGGTGGAGGAGTAGAGAGAAAACATAAAGACCTGGCTATCAGTGTGTTGAGAGCTGATGATCAAGCTAGCTGGCTACTCTTTCCAGTGCTCAGGAATGTTGGGAAAATCTTTTGGCTTAGTGAAAACTTGGAATATTTGAGTTTGGGCACCATAAAGATTCAGTCATCGCCCTTGGCATGGGCATTATAAATTGGAACTCTGCATAGGTGATGCTGAAATAAATATATTCAAATCATTATCCATAAAATAAGTGTTGTGTCCTAGTGAAATTTGCCATAGGGATATAAACTATATTTGTGAATTATTGCTGAAGCACACGTGTCTCTCTCTTGTTTTTTTTGGGGGGGGAGGATGGGGTGTTAGGGGTTTTTTTCCCCCCTCACTGCAAATGTAAAAAGTAGACTTCACCTGAATTAAGACCTTTTTTTTTGTTTGTCTAAGAACTTTAATAGTGTTTTTTGTAGCATAGTAGATGTTCCTCAGTCCCTGTATTGGGACAGGAACAGCAATTCTTAGCCACTGTGTAAAATGTGTGCTATTTTTGACCTTCCACCAGAGTATTTTGGCATAGGTTCTGTATGTCCTTTTTAATCCATACCAGTGTGATTGGTGAGATAAGTTTTCAAAAGGCACTTGAACATGATCAGGGTCAGGGGAGTTTGAATCCTGAATTCTGGTTTACTCTTAATGATATGTTTTGTGTTAGAAGTTGGAGGTTCTTTGTTTCTCCCTGTGACCTTTGTTAGCTGCTTTGCTGGGATTTTGTGTAGGAAGTCCAGAAATTAAATTAGTGATGAATGTAAAACATAGGTGCCTTGCAGAGGTGAGAGCACACAACTCAGAATATTGGGATACAGGTTTTGGGGCACCTGTTGGAAGACTTTGGTTTGTTTTGCAGTTCAAGGTGCTTTTGTCAGCTGGACAGCAGTGAGCAGTGCTTCACTTGCTCCTTTGCTGTCACAGCTGAGAAACACCTGGAGAAAGGACAGGGAGAAAACTGTTGAGTTCCTCTGAGGAAAAGTAGCAAAATGGGAGTATTTGCCCAAAGGCTGTTTCCGATTCAAGGTTGCTCTGTACTTGGGAGCCTCCTGTGTATGGGATGAATTCTGGGGAGTGTGGCAGTCGGTGCTCTCTGTGTCATGTCCACACGCTGTTGTCACTGTAAATGGTGTTACCTTTGCTTACCTAACACTTGGCCAAAGTCTCTGCAAACGGGCTGTTCCGAAGCTTCCGCTGCTCCGGTGTCAGCCAGTTCTGCCGTGTGAGCATCCTCACCCTGTTGCTTTGTCGTTGTGTTTGTGGGGGCTGGGGGTGAACCTCGGGCAGACCTTTACATGAAAATATTTAAATTGTTTTAAGAAACGTTGTGTAGATACCTGTTGATCGGACTTGTTCTGCAGCCCTGCTTCTAAAGGTATGGAACTCTGGTCCAAATAATGGCTGTTTTGTTGTAGGAGAATCTTTGGGTTAAAACAAAAATAATTATTATTTTTTTCTTGTGGTGGGCTTCTAGAAAACACGTCAAGCCGGTCCTTAACTCTTTCTTTGATTGACTACAGTAAACCTTTTTCGTAGTTCAAATTCAAAGAGTTAAATGTTCAAAGACTGGGTTAAATGTATAGAATATATATATATATTTATGGAAAATACAGTTTTCAGGGAGCTCTGTCTGTCGGTGGGAGTTCATCCCACTGTCCCCTTACTGTCACGTCAAATCTGGAGGTGTTTTGCTTTGACTAAGTGTGGTTCTTCTGTCCAACAGCAGTGAGTGGAAGAGCATCTGCAATGTCAAACACTCCTACCCACAGCATTGCAACCTCAGTGTCCCAACCTCAGACGCCAACTCCGAGCCCCATCATTTCTCCTTCAGCCATGCTGCCCATCTACCCTGCGATAGATATCGATGCCCAGGTGAGCCTGCTGCCCCCTCAGAGCCACAGGGCTGGTTTTCTCTGCATCCTGAATAATTCAGCAGTGGTGAACAGCTCTCTTGCATAATGGATTGGGGTCTGGGGACTGCATTTGCTGCTTTTAGAAAGCACAGGCAACTCCCCGGAGAGTTGCAACCCACTTTCCTCTGTGCTCTCGCTGAACAAAAGAGGTCTCTGAATGACTGAACACTTGTATTTCCTATTCCTTTGTTGTCAGGATTATGAGAAACAGCAAAGCTGTCTGCTGACAAATTAAATATGTTTCTGGCCTGATACCCTAAGACAAAAATAAGCCTTAAAACGTTGCACTCTGATTTTTCTGGTGGTGCTTCCAGTTGTTGGCCAGCGATCACAGATATATCAAAGTCTTGAAACTAGTAATTTCTGGGATTTTTTTATTTTTTCTTAACAAGAGGAAATAATTCAAACTCTCATTTCAACTAAAGAAAAGGCTTTTTTTACATAGGAAACAATTGTGAAAAGGGCAACTTCATGTTGCCTTACAGCCAGCTGGCCATCACCAGAAAGCATGCACATAGTACCTGGCATACACATGTGCAGAGCTCTGGGCTCTGGATAACATGACTAAGGTGTGGGCAGCATGCAGTGGAGGAAAGGTAGGGGATCCTTGTGGAGAAAGGGAGAGAAAACTCTGGAAAGCCAGTCCTGGGTGCCCCAGCTGCTTATGGCACTTGGCATGGTTTCTGCTGAGACCAAGTCTTTGGTTGAACCGCAGCGTTAAGAATTAAAGATAGAATTCTTACCTTCATTGAACCATCTAAAGGTCACGGTCAAGCAGCGCTAAAGAAGTTAATCTGGTTAACAGAGCACAGATGAGAGCTCAGTTCCTGAAGAATCTCAGTTCTTGTGAGGATTTCTTGGTAAGTCTCCCAACAGAGCTGACTTGAGAGGTAGAATCCTGTTAGGAACTTGCACACAGAAGTCAGTTGCAGGGGAATCAGTAAGCGTGTGTTTAGCTTATAGAATTTTTATATTATTTTGGCTGATGTGCAATAGAGCAAGGGCTGTACTTGAAAGTGGTGTCTATTTGTTTCAGACTGAGAGTAACCATGACACAGCACTGACACTGGCTTGTGCTGGAGGGCACGAGGAGCTGGTGCAAACTCTGCTGGAGAGAGGAGCCAACATTGAGCACAGGGACAAGAAAGGTGGGTGTCTCACCAGGCCCTCTCTGCTTTCCCAGCCTCTCACGCTAAATAAAGCTCCAGTAAGCTTGTTTTTCTGGTGGTTTAACTCACACTGCTTGGACTCTTGAAATATCCTTTTCCATTTCAGGGTTTACTCCACTGATTTTGGCTGCTACCGCCGGCCACGTGGGTGTTGTGGAAATCTTACTGGATAATGGAGCTGATATTGAAGCCCAGTCTGAGAGAACCAAGGACACTCCCTTGTCTTTGGCTTGTTCGGGAGGGAGACAAGAGGTGAAGTAAAACTTAAGTCTTCAGAAGCAGTGTGTGAATTATATATTGTGTCAGTATGGCAAAGCACTCTTCCAGAAAAGTTCCAGTCACTTAATTCAGCACCCCTGTTTCAGTATGGTGTTTTTAAAAAGGAGGCCAAGAGGTTCACGTTTTCCAATTAATAAAGTACAGCATGTCCTGTATGGATTGCTTTCTCTCTTTTGATGAGTGGAGCGGTGCTGTGCAGGTGTCCTCATGACCGTAGGCATTAGTGCCTTGTTATGGGCCTTTTACCAGCATAATTAGATGTGGGTCTGAAAGGGAATGTGATGAGTGTTGTTGAGAAGCAGGAGTTAGATGCAAATGGTTCCATACAGGAGCCACGTCATGGTTTTTGGGAATGAAAATGGGAAGACACCGGGCTTAGGGCAGTAGAGATGATGTGAGAATGCCCTCCTGCCCCAGTTTGTGTGTTTGACAGTATGTTTGTCCCGTGATTTCATGGGAAAGCATTCTGACTGAGCGTTGTGCAGGTCTAATCTAAACACGTCTTATGCTGAAAAGCTGTAAGTGGAGCAAATTAAACACGGCACTGGAGATGACACCAGGGGTTTTCACCTTGGTGTACGTTGTGATTTTAAGTTGCTAGACACTTGAGTTTCGTGTCAAGTCCTCTGCAGGAGAGGACAGAAAGCAGGAGTAGTTTGTGCCCTGCGTTCACTCTGGGTCTGTGGGCTCGGCAGTCTTGTGAGACCGCTGAAATAATCATAAAAAGGTCTGGCTTTGCTTGCTGTGTTGTGCAATTGGGTATGAATGGTTGAAGCATGCTAATGAGCAGTCATGATTGATTTTTTTAAAACAAGTTTTCCAGGGGATTTGGGAACACAGTTGCAGCCTCATCCGTTCATGGAGGCGAGGAGTGTAGGCAAACAACTGACTGAAATGGCTTTCTCACCACTGACATCTTCCAGCAGTATATTGAGGCTTGAAAGCCATTTGTCCTGGACAGATGTGCAAGTTCTGGGGAAAACCAGATGTTATTTCTAAACACATTGCAGGTGGTGGAGCTGCTGCTGGCTCGAGGGGCAAACAAGGAGCACAGGAATGTTTCTGATTACACACCTCTGAGCCTCGCCGCTTCGGGCGGCTATGTGAACATTATCAAGATTCTGCTGAATGCTGGGGCAGAAATCAATTCCAGGCAAGTTCCCTTTGCGCCCCTTCTCCCCTGGTTTTAGTTGAGTGTTTCCTCTCGGTTTTCCTTGCACTGTTTGCTCCGTGTATGTGGGTATGTGATGCTTTTGCATCCATTGGGAGGTAGAAAACAGCTCGGGTGTGCACTGCACATGTCAAAGGAGAGGGCCAAGCACAAGTTATGCTCCTCATAAGAGATGTCCTTGAATTTGAAGCACTTAAAAAGTGACATGCACGGTGTCTCTAAGTGGAAATGCTTGTCCTGAGTGATGCTGCCTCATGTAGGTTCAATAGTAGTTGGTGTGTAGCTGATTTTTCAGTCTTGGATAATAATCTGCCTTCGGGGGGTTTTCTGCCTTCTCTTTCAGAACTGGTAGCAAATTGGGCATTTCCCCCTTGATGCTGGCAGCCATGAACGGGCACACTGCTGCTGTCAAGCTGTTACTGGACATGGGCTCTGATATAAATGCCCAGATCGAGACCAACAGGAATACAGCTCTGACTCTGGCCTGTTTCCAAGGCAGAACTGAGGTGGTCAGCCTGCTGCTTGACAGGAAAGCTAACGTGGAACACAGAGCCAAGGTAAGCAGCAAACACTGCAAAAGTCCCCCAAAAGAGCTGCTATTTAATAAGTCATCACTTTATTGTTGTTACCTGATTTTCTTGGCTTTTGTGCAAGTTAGCTTCTCTAGTTCAGTTCTCCAGTCCACTTACCTGAGCTGAACCATATTTTCTGTAGGAAAAAAATGGCTGCACTTAAGGGTGAGGGGTTTTGGGATTACACTGTTCACCAAAACTGTATTTCTCCTGAAGCCTTGATTCATCTTAAGGTGTTGATAAGCATAGGACTTATAAACCGTTGTGTTTCTGGAAGCTGAAATAAATCCTGGCTCTCAAGTGAAACTCCCCCACCTCCTAACTGGTTGTTTCTTTGTCTTGCCTGCTTGTCCTAGACTGGTCTCACTCCGTTAATGGAAGCGGCCTCGGGGGGATATGCAGAAGTGGGCAGAGTCCTGCTGGACAAAGGCGCAGATGTAAACGCTCCCCCAGTACCTTCCTCCAGAGACACAGCTTTAACCATTGCAGCAGACAAAGGGCACTACAAGTTCTGTGAGCTCCTCATTAGCAGGTACTGTATTTGTAAATGAACAGCTTAAAGAGAAGTATGGCCTTACTTAGACTAATTTTCCCAAGGTACGGTAATATTTCCCGCTGTATCGGAAATGGGGAAGGTTCTGTGCCTGTGGCCATTCCTGTGAATTTGCATTTATCTCTGGTGCTCAAATGAACTTCTCCTTGGTGTCAGAGTGCTGTTTTTGGCCAAAAGCAGGGCTTAGAAGGGGTGTGCTTGGCCTTGCAGGGGAGCTCACATCGACGTGCGGAACAAGAAGGGCAATACCCCGCTGTGGCTGGCAGCAAACGGAGGGCACCTCGATGTCGTCCAGCTGCTGGTTCAGGCTGGAGCTGACGTGGATGCAGCTGACAACAGGAAAATAACTCCTCTCATGGCAGCCTTCCGAAAGGTAGGACGTGAAGTTCAGCTTGGCTCTTGGCTAGCATTGTCTTGATCGTCCCTACGCAGCTGTTAGAAGCACAGTGTAGCTGACAGAAACCACGTGTTCAAAACTATGTCAGTTCATTTTAATACTTGGAATTGCATCTTCAAAAATAGGTGTGTGTGTCACCCATGTGATATCTGTGTTAAACTTTAGTAGGGATTTGCTTTATAGGCAGTTTATTGGGGATGGTTCTGGGGTGTCTGAGGGGTGAAAATTGCAGGGTCTTTGTGTGTGATGGAACTGGGGGAAATTGTATTGGTTCCTCGTGCAAGAGAGGATGAGGACTTTGGTCAAAAGAAGTGCAGTTTAGCCAGATTTGAGTCTAGAGATGATTGTTGTTAGCCAGGAAATGGAGTTGAGGTGCTGCAGTACTGGAGAAATCACAGATAACTGTAGGAGCCTGCAGCTGTGAGAGCTGGGCATCTGAAAACTGTCCCAAAAAAGGCAGGAATTTGTGCAAGTACAATGGAGCAAGGGCAACCTGATGATAGGTACTGCAATGCTGTGCCTGCTCTGGTGTCAGAAGTGTGCAGAAACGTGTCCCACCAGTTCAGGAGGTGAGCAAGATGTGGAAAAAAAGTGTCGAGAGCATCATGTGTCAGAGTTGAAAATAAGTATTTCTCAGGAAGTGCTGGGACTGGAGTGTCTGTTAGCAAACCAGAGGCAGCTGCTCTGAGTGTCATTCTTCAAATCTGTTTTGCAGGGTCATGTAAAAGTGGTGCGTTACTTGGTGAAAGAGGTAAACCAGTTCCCATCCGACTCGGAGTGCATGAGATACATAGCAACCATTACTGATAAGGTAAGATGGGAGGGCAGCAAACACCTGAGAAGGAACTGGGCTGTTAGGAATTCTCTTCAGCTTGCTGGCCACCAGCTTTCAGCCAGAGGATGAGTCCCGTGGGAATTTTTGAGAAAAAACAGTAAAAAAATGGTTCCTAAATTAGAAGTGTAAGCTTGAGGTCATACATCTGAAGACTTTGGGAAACTGAGAGTCCATGTACTTCCCCACTGCAGGAGATGCTGAAGAAGTGCCACCTGTGCATGGAGTCCATTGTTCAAGCCAAAGATAGACAGGCTGCAGAAGCCAACAAAAACGCAAGCATTCTGCTGGAGGAACTGGACTTGGAGAAGGCAAGTGGAAAGGGTTTGGGGCTGGGAATATTTCGTTGTTAAAATTCCAGTTTCGTGTTCCTTCAACGTGATAAGGTCAGTGAAAGTCCCTATTGAGTACAGGGGTAATTTGAGAATGGTAATTTGAGTAATTACCATAAATGGAGTGTCTGGAGCTGAGCATCTTCTTGTTCAGGTAATCTTTGAACTGTGCTGTTATTCAGAGAATTGGGATCAGGAATTGGCAATATAACTGTTTCCGCTGGAATAGTATTGTACCAAAAGAAGGATTTCTGAATATTTGTTTTTGTCAAGTGCAAGACAGACGGGTGTTTTCCAGTCCTATTCATATGGATTTTAGGCCTAAACCCTGTTTTGTCTCTTCAATAAAATGCACTAGTTTACTAGAAACTGTAATACTGTAGTAGAAAGTTAACAGAAAAATCCAAGTATAGTGTCCTAGGAAATGGAAAGCATTTGGATTTGTTGAAATGCATGGGGCATCTTGTAATGCTGTTCCATGTGCTTGACTTGTAGCTGAGGGAAGAAAGCAGGAGACTGGCTTTGGCTGCCAAAAGAGAGAAAAGAAAGGAGAAGAGGAGGAAGAAAAAAGAAGAACAAAGGAGAAAACTAGAAGAAATAGAGGCAAAAAATAAAGAGAATTTTGAACTTCAAGCTGCTCAGGAGAAAGAGAAGTTAAAAGCTGAAGGTGATTTGTTAAATTGCTACTGCCTTTATTCCAAGCAAAGAATGAATTTCTGTATGAGTTGATGTAAAAAGGGGAGAGGCTCCATGTTGTGACACCCACAGTAGTTTTATGGATGTCTGCATAGTTACTGGTTTTGAGTGGTGTTTGGAGCCTTTTGAAGTTCCTCATGAGTCATTTGATAGGACAGATGTGATTTGGAAAGCAAAACCACACAAGCTCCCTGAAGCCACCTAAATTACTCCTGCTTTTTTTACTCTTCCATCAGATGATCCCGAGGTCCCAATGGAGCCCCCCAGTGCTACCACCACCACCACCATAGGTATATCTGCAACCTGGACAACACTAGCAGGATCCCATGGGAAGAGGAATAACACCATCACCACCACGAGCTCCAAGAGGAA
The DNA here is from genome assembly GCA_013396755.1 of Sclerurus mexicanus. Taxonomy (NCBI): domain Eukaryota; kingdom Metazoa; phylum Chordata; class Aves; order Passeriformes; family Furnariidae; genus Sclerurus; species Sclerurus mexicanus. The sequence continues at coordinate 122,169 of VWZF01006953.1, read as the reverse complement.
AAACAGGAAAAACAAAGTGACCCCTGATAACGTTCAGATTATATTTGATGACCAGCTCCCCATTTCCTATAGCCAGCCCGAGAAGGTGAACGGGGAGTCCAAGAGCAGCAGCACCAGTGAGAGTGGGGACAGTGACAATATGAGGATCTCCAGCTGTAGCGATGAGAGCAGCAATAGCAACAGCAGCCACAAAAGTGACAATCATTCCTCCACGGCCGCCACTAACGCTCAGAGCAACAAAAAGCAACCGTCGGTGCTTGTCACTTGTCCAAAGGATGAGAGGAAAGCAGTTCCTGGCAAGTCAGCCATCAAGTAGGTTCCTGTGACTCTGCATGCAAAATACAAGTCATCCTTTTTCTTTTCTTCCCCACAGAGTAACAGCATTTCGTTTCTTTTACAGGTTGTCTGAAGTTATTAATGAAGTGACGAGTAATTCCTTGTCTACTTGCACAAAATCTGCTCCTTCTCCCCTTTCGTCTCCAAATGGGAAGCTAACCATTGCTAGTCCTAAACGTGGTCAGAAGAGGGAAGAAGGATGGAAGGAAGTTGTGAGAAGGTAAGCAAAATAGTCTCCTGTTTCCCGTTGTTTATGTCCTTTGTGTAAGCCCTCCCTGGAGTTACTGAGTGACCTTCTTAGTGGGTTTGAGATTTCACAGAATTGCTGCTATGTAGGAAATAGAAGGTTGTTTTGACCTGCCTGCCCACAGCTTCTTGCCTTGGGAAGTGCTTCCCGCTTAATGTTGCTTGTTTTCTCTCCAGATCCAAGAAGGTTTCCGTTCCATCAACTGTAATTTCCAGAGTGATTGGCAGAGGAGGATGTAACATCAACGCCATCCGGGAGTGCACGGGAGCGCACATAGACATTGACAAACAGAAGGATAAAACTGGAGATCGCATCATCACCATAAGGTGAGTGGCATCCTTCCTTTGCTCCTTCCTGGGGGGATATTCTCCTTGTAGGACACTTGGCTGTATGGAAAAATGAGAAGGCTTGATCTGGTTGCTCCTTGGAAGGTCACTTTGAGACAGGGGAGGTGAATGGGCTGGGGAAACACAAGTACAGCTGCCAGTTGGTACCAAATACAAGTTGTGAGGTAAGGCAAAGCATGAACGTTGGGATTCTGTGTTTGGACTTGCTTAGACGTGGCTTAATATGTAGACATTTTTAGGGAAGTAAATAACCCTTTGGGGGTTTTTGGGAGTTGGAGTTTTCAACTTGAGCTTTTTGAGTAGTTGTCAGCAGCGGGGACCTGCCAAGCTCGGTTTTCAGGCGGAGAGTTATTTTCCTGTCTGTGTTAGCATGGCAGAAGGCAGGCTGGATCGTGGATCCTGTGTTGGAAGTTCTTGGCTATAATGTGTGTAAATGCTTAGGTGCACTTTCCCCTTCCTTCCCTTCTGTAGGGGTGGCACAGAATCGACCAGGCAGGCCACGCAGTTGATCAATGCTCTGATCAAGGATCCCGATAAGGAAATCGATGAACTTATTCCAAAGAACCGTTTGAAAAGTTCGACCGCAAACTCCAAAATAGGGTCCTCGACACCTGCCACCACTACAGCTGCTAACAGTTCTCTCATGGGCATCAAAGTGACCACCGTAGCTGCTTCGTCGGCGTCCCAGCCTGCCTCCGCGCTCTCCGTGCCTGCCATCTCCTCCGCCTCCTCTCACAAGAGCATCAAGAACCCCGTGAACAACGTGCGGCCTGGCTTCCAAGTCTCCCTGCCGCTGGCGTATCCCCCTCCGCAGTTTGCACACGCTCTGCTCGCCGCTCAGACCTTCCAGCAGATCCGTCCGCCNGCGGGGAGCCCGCCCGCCGTGGAGGCGAGCGCCTCGGCTGGCAGCAGGCAGCCCGGCGCCGGCCCCGCCGGCTCCTCCGCACACCCCGCTCATCCGCAGCCCCCGGGAGCGCCTCTGCCGGAGCCCAGGCCCCCTCTCCAGCAACCTCAGGTTCCTGCTCCAGACCCTCGGATGNAGCATGAACGTTGGGATTCTGTGTTTGGACTTGCTTAGACGTGGCTTAATATGTAGACATTTTTAGGGAAGTAAATAACCCTTTGGGGGTTTTTGGGAGTTGGAGTTTTCAACTTGAGCTTTTTGAGTAGTTGTCAGCAGCGGGGACCTGCCAAGCTCGGTTTTCAGGCGGAGAGTTATTTTCCTGTCTGTGTTAGCATGGCAGAAGGCAGGCTGGATCGTGGATCCTGTGTTGGAAGTTCTTGGCTATAATGTGTGTAAATGCTTAGGTGCACTTTCCCCTTCCTTCCCTTCTGTAGGGGTGGCACAGAATCGACCAGGCAGGCCACGCAGTTGATCAATGCTCTGATCAAGGATCCCGATAAGGAAATCGATGAACTTATTCCAAAGAACCGTTTGAAAAGTTCGACCGCAAACTCCAAAATAGGGTCCTCGACACCTGCCACCACTACAGCTGCTAACAGTTCTCTCGTGGGCATCAAAGTGACCACCGTAGCTGCTTCGTCGGCGTCCCAGCCTGCCTCCGCGCTCTCCGTGCCTGCCATCTCCTCCGCCTCCTCTCACAAGAGCATCAAGAACCCCGTGAACAACGTGCGGCCTGGCTTCCAAGTCTCCCTGCCGCTGGCGTATCCCCCTCCGCAGTTTGCACACGCTCTGCTCGCCGCTCAGACCTTCCAGCAGATCCGTCCGCCCCGCTTGCCCATGACCCACTTCGGAGGCACCTTCCCGCCAGCCCAGTCCACGTGGGGCCCCTTCCCCGTTCGGCCGCTGAGCCCCGCCAGAGCCACGAACTCGCCGAAACCTCACATGGTGCCTCGCCACAACAGCCAGAACAGCAGCGGTGCTCAGGGCAACCCGGCGAGTTCTTTGACGACGAGTCCCACGGCGACCATGACCTCGGCGGCTTCTACCGTGCCCGCTTCTTCCGCGAGCGGCGGCCCGAGCTCCCCCTCGGTCAGGAGGCAGCTCTTCGTCACCGTCGNGACCAGCTCATCTGCTCCCGTGGCGGGTCCGGCCAGCGCCCCCATGACCTACCCCGTGTCCCAGACATCCATGGGGGCCGCCCAGCCCGCAGCCAAGATGGAAACCCCGGCCATCAGACCGCCTGTCCACGGAACCGGCAGCGTCCACAAGAATCCAGCTCCTGTGCAAAACTCCTCCGTCGCAGTCCTCAACGTGAACCACATCAAAAGGCCCCACAGTGTTCCTTCTTCAGTGCAGCTTCCTTCTACCTTAAGTACACAAAGTGCTTCTCAGAATTCGGCCCACCCGGCGAACAAGCCCATGGGGAACAACTTCAGTGCTACTCTGCCTTTCGGGCCCTTTAGTACATTGTTTGAGAACAGCCCCACGTCTGCCCACGCCTTCTGGGGCGGGTCCGTCGTTTCATCTCAGACACCCCCAGAATCCATGCTCTCAGCAAAGTCCTCATTTTTGCCAAATTCGGATCCGTTACATCAGTCTGACACTTCCAAAGCCCCAGGTTTTCGGCCGCCGTTACAGAGGCCAGCTCCAAGTCCCTCAGGTAAGTGTGTCTTGTGTCCGTACCTTAATAATGCAGTTTATTCTCGTTCCTTTAGGCCAAGCTCAGCTCGTTTTCCTTTTAGGTGCCCCCTCTCAAATCTAATAACTGTGTGGCAGCTGATGAGCTTGATAAAAGTCATTCTTTTTGCCACTGCAGCCTGCTCTGCTCCGATAGCTGACACAATGAAACCCTGGACTGTTGTTTCCACCTCCCCTTCCTACCACCAGCTAATGGCTGTTCTGGTTTCTGATAACTTATCCTGAGACTGCAGAAAAATATGCAGAGCCTTTCAAGTGTTAGAAGGGTAAAAAAAATGGCTGTTTTGATGTGAAATTGTAACTGACAAGAGATGTGTTTGCTTAATTACTAAATTTGAGCAAAAAATGTAATTTCCTTGATGGCCTGAATTTTGTAGGGGAATGTTGAGCCTTCTGCCCAAAACAGGACCTGTTCCGTAGCTTTCAGAAACTACAGGTGTGGTTTGGGCGATCTCTGCCTGTTTTTGTAGGACCAGTCAATACAACAGCAGGTTTTCCCTCTGTTTTATGAATGTGATGGCATTGAATTTTGTCAGCTTAATGTGCTTTTTAGCATTTTGATATATGACTGTACAGCCACAAGATATACAAATATATAAATCTTAGATCCCTAAGATTTTACCTTCCTCTTTCTTCCTTGAAGAGGACTTGAAGGGAGCGATAAATCTTTATTTTGAACATCTTGGCTGATTGGTGCCATTCGGTGTTAATAAAATAAGAATCATTCTAGCTTTGTATACACAGCACGACTGCCACATGCAGTCCAGGCTTGCAGAGCGTGAAGCTCGAGGCTCCGGTTTTCTTTGGGAAATGGTAACACACACATCCGAAAATGCATTGGATAGAAGTTGTCCTTCTTTCCTTCTTACTTCCATGGTATGGGTGTCGGAGTCCTGTGAGTCACTTGTGCCCGTTTCTCTCGTAGGTATTGTCAGTATGGATTCCCCCTATGCTTCTGTAACACCTTCCTCCACACACCTGGGGAACTTTGCCTCGAACCTTTCGGGAGGGCAGATCTACGCGCCCGGGGCGCCTCTTGGCGGAGCACCTGCAGCTGCTAATTTTAACAGACAGCATTTTTCCCCTCTTAGTTTACTGCCTCCATGTTCATCAGCATCCAGCGGTGAGTTCTGCTCAGCACGGAGCTGCTGTGTAAACAGAGGGATCTCACAGAACTGAACAAGGAGTAACAGTAGCGTGGATTTCCTTGGGTTTGGGTGTAATCCTCAAATCCTCTGTTTCTGATAGACAGTGGTGCTTAGTTAAGGTTTTGTTGTGTGTGTCCAGTGTCTGGGCTGCCCCGGGGCATGAGAAGTGTTTTATATAAGGGATTGGGTTGATGGGGAGTGTCTCTGGTCTGAAGGCAGAACTTCAGTTTGTCCTGCGGTGTGTGCTGGCTGAGCCTGGCGTTTACCCGCTGCCACCGCTGAGTGCTCCCTTTGCTCTCCTTGCAGAATCTCCTGCTCAGTCCGTGTCCTCTGGAGTACGAGCACCCTCTCCCACCCCTTCAGCAGTGTCCTTGGGATCAGAAAAGCCCAGTAACGTTTCTCAGGACAGAAAAGTTCCTGTTCCCATCGGGACTGAACGGTCTGCACGTATTAGACAAACTGGAACGTCTACTCCTTCTGTCATTGGGAGCAACTTGGCTGCTCCAGTGGGACATAGTGGGATCTGGTCCTTCGAAGGTATAGGTGGCAGTCAAGGTAGGTGCTGTTCACAGGTGCACTTGAGCTGGTCACAGTGCTGTGTTTCCCAAACTCACTTCAGCACTGGGGCATGACAGGGAAGTGCACGTCTCAAGATACAGGAGTGCTCTTTCCAGAGGATTTGGAGCAGGGACTTCTGTGTGCCCTCCTGTCCTGTTGGTTGTGTTTTAAGGAGGTCTCAGAAAACAGGTCTGAAACACTCTGGCCTGTGAAGATTTGGTACTCCAAGTAAGAAATAACAGGCAAAATGAAACCACAGGGTGTACAGGGATGAACTGCGTGAGAATCATTGGATTTAGGAAGAGGGGAAATTAAGGTGTCTCAAGATAACTGTCTGTTTTCTTTTTGTTGATGGAAGAGATTATTTTTACAGTAGGAGTTAATATTTAATTTGTAGCTAAGATAGAGCTTTTTGTGCTGAGGATGGTGCTTTTATGAACTGGTAGTGTTCTGCATTTGGGTTTTCTTTGTTTTTTCCAGCCCCTTGCATTTACCAACACAAGCTCTTGGCTCTCCTGGAGTCAGAGAGAATTCAGTATTTCATAGTTTATGGATAACTTCAGTTATTCATGTGACAGCTTTCCTCAGTGAACTCGTGAGGAGTCTTGGGTGTAATTTACAGGAGGCTGATGAATTTTTTTCCATATCCATGGGAAGGTTTTGGGGTTGATTTTTAGTTTCTATTTTTTTTTTCTTGGGATGGGAGGTGTGCATCATAAGACCATGTTGGCTTGGACCTCTGGAGGTCCTGTCAGCCTCCTGCACAACATGGGGTTTGCCGTGAGGCTGGACAAGGTTGCTCAGGGCTTTATCCAACCTGCCCTGGAAAACCTGCAAGGATGGGAACTGCTCAGCCTCTGTGAGCAGCCTGTTCTGCTGCCCGACCGAGCCCAGACAGCTTAAGGTTTTAATTGACTGGCTGTCTTGGGATTTTACCCTGAAACCAGACCTTTTTTACTGCTCTAGTGGTCTTTTCCCAGATACGGCTTTAGAAATTTAATATTTGTTTCAGTTGTCTGGCTGTAAAAGTTGTCCTTTGTGCCTCTCTGGGCCTCCAGAATGCTTCTTCCTTTCTGCTTTTTTCAATTAGTTCAGCATTTTGATTTTCAGTTCACAACAGGATTGGCTTTTCTCTTCACGACTGTTGGGATGCGTCCTCAATGTTTTTGTGTCCCTTTTCCAGATACAGTTTCCTTAGGTTTTGTTTTGAAAATTGGCCTTTTGGATGCCCGAGGTTTGAACTGTAGCACCATACCAAGATCCCTCTGGGCAGTTCGTAATTAGAACACGAGCACATGCGCGGAGCTGGTCATTGGCTGGTTTTGCTTTGCAGAAGTACTTCTCTGTCTCTCAGAATATGAAATAATTAATGGAAGAATGGTGATGAAGTGCAGCAAATAGTCTTCATAGCGTGCATACCCTTCTCACAGCACCAAAGGCGCGAGGAATTGAGGTTTTTGGAGGAGGGAGAGTCAGCCCCGGTGCCAGCTTTGCTCTTGGGTTGGAGGAGAATAGCAGGGGCAGCGCTCTGGTCCCAGGCACCTGCTCCAGGCTGCTGGCCCTGCGGGTGCCGGCGCTCTCCCTCCCACGTGTGCCAGAGCTGTGGGGGGCACAGGAGCTGGCAGGTGGAGCACGAGGGGGTGCTGGCCGTAACGCCGTGTCTCTGTGCCGGCAGACAAAGTGGACTGGTGTCACAGCGGCATGGGCAGCCACATGATCCACCGGCCCATGTCCGACCCGGGCGTGTTCTCGCACCAAGCCATGGAGAGGGACAGCACGGGGATCGTAACGCCTTCCGGTACATTCCATCAGCCCGTTCCTGCAGGATACATGGACTTCCCCAAAGTCGGGGTAATGGCCTTGCCCCTGGTGCTCAGCACACACCCCTCCTAGTCCTTCTGCCTGTGCAGGAGGAGCAGCCTCCAGGAAAAAAAAAACCCTCTCTGACTGTTGCTTTTCCTCCCCCGCAGGGAATGCCTTTTTCTGTGTATGGGAACGCCATGATTCCTCCTGTAGCCCCCATCACAGATGGTACTGGAGGCCCCATCTTCAACGGGCCTCATGCTGCTGACCCATCTTGGAACTCACTGATAAAGATGGTTTCAAATTCCACGGAAAACAACGGGCCTCAGACGGTAATTGTTCTGCGCTTTTGCACTTGTGTTTTACCCAAAACCATTGTGAGTCCTGTCTGTGCACTCCTGCATTTAGAAGAACAAACTCTTGGCCAAAATTTGGTAGCGAAAGCCGTTTATTTGCTGTTGGTTAAGCTTTCACTTGCCCAAAATGGAAAACAGCAGGAGGATTGTTGTTGGACTCTGTAAGTTAGGACGTCCTGATTGTGTTAGGAGTGCACTTAGGAAGGGACTAAAGTAGCTCTTGGTCTACTGGTCTGATCTTGCCTGGCTTGTCCACTAATATAATTTAGGCAGAGGGATTAATTCCCCTGGACCTCTTGTTCCTACTCAGCAACTAATACTATAATGGAACGTTGGTAGCACTTGTCAGATTGTATCCTGTGTTTAGTTTTAATTAGACATGAGCTCTGTTACACTGTTACTAAATACGTTTCTAGGCTTAATTTGCTTGGGTAGGATCCAAACTCCAGGGAACAGCTCTCAGCTCTGGCAGACCCTATAGGTGTGTGGAAGAGGGGGTTTGGCCAGAGTTCAGGCATTGCTCTGAAGTGGCTCCTGGCCACAGTGAGGTGGTTTCTGGTTTAATGAGGAAACTTTGTCCCCCAGAGGAAGCTCCACTTGCCTAGACTCAGGTTTGCCCAGTTGTCAGGGTGCTGGCAGGAAATAACGTGTGCCAGGAGTCAAGTTATTGATTGATACGAAGTCTGAAGCAGAAGAGCAGAGTGAGCCTCTTGCTCTGGGAGCTGGGGACATTCAGGCAGTGGCCTCCAAGTTCCCTGCCCAGTGGCCAGGGTCCTGGTGGGCAGGGGAGGCCGTGAGCCCCAGCGTGTCCTGTGACCATGCACGGAGCTAACACCCGTCTGTCTTTCAGGTGTGGACTGGAACTTGGACACCTCACATGAACAGCGTGCATATGAACCAACTGGGCTGAGTGGGATCAACGTGCTGGCCTTGAGATTCCTTGTTTTGCAGAGGAAACCACAAATGGCAGAAACAGTTTATGTGCTCCCAGATCATTCTACTGATGTGCTTGACTGAAGTGTGTAGGCTTTTTGCAGAAGAACTTACTAACTGACCTTTTTCTGTGAACATTGTGACCACCCATTCCCCACCATCATATGTTTCAACTTAGTTAGACTTTCTTCTTTCCCTTCCTCCTCTTTTTTTTTTTTTTTCTGACATAACTTTCTGTTGAAGCTGTTCTTTGGCTGGTTGGTTTTAGTACTGTAAACTGCTTCTGAGCAAACACAGAAATTTAGCAAAATTATGTAAACTTGATCCTGAAGTTTTAGAATGGCAAATAAATGTACAATTGTTTACATAACAAATGGCTAAGCAGAAAGTAAATTTCAATATGTCAGTTATAGAGGCTCTACTTTATGTAGACTTAAATTAATGTGAGATATGTACCTTCATATTCAGAAATCTGGATGTTTCCTTCATACATTAAACTATTAATAAGCATAACTTTTTCTACTTGTGTAATTTAAGTACATTATAAAACCAGAAACCCCCAGGCATTATCAGAGGCCCTTTCCCAAACGCGTGTCGCATTTTTTTTGAGAACACATAGATTGTCTGCTTGAAATTAGAGGAGAGCTTCCCTGCTGGAGGCTCCAAAGGCAGGTTTATTCCAGAACAAGCCCCAGGAGGGTTTATTTGGAAAAGTCCAGGTGGGAATTCCCTTACAGCCCTTGTCAGGAGCGGTCACCTGGGGGGTCCTTTGAGGCCAGACAGGGTGAGCAGTGACACAGATCCAGTCAGGATCCCCCTACAGTTCCTGTACATCAGGTTTAAAGGAGATCTACGACTCAAATTTAAGAAATGCAGTTTGTTTTTATTATGGTCCTGTTTTGAAAGGCAGAAAAAACACCCCACTTGCCTCTTATACAGGTGATATTTGCGGTGTCCCCGAGCCTTGTGCACACCCGTGTCCACGTACCTGCCCTTGGGTGGTGCTCTAAATGAAGGCAAGCTCCTTTTTCCAGCTGGAAAATGCATCCTGTGAAGATCTGGTGGTAGCAGAGCGGATGCTGAAATGAAGAACTGCTCGGAAAAAGGACAGAAACTGCCTCTCACACCTCACCGTGGTGGTGCTGTGTCCTTCCTTCTGCTACAGTCGTTGCCTTAAGGCTCCAGTGCTCCTTGAGGTTCCTGATTATTAATCCTGCTGAGAGGTGGTGCTCAGTATTGATTTAAACCCATGAATTCCAGAGTGTTTCGTTGGCCTGACAGCTCAATCCACGTCTGGGCAGCACAGGCGTGCTGGCACCACTGTGCCTGGTCAGTGGGAAATCCTGCATGGACCGAACTGGACCCGTTTTTTTCCTCAGGTATGGTTTTTTTTAATGTAATGCTTTCCGTTTGTCCAATAAACCAAGGAGCCTGCTCCTTGGGGAGCTGGCAGGTGCTGTTTATTTGAGAGAAGGAAAGGAGGGACATGGAGAATGTGCTTCAAGGGGTGCTTTGCCCTGCCCTTGCCCCAGGCGAGGAGGCGCAGTTCAGAGCCCGGCTGGGCAGGAGAGCACTGCTGGTGTGCCGTGGATCATTCCGAATTGCTGGTGACTACGACGTCCGTGCCCTGCGGTGAATCCCGTTCGTTTCTTTCCTCTCAGCTCCGTTCCTCCCCTTTAACAGCGAGCACGGTGACATGCCCTTCCCTCTGCCCTCAACCGTCATGGCGGCCGCGGCGCCGCGCGCTTCCGCCCGCGCGGGGGCGCTGCACTTCCGGCCGCGCAGGAGCCGCGCATGCGCACAGCGCGGGCGGCGGGAGGCGGTGGCCATGTGGCGGGTGGCGCGGCTGGCGGGAGCGGGAGTGACGNGAGGGGAGGGGGGGGGCTGAGGGGAGCTCTGAGGGGAGCGCGGGATAAACGTCGCGGTTCTTGTTATATTCTTTTTATATTCTTGTTATTGCACCGGGTTTCGGAGGTTTGGAGGGGCTGGGGGTTGGTTTGAAGTGCCTTTGCCGGGTTGTTTTGGTTGCTAAGAGAGGATTCTGTTGCTCTCTTGCATAGAGGGGTCTCTTAGGCTGAGGGTGGTGGCTCTGGTCGCTGCCGACTTGTGTCCTGAGGGCATGTATAGTAGTATTATTAGTATTATTAATATTATTAGCATTAATATTATTGTTTTGTTTTTATTTTTAATTAATTGTTATTACTGCTACTTCTTTGGTCGCTGCCGAGTTGTGTCCTGAGGGCATGTATAGTAGTATTATTAGTATTATTAATATTATTAGCATTAATATTATTGTTTTGTTTTTATTTTTAATTAATTGTTATTACTGCTACTTCTTTGGTCGCTGCCGAATTGTGTCCTGAGGGCATTTATATTATTATTATTATTAATGTTATTAATTTTAATTTTATTGATTTTAATATTAATTTTCATTTCATTTTAATTTATTAATTTTAATTTTACTAATGTTATTTATTTTAATAATAATTATTTAATTATTATTACTGCTACTGTGGTCACTGTCGAGTTGTGTCCTGCAGGCAGTTATGTTATTAATATTATTATTAATATTAGTGGTATTGTATTGTTTTATTATTAATTATTATTATTATTACTACTTTGGTTGCTGTCTAGTTGTGTCCTGAGGGCATTTATATTATTATCACTATTATTATTCATATTGTTTTATTATTAATTATTATTATTGCTACTACTTTGGTCACTGTCGTTGTGTCCTGAGGGCACTATTATTATTTAAATATATTTATAAACATATAAAATACATTTATATACTCTTTACAATACATCTATTGCATTATGTATTTTTATGTAGTATCATTAGGGGGGTTTATTACCTATTTATTTATTATTATTGAGGTGGCATTAAAGTTGGTGGGTCTTTTTAAGTGAAGTAGCTGGCTGCAAGTCCTGAATGAAGCAAAAAGATGCCTTTTAAGAATTGCCCTGGTTTCAGCTGGGATATAAGTAATTTTCCTCTTAAAAAGGTATAAAATCTAGAAAGAATAAAGCTCTGTGTTCATTTGGTGCAGCAGCAGAGAGTATCTCTGATGGTTACTGGAAATGCTTGTCACTGTTATCTCCTGGGGTTATTTTGTTTAAAGACAGAAGGTGTTCGCTGATGACTTGCCTGCAGGACATTCATCTTGCCTGCAAGATGCTTCGTCCTTCCCAGGCATGTTCCATACCTGTATAGCTATTAAATTACACGGTTGTAATTAATATGTCTAATATCTGTACAGTTATTAACTTACATAGTGGCACCGGGTACGGTTAACGTCTGTGCAGGGCTGTAGTTACAGAGGGGTGATTAATAACAGGCAGGGAGAGGAAGTGGTTGTTGGCTGCAGATGTCCCCAAACGTTTTTCCTTTCCTTTAGCTAGCTGGAAAACTTGCAGCCCGAGATCAAAGGGCTGGCCGAGCGGCTTCGCTATGAAGTTTCGGTGCGTGGGAAGCAGCTGGGCTGGTCGGAGAAGGTGGCCAGGTACGGGGGGCACCCCATAAATCCCCTGCAGGCTGAGGGCTGTGGCAGGGGGAGGGAGCGTCCCACAAGCACCGCTTTGACAGCCAGGTTTTGCTGCTGCCCAAAGCTTAGATTTCCACTCCCCTCCCGTGCTTTCTTTGTTCTGCTCCCTCCCAGACTGCGTCCCTTCTAAAGCTCTGTTTCTGCCCCTGCCAGGCTGCACTTCAATAAGAACCTGCGGAGGATCGTTTCGGAGCTGTATGTGCGGGACAACTGCCACCCCTTCAAAGCCACCCTGCTGGTGTGGGTGCAGGTCCCCATGTGGCTCTGCGTGTCCCTGGCTCTGCGCAACTGCAGCGTCGGCGCCGCCGGCTCCGAGGGTCAGTGGGGTGACACGTGGCTTCCTTCAGTGGCATTGGCTGCTCCCTCATGTTCTCACAGACACTGCGCTGCTTAAAGAGCACAGTCTCTCGAACTGGATGTGTAACTGATATAAAAAGCCAACTGCTAAGCTTTTAAACTTAATATACTTTGAACTTAGTTTTAAACTTAACGCAGTCTGATAATCCTGTTTAGCAAGTAATGTTGCCCATGCCACAGCGTGCTCACTATTAGCCTGTATTACCTCTCTTCTGTGTGAAATACTATAGGCAAGGCGAATGTGTGGCAGTTTTTTAAATTAAAAAATTATATTTTTTTTCAGAGATGAGTTTATAGTTTGTTCTTCTAAACAAAAATGTAGCTAGTTATGCAGTTATTAAGAAAAATATAATTATTTCATAAACCTGAAATAAACACTCTAGGTTACAGCGTTCTTATTTTCCTCCTTGACTCATAAAATGGTTGAGATCAAAGTAGTTTTATTGCCAGTGGCTGTCATGAGCAAAGCAGGGTCTCAGCTGATAAATCTCACCTTTTTTTTTACTTACACTGGCAGCAGACTGTTAAACCAAATCTGTTAAACCAAAGATTTCTGCCTTAATAGTGTTTATCATGTAGATAAAATTAACCTAGAAACTTGTGGGATTGGATTGCAATGCATGGGACAGTTCTGGCTCACTTGGGGCAGCAAATCATACTGAATTGTGTACTTTCCTTGAATTATTCCTGTAGTTCAAGAGCAGTTTTCGTCAGGAGGAGCACTGTGGTTTACAGACCTCACAGCACCTGATTCCACGTGGATTTTGCCAGTTTCCCTGGGGCTGGTGAATCTGCTTATAGTGGAGGTACGTTGGTGGAATCAACAGGATGATTGCAGAGGGATAATTCTTTTCATGGAATTTTTAGGCGACATTACCTAGTTATAAAACATAAAGTTGGTTCCAGACTATCCCTTCTCTAAATGCACGGGGCAGAACTGAAAAATAACCTGTTTATTCTGTGCATTTGAATGTGTTGGTATCTTCTTCAGAGATGACAAAAGCTGATGTGACGTGTCTCAGATTTACTTGAGCCTCAGTAAAATGTAGTCTTGACTGAAGTTTCTCTTAGAGTGATGTTCTAATGAGCTTTCTGGGTATTGACTCTCAGTCTGGTCGTTTCAAAAAGAACTTGTTTATAACTGTGACTTTCTCCTCTTTCAGATCTTTGCTTCGGAAAAAAAAATGCAGGTTTCCAGGTTCCAGAAGCTGGTTACGAATCTGTTCCGCGTGGTGTCCGTGGTGATGATCCCTGTTGCTGCCACAGTGCCCTCTGTAAGTACTGAGGTGACTTCTGTGGCTCTTCACCTGTGACTGGTGTGTTCTGGTGCCTGAAGGGCAGCCCAAATGCCTCCTGGGTTTCATATTTCTGCTCCTGATTCCCCAAAACCAAATCACTTGTTTTGTCTATGACTGTGTTTAAATTCTTCATGCGTTTGGAACATTTTTGTCCAAGAGGGAAGAATCTGCAGACTTGGAAGGACGTTCAGAGCAAGTTTAAGTCCTTTGCGTGGTCTCAAAACTGAGAGGAAAACTTTATGTAAAGACATATAGGCAAAGGTTTATTAAGTGGAAGAGAAAGCCAGCCTAGTTTTAGATTAGGAAATGTTCCAGTTTTCTTCAAACACTCCTCACTTTTACCAGGTGTTCTCCTGCAGAATATTCTTAGCGAAAACAAAGCATGTGGTTGTTTTCCCATCAGTTTATAATCTGAAATACAGAAGTTGAAGCAAGTTTAGCATGCATTAATGTATGGACTGCCAAGCCTCAGTGTAGATGTCACTTTCCCCCAGAAGAGTTCAGAGAGCCAGACAGTTGCGTTTGCCACAGAAGCCGTTGTTATTGAGAGGAGGAGTGTTTTAGGTGAGTTATTTCTGTCAGTAACTGGGAATGACCCACGGCTGTGGTTTGGGAGGGCTGCCTGAACCCGTGTTCTCCTTGCGCGCCGGGTGCTGAGCTGTGTTTGTCTCCCTGCAGTCCCTGGCGCTGTACTGGCTGTCCTCGAGCCTCGCGGGGCTGTCCCACACCCTCCTGCTGCGCTCGCCCGCCTTCCGACGCCTCTGTTGCATTCCCAGGACCAAATCCGACTCGGATACCCCGTACAGGGACATTGTGGCTGCCTTGGCTGCCAGATGCAGCTTTAGGAAGTGACACCGCTGAGCTGCAGCGCCAGGAACGAAGCAGTGCTGTTGCAGGGAGATGTACTTATTTGCTGTGTATTTATTGTCCAAATAAAGCACTGAAGGCCAGAAAGAGGGACTGGGCTGCACAGACGTGTCTTTATTGGCAAGCTTTGCCTCAGGGGTGGTTGTTTGGCAGTTACAGTAGTCCAATAACCTAGGTTTGTCTCCTGAATTATTGTAAGGAGCTGTGCAGGTGAGTGCTAAATAAAACTGAGTCATATAAGCCTGCCTCTTTTTTACTCTAAGTCCTAAAGGTAAGGAGTTTGGTTTTGTTTTTTGGGTTTTTTTGCTAAGGTGGTCATGAATTACTTGCTTACGTTTTTTAAATATTCCAAGTTAATAATTTGATGTAACAAAAAGAATGTTTTAATGCGGAATTGGAAGCATTTGTTTGAATTGTGGCGATAGCTTAGCGAAACTACAGGCAAGGCTGAGATACAGTTTCTGACTGAAAACAGCAGTTTTGGAGAAAAAGTGCAGATGTCTTGATGCTAGTAACACTGCCCTTTACCTGTGGGCATGTTTTCACTGTCTGGTTAGGAACCTCAGAACATCAGTGTTAGAGTTACATCTGAATGCTGGCAGGATGTTCTCATGCCAAAAAACCCCACAGATGTGAAACCACAAGTCAAAGAAAGCAGCAAAAAGTACGTGATCTAATGGTGTCTAGCAAGTCAAAAGCCACAGGTAAGGAGGTCATAGTTGGTGTGATGAAGCCCTTTCCTGGTCTGCATCGCAGGTAGGAAATTGTTTCTAGATTTTTAAAGGGTGTTGTGGATTTCTCTGAATGTCCCATTGCCTTTTTTGCTTCAGCTGAAGGTGCTGGAAAAGAGTGCAAAGGTGGAGAGCGCTTTTGTCTGGGAGAGTCAGTAGAGGGAGCTGGTGCTCCGTGCAGCTCCGAGGGAAATCCCGGCACCTTCCTCAGCAGGGCTCGCCTCAGAAAGGTTCGTGTTCCCGGCCTGGGAACGGGGACGCTGAAACCAGATCCATCTCTTGTGTAGTAAGAAAATAACATGAGATTTCTCGGGAAGCACAAAGAGGGCTGGGAAGCTGGTCGCTGAAAAATACCTCACAGCTCTGCCAGGACAGCTCAGTGCAGGAAATTGGCTTTGTTAGATTTGCAGTTGTCTGTTTATTTGTTTTGACCTTATAAAATCACACCTGAGATCTGCCAGTGCCAGTTAAAAGGGAACAAAGTTCCTCCAGTGAGTGTATTTGGAGGTGGATTTCTTACAGCAGTATTTGAGGTGAACCCAGAGTCTGGAAGAGGCTTTTTGGAATACTGTGGGTACTTAGGAGGGAGCATGAGCTCAGAGAACTGAAATGAGTGAAGTACAAGTTCCTGAACGGGTTCTGTTCTGGCAGAACTCAAAATTGCTGAAATATCCTGTCTGGGTTCCCTTTCTATGCATATAGCTGGGAGAGCACACATGGCACACTTCTTAATTTAGGATTAATGATCAAATAAAAATATAATGATCTGTCTTGGGTCAAAGGAGCTTGTTGGCTGTGGAAGGGCTGAGGAGGGTTTCTGGAGGAGAAATCAGAAAAAACCTGTTGCTGTGTTCTCTGAGAAACACAACTCTTGAAACTGCCTGTGCAATATTCCCTGTGAATGGTGCCGTATTATTTAAGTGGTGTGATCCATAGCTCTGTTGGCTTAACTGTGTCACCACCTCTTCTGTTTGCTTCCTGTTCTGGCTTTGCTAAAAAAAAAAAGAAATGCTAAGTCAGTGATCCAAACCCAGCAGTAATAAAAGAATGGAGGTTTTAGAAAGGGGGTCCATTTCCTTCCTACCTTCCCTCTGCCTGCTAGCCTGAAATACTCTAGGAAAGGGAGCTGGTCCCTGTCCCACTGAGGAGGGAGATGTCAGTATGGTCCAGCAGCTTTGACGGGGTGCTGGAGGGGAGTGCTGCCCTTTGCCTGAGAACCGGGCACCTTGCTACTCCACCTGTTTGTCCTTCGGGGCTGTTTGAGTGGGGAATCCAAACCCTCCATCCAAAGCCGAGTTACCGGGGTGGATTCCTTGAAGGGCAAGAATTTTTTTTCAAAGGCAAAGTGTCATTTCTGGCATGGTTTCGTGGTTTCTGGAAAGGGAAAAGAGCTGAAGTGCTGTTGAATGTGCTGCTGTACACAGCGGGGAGCTCCAGCTCCTGTCGGCTGTGGGGCTGCCAGGTTCTAAAATCCGGGGCAAGCCAGGCATGGCATTCAAACATTTTTCTTCTCCTATCTTTCATCTTGATGCTGTTTCAGGACTTAATCAGCCTGTCCCTCACAGTGTACACTGCTTTTCCACCTCGCTGCCGTGCCCCTTTGAAGTAACCCAGTGTTCAACACTGCTGAGCTTGAAAAGAATGGAAACATCTTACTCACCGCTCCCTCTTTGTGGCTGAGGATGCCAAACGGAGGCAGGCAGGTGTCAGGACAATCCCTGGTTGTCTTTGCAAAGCCCTCCGTTTGTGCAGACATGTGGCCAGCTGGCAGCAGGACTCCTCTTTATTCACTTGATATTATTGCACTACCTGTATTTAATCGATCTGATTTCTAACAGTCAGTAAAATACCTTGTTCCTTTGAAGCTCAGTGTAGCATTAAGCAACAGCAGTTGCTGCTGTCCCGAGTGAGGGCTTTTGCTCTCTTTTTCAGGTGTGAGGGACCACAGAAAAACTCAAAGTAAGGGATTGGTGCTTTTCATCAATGGCATCGTGATGGTTTTGATCAATTTGTGGTGCACACAACCATCCTTGGGCTCTGGGCTTTGGGTAAGAAGCCTGTGTAAATTAGGTTCATGATTAAGGTGAGTGCACACATCCATATGTTCTTCTCTTTAAGGAGGTGAGCTTCGTGGATTCATTTGTCCAACTCCCAGTTCATAATTTGATTGCCTTAGTTAATTAACTTTGCAATTAGAATAATGGTAAATAAGATTTTTTAACCTGTCTTACTTAGTATAATCCCCTAGTTCTGTTTCAGAGAAGAAAGGAAGAGACTGCTCCTGCCTTATTTATGGGGATTTGGCTTCTGGATTGAGTCTTCCAGCCCCCAGAACTCCTGGTACTCAGAGCCCTGTGAAAATGTGGAGTATTGTACTGTGTGCTCTGAGGCTCAATAATACCTGGTCTTTTGAGTCTTGGAGAAAGGTAGGGAAGGAAAGCACATTTCCTGGTGCCAAGTACCCTGCCTTCCTGCAGGGAAATCACACGTATGTATGCACACTTGAGCAGTGAAAAAGATGGGTTTGGGACATGTTACTGAGTCCAGCTGAGGGCTTGGGATGCTGTCACAAGCTCGATTTTTGGCTTTACGAATCTAAAGCTCAAATGTGCGAAATGGAGGGGCCAGAGAGGTGCAAAAGCCACTTGGAATGTCTGTGGGTGCCACACGCTGTAATGGGAAGAGCGGTGCTAATTGGAAACAAACACCAGCCTTCAGCATCAGCCAGTCCTGCTGGATTCGGGAGTTTGGGCCTCAGTATTGCTTGGGATTTGCTGGGGGACTGCTGGCCAGTGCTGTGCAGTGGTTCCACAGGGGTTAGAACACAAACCCCTGGTCAGTGATGGATCTTTGGAAGTGCAAGAGGGCAAGAAAATCCTTGGATCATAGTTGAAATGTGCTTTTGCAGCCAAGTAAAGCAAGCCAAGAAGTTGCTTTTCTACTCTCGTGTTTTAGGATGACCCCAGATGGGCCGGGAATCTTCAGGCAGAGACAATGTAAATTTTGAAGTACTTGAGCAGGGGAGATCGCCTGCCAGGCTTTAGTCTTCCTTCCTCTTTGAGGGCTGTGAGGGATTCCCATTTGTCCCTGTGGGTGTGTTTCACTTTGCCAGCGTGTCTTAGAAAACCCTGCGCTTTTTCTGATAGGATAACATTTTAAATACGGATTTCCTGGAAATTTTGAAAGGCTGGACTGGATTTCAGAGGTCTGGTGGAGGTACCAGAGCACTTAAATGTGCAATGATTTTCTTTCAGCACCTTTGTTTGAAGAGAAAACTGACCCCTGTCCTGCTGGGGTTGCTGACAGAGGCTTTTCAAACGTACCTTAATGGGAGCTGCTGCAGGCAGAGAACACGTTCTTCTGGATGAGTTCCTGAGCTTGAGCCCTTTCTGTCTAGAAAATAAACAATAAAATCTCTTACTGGGGGGAATCAGTTGCTTAGAAATATATCTAATAAAATACAAATAGTGGCAGTACTCTCTAGGCCTGTTATATCTGCTCTGAGGAAGAGCTGGAAATGGGAAGCTGGCAAAGAGGAACTTTTTAGAGATTCCAGATCAATGTAGCCTAAGCCTTGTGGGTACAACTGAAAGTATTTTAGTTTAGATTTAGTTTAAAACTCAAGTTCTTTGTGCATTTTGTTGAAGTCCCGCTGGCCGGGTAATGAAACAAGATACTTTTCTTGAAGGTTCTGTAAAGCAGAGGTACTCAATACTCACTCAGCTGTTTGGAAATATTTCGGTTCCTTATTTTTAGGAATTTCTTTAATGCACTGCCAGAATCGCAGTTGAGCCCTAGGTCCTTATCAAGTTTTGTAAGGGGAGAAGGTGCGGCTCTGTCAGAAGGAAAATGGGGAGAGAGGGACTGGAAGTGGGTCCATTGATTCCCAAGTGGGGGCATTTGCCAAAAATCCCTGATTTTCCTCTGTAATTGCTGTGCTTTTCATGGTTTTTATTTCATTACTGCCTGCCTAAGTGCTTGCTCCAGAGTGCAACCAATAATTCTCTTGTATTTTACAACATAAACAAGCTCAGATTAATTTGCTAATAAAAGCTTTGCTAGGCTTGCATTTTTCCCCTTTAAATGCTGTTGCTGGAAGGCTGAGAGATAAGCTTTGTTTGGAGATCTTTAGAGTAATGGTTTCTGCAATAAGACCCCAGAGACTGACTATGCACACGACTGCAATTTTTTAAAATATATACTGTGACCTTTTCCCCTTCTGATGCAGATTGTTTAGAGTGAACTAATTCTAGAACTGGGGAGAAAACAGGGGCAGCGACACTTCGAACTGCCTGACTGCAGCCCAGCCATCCCTTAGCAGCTGGTCCTGCAGGTCATGCCCATTCCCAGTGCTGTGTTTCTGGTGTTTCCTGGTGTTTCCCAGTGCTGCAGCACGGGGATGTTGATGTGAGCACATCAGAGTGGAACAGGGGTAGCTGACAGACCACAGAGCTTGGGGCTCTGGCGTGTTTGCTGTCCCAGTGCTGCCAGCTCCTCGAGGATGGGTCTGGAGTAAGAGCAGTCTGGCTCAGCAGTGACTCCAGAGCGTGTTATTTGCTGTCAGGAGCTGTTTGCTCTTGTGGCAGTTCACAGTTTGGATTGAAGGTGCTGGTGGAAAATCAGGCTGAAATCGGGGAGGTGCTGAGATGCACAAGTGGGGCCTTGACCACAATGTAGGCTTTAAAAGTCCTAACGATAGGGAAATAGTGAATATAGGGAAAACTAACTCTGATATTCTGGCCAAATGACATCTCTGGTGCTTTAGGCTTTTAGAATGTTTCTCCTCCACGTTCTGTGAGGTGAGAGGATGTTCTTACACAGTTAAATTGTGCAAACACAGATTTGTGGTGCAGGGCTGAGCAGAGGAGCTGTTTTGTTCCTGTGCTGTCAGGATCCCTGGGTTTGGAATGAGTTTTGTTTTTCCTTGTTGCTCTTTGGATGAGCATCATTTGGACCTGTTATGGGCCAAAGTTTTCCCAAATTTTGGCCAAGCGTGTTGATTTTTATGCTTCACTTGACTGAAGTAATCTAAATTCATCCTTCCAGAGAGTCTCTGAAATCCTGAGCCTGCTGCTGCCAGCAGGAATTGTGTACCGATTTCACTGGGATAAAGATTTCGTTTCTCTTGTCTCCTTTTCCTCCGTTTTCTCCCTCCAAAGAGTAGAATGATACTGATTCTTTTTTATCCCTTTGATTGTGCCACGATCTGGAAGCTATAGGGAAAACAAACATATCTCCTGCTCTATCTGTAAAATGATTGCCAAAAATACTGAAATGATTTAACAACAAACACTTGTTTTTCTCCCTAACGTAAGGTTTATGGATAAGCATTCCAGCATGCTTGGTAGAATCCTTTCTTCCTGTTTCCATCTAAGTGTTTCTGGCTTATGGGAGGAAGTTGTGCAAATAAACTGCTCTGCATCATTGCTCTCTCAAAGTTTAGAATATCCTTCGAGCTGCAAAACAAAAAGCTCTGAGAGGTCAACTGTGTGAGCCGTGTCTGAAGTTTATCACTGAATAAATCCCCCCAGCTTATTTTAGGAAGACTTTGCTTTGTTTTGGGGGCAAACTTAATTGCTATTCCAAGCTTGCAGGCTGTGTAACCTTTTATTACTGAAATTTGATGTTGGGATGCTGAGTGTCTTTGTAAACCTGAGGACATACCACCCCAAAGCCTTGTCAAAGGCCTGACTCTCATGCCATAAAAGCTTTCTGTAGGGAAGTATAAGCAAAACTAATCAATGACTTTTGAAATGCAGGTTTTTATTTGTGTTTTTTGTACTCCTTCACACCATGAGCACAGCTGTTTTTTCTGCTGCATGTCACAGGAGTTTACTGAACCCTGGAAACAGGACCTGACTCCTAAGAGCTGTTTTCCTGAGTGCACAAGACAGTTTTGCTCTAAGGAATTTACTCAGGGAACTTCATTAATGTTGTATGTGACATGAATTCACCTCCTGAGATGTGTAACCATCACCCTGCATCGGTGCATCTGGATGACTGCAAAATTCTTTTAGAACATCCACATACAGGTTGGCTTTTATTGGCTTTTATTTTTATTTAATAGACTATATGTTGATATATATTTCACTCCGGACCCGAAGAGGAGATGTGACCTAAGAGTGTACATCCCCTTGCCAAAAATTGCTAGAAGCCTCTTGGTTTGCAGAGCTGAGTATTTAAACTGCAGACCTGAGGCTGTCAGGGCAGTTTTGCCCATCCCTGTGTATCTGTGTCACAGTGCAGTGTTAGGTGGCCACGGACTGTGTCATTCCTGGCAGCTCTGCCTCAGTGCACGGGGTAAGGGGTGTTCAGGGGTTTATGGGCTGCTGTAGGGAAAGAAGTTGGCGTGAGATCCCAAATGGGGTCATAGGATGCTTTTCCTAGTGCCCTCTGCCTTCCTTGAGGAGCAATAGGTTGTTTAGCAGCAATCTGGACTTGAGGCATTCCACACTCACCTCAGACTGCTCCCATCAGCTTTAGCTGCATCCTCCAGGAGGATCAGTGTGGTGTATTCCAGTTTTACTACCTAGATGCTGGCAGCTGCTCCCACGAGTTTATTGAGCTCATTTAGACCCAAACAGGAAACACTAACTTGCCATTTGGAGTTTCCTTTGTGCTGCTCCGAGAAAAACCCGATGCACTCGGCTTAATGTTTCATTTGCTGTGGGAATTTGCTTTGGCTAATGCAGTTTTTAAGACCTGTTGGTTCATTGAGAGGTCGAGGAACATTTATGTAAGAGACTCCTCAATAACATTCCTTTAACTTGGCAAGTTGAAAAAGCACAGCACCAATTTTTTTTCTGCTCCTTGGAGTATTAAAAGTTTTTGTGTGGATCCTTTTGACTTCCAACCAAAGAGTGAAATTGCTTTAAAAATCTGGATACAGAGTCATGTAAAGGCAGAGACAGGAATTATGGATTCGTTTCCATTGATCCCCCCATCTTGCTGTTAAGGAGGGTTAACCCAAACTCCAACACTCTGAGATTTCAGGGAGACAAAGGTAACATTGGGCCAAGCTTCCATACTCCAGCTTTCTGCTGTTGGATTTTTCAGGCATCCAAACATTCTGGAGATGCCACATGTGAGGGAAGGCCCTGCATGGTATGTGTAGGTGCCTCTCTTCACTGAAAAATCCACAGTATTTTGGTGTTTTCTGTGTTTCCCTCACACCTGCTAGGTGAAGAAATGCTCCAAAGCATTTGTCTTCTCTCAAGTCCATAAAAAAAGCCCACCTTTTGGTAAATTCCAGATGAAAAGCAACAGGCTAGGAAACATTGGTACTGATTTCTTTCCCTAGTAAGAAAGACAGACTCCTGCCTTGTGCAGCCAGGTGGGTGGAGAGGCAGCAATGTGTGTTTGATACAGCTGGAAAACACCAGCCCTGTCCTTAATCCCAAGAGAATTATCTGCTGAAACGGCTGCATTTTCCAGTTGTTTGGGGGGGAAAAGCCCAAACAGAAAAAGACAGCAGATGATGTATTTTCATGTGAGAGAAGCCCTGGGAAGTGATTTCTGGCTCTAACAGGAAACACTGGGGGGGTTAACTGCAGGACAAACTCATGTTTTTATCCATTTTTTTAAAATTAATCCAGAATTCCAAGGGGAAGGTCTGTTGTAGAGAAAGGTGAATTGCAGCTTCAAAACACTTCACGCGTTTATGTGGGTTTTTTCATTCTAAAATTCAATTTCTCATAATTACTCTCAGCCTTTTTCTTTGTGCTTTCTTGTAATGACTTTGAAGCGCCTTCTATTTATTTTCAGGCTGCTCATCTTGGGAGCAACACTTGATGCAAGTATCTCTCTGTCTAGAACAATCAAATCTGAGTTTTCAGTAATCAAAAAGCATTCCTGAATGTTGTTCTTTTAACAGATTTGCCATGCTGCCAGTGTATTGGGGGGGGGGGAAATGCAGCTCTCAGGGCCCTTTTTCATTTTAGGCCCTAATAGAATGCTCTGCTGAAAGCTAATTTAGAATTAAAGATGATTAAGCCCCTGGCCCCAAAGGCGTGAGGGACAAACAACAGAATTCCTGGGAATTTCGGTAATGAGCTTTTACTTTGCAAAATTTAACATGGAACATTAGGGTAGAATAAGGCACTTGGCCAATTTGAAAGGAACATCCAGACGAAGTGAGGACACTTCACAAACTTTTAACTGACCCAGACACAACAAGGCATTGACTGGAATCTTTTGGTCTGGCTTACACTGTATTTTGAGAAGAAGTAGTTATGAGAGGAAAGAAAGAAAACAGAGAGAGGAAAGTATAGATTCACCCCCTTCCTTGGGATCCAGCGTGGGCTCAGCTGCTTTTAAATCCACTTTATCCATTAAGTCCAACATTTGGGGGCTGTCCATAGGGCTGTCACCATTTGGGGCAGCCCAAGGGTCCGTCCCGGCCATGTCAGGGCTCTCAGCAGCCCAGGGGTCAGTGCTGGCCATGTTGGGGCTCTCAGCAGCCCAAGGGTCAGTCCTGGCCATTTCGGGTATGATATTCTCAAAAGAAAAGATCTACTTGAAGATTCCGCTTCATATTAAAGTGGATTTTTTCCAGAACTTATCCATTTATGTGGCTCATAACCCAGGACTTGCACTCGCCTGTGCTGAGGTGAGGGGAGAACAGCCTCGTTCCGCAAGGCCCCAGTGCTCTCTGCTCCACAGCTGGAAAAGCAGCACCGTGACTGGTAGTCTTTCTTTGGAGGTATTTTGGTGCATCCTGTATGGACTTCCTGACGAGTA
This sequence comes from Sclerurus mexicanus, assembly GCA_013396755.1. Classification (NCBI taxonomy): domain Eukaryota; kingdom Metazoa; phylum Chordata; class Aves; order Passeriformes; family Furnariidae; genus Sclerurus; species Sclerurus mexicanus. The sequence goes on along the minus strand of VWZF01006953.1, from coordinate 98,302 downwards.
GGGAAATCAGCAGGTATTGTGACAGCGTGCAGAATGGAAATAAGCTCTGTTCGTGTAGGGGCAGAAGGGATGGACTGGGAGATGCAGCTGCAGGAGTGAAAGGGCAGGGATAGGCTGTCCCAGGTGGGAGGGAGCCGGGCTGGAGGTGAGGAGTGACAGAAACAGCAGGAGGGCAAGTGCTGGCACATCCAGGCTCTTCTTCTCTGCCTGTCACCTGACTGGGAACGACGCAATAAAAATACACTGTCTCTTACAGTCAGGTGAGTAAAGCAGTTTTAAATTGCACGGTTGTTTTTTTTCCTCAACAGGTGACATCTATTAAGGATATAAACATTTCTCTGATTATCACGAAACTATTTTTTCTTCCAACTGCCTCTAATTTCCAAGTTTCCAAGCCATTCCAAGCAATTTTCTAACCTCTGCTAGAACATTTAGTAAATGTATTCTACAGCGGCACTTAGCTCAGCCAGACAAGATATTTACATCCCCAGCTCCAAGGTTTTACCTCTCTCCAGAAAGGACACAGCAACTAAATCTTGTTCTGAGGAGGCAGAACTATCCCAGCCAGGGTTTTACCTCTTTGTCTGGCTGATGTGTCTTCAGTAACAATTATTTAAAGCACCAATACTTCACTGTCAAGGGCTGTAATTCACAGGTCTTTGTAAATAAATGGGTATCTTGGGGAGAAAGCTATGGCAGCTAACGGGGAAAATGAAACTTGCAAAGAGCCTTTTAGTCATTATATTTCTGTGACTTCAGCAGGACAAAGAATCTGCCTGAGGGTTAGACTTAAAGAGGAAGAAAAAAGAAGGGGAGATAGTAAAAGTTGGAAATGAAGAACAGTTTGATGCACCCTGAAAGGGGAGTGAGTAGATAAAAGGTGCTCTGTATTTCTTTATCTGTGATCATGTCAAGCCTAAACCATTTACATGGTTTAATTATAAGTCAATGATAAGTCTTAAAATTATTCAGGATGCAATTCAAGATTTAAAATTATCACCACAAATTTGGAACCTATTCCAGACTTTTATTAAGCTTCTGTTAGAAGTAGTTTAGCAGTTTTTGTCTGGTAGGCATAAGCCTGTAGTCGAGTGAAGATTTCAGGAAGATTTTTTCTTTATATATTCTTTTTATATTTTTTTTTTAATAGCAGTAATTTTCTGTAGAAAATCATCTAATTCTTAAGGTCATAGAATGGTCTGTGTTGGAAAGGGCCGCAGAGATGATATAGTACCCGTGGATGACAAGTGAATGCCAGTCAGTGAAGAGTCAGGAATTTCCCCTTGCTGTGAAAGGAAAGTTATGATGTAGCAGAGAGAGAAGGTTTGGCTTCAAAACTGCAGGTGTCATCAAGTGCAGTTTTATACTAGATCTGCCTGAACTTGGGATCTGGAATAACCTGGGAAGTGGATGAGAGGCAGAATTCTTCTTTCCACCCTGGGGAGCTGGCTTGATTGCTGGAGCTGGTTCTCCGGGCTCTCGCCAGTGATAGCACATGATTTTTAATGGCCACACCTCTTCAGGGTTTGTTATTTTATGTCTCATCCAATAAAGGGTAGAAGAAGCCTTGTTCTGTTTCTGAAAAATACAACGTGCATGGTAAGTGCTTCCAAAACTAGCAAGTCTTTAGAAAAATAATCGTGTTCTGGGGAATAGCAGGCTCAAGTTACTTATTAGTCTAATGTTTGCATAGCAGGACTGCTATTAATTTCATTAGTATTTATTGTGCTGGCCCAATTATAAAACATACACCATCTTCTTCTGGTTTTTAGCGAGTTCCAAGGGAATGTGAGCAGGAGGTCTTGCCATGGAATCACAGAATGGGTTGGGGTGGAAGGGACCTGGACGCCCATCTCATTGCACGCCCTGCCACAGGCAGGGACACCTTCCACTAGGCCAGGCTGCTCATCCAGCCTGGCCTCGAGCCCTTCCAGGGAAAGTGTTTCTGCAGTTTTTATTGTTGCATAACTAAGAGTTTGGGTTTAGCTGTATTGGATTTACAGGTTTGCTGTATTAACTTGCACCACGGAGTTTTCTGGGGTGGTTTCCAGCATTTGCTATGGAATTGTACCGGCATTCCTAATCCTTGAGAGAGCTTGAATTCAGACTGGCACACAGGGCGTCAATGAAAGCATTCTTGATTTCTACGATATTTTTTGTGTGTGTGAAAGAGTTTCTGCTTTGGAGTGTGGTTACAGGCTCCTTGGTGTCCTCACAAGAGCAGCCTCCAAACCAGCCAGCTAACTGATTTAGAGCCTTTGGAATTCTTGCTGTCCCCAGACTCCAGCCAGCATCAGGAAACCACAAGAATCAAACAGACAATGGGGTTTGTTTGGTGAGAGAGATTTTTTCCTAACCCTGCGAGATGTCATTTGTTGTACATCAGGGATTAATGGGGAGGGAGGAGAATTCCACTGCTTTGAGCCCAGTCCCGAGGGGGTGTATGAGCATGTCTTTGGTCCTGTGAAGAACTTCTGAACTGCTTTAGGGAAGGCACACACAGCTTAGGGACTGGTCAGGACAGCTCCCAGAAGCGATGAGGGAGTTCAGTGCAGATCGAGTATGGCGTGACTTCATCTCTTCAGCTTCTGACATGAATTTTGCTTGTCCCACGCTCATCCAGCACAGTGGTTAGAAGCTAACGTGATCTCTTTCCCAGTGCTGTATATGTTACATGGCCTGCTGCAGGCTGCATAACCCAGAACAGCCTGGAACTTCCCAAAACTTCCAAGATATCCTGGTGAAGTTTTGCATTACGTGACGTGATTTGAATATTTCCTAAGCGCTTTTCTGAAAACATTTTTTAAAGCAAAACGAAAGTTATTCTGTCTTAAGGAAAGGAATATAGTTTTCCTAGAAGAAAATGCAGCTTGAAAGCTCCTGTCCCATTTTATACAGCATTAAAGGCAAATATTATTAGGGCCAAGTCCAATGAGAATCTTAATGAACTATAGTTTTGGTACCATTCAAAGCCCATATCACAGGAAACTCTCATTGCAATTGAACAGCCAAGGAGAACTTAAGCAGCTGAAAGCTGAAAGTTTTAGTGTTTGGCTTCAGTTTTGTCTCTTTAAAACATGAATTGCTCCTTTCATTTGTCTATAATGAACATGAAGGAAATAGGTGACAATTAGCAATAACTTCAGCAAGATGATTCTGGAAAGAAACCTTGCTGGAACTTTTCCCATCTTCAGAAGGTGGAATTGAAATCTGTAACACATTTGTATGTTGGGAAATAAGGGCTGCAGTTGTTTTCTGTGGCGTTGAGTGCAGGTGAGAAATTGTGGGACTGTCAGGTGTTCATTTCTACCCGTGTGCCTTTTCCCTTACAGTCTCTGTGTAGACAGTTAAGCTGATAACAGTTCCTTTGCCATATCAGGCATTTAGCAGAGTCTTGCAGCTGTTAAATCATGCAAAGTCTGCAGTTCTTACACACTAAAATGCTTTAAAAGAATGGTAAAACACTGAAAACTAACCTTGCAGAGCTGTAGAGGAAAAGTCATTGGCAAGATATGCTCTCTGCCTATAAAAACCTTGAAAATTTAAAGGTACCAATAAAATCTGTAGAAAATGAAAAGAAAGAGAGAAAAGGTTGACCCAGAAGTCTGGTGTGGGACCAGCAGCTCTTGGCTGTGTACAAATTCTTTCAAAGAAACATTTGGAAAAGTTCTTTGCAGCATTTTTATTGTGTTTTTCTTCTTCAAGTTTCCTTGCCAAAATAATTTAATGTGGGCTGAATACTTGCTGTCTCTCCTTCTAAGTTCTTTGATATGAGCATCTCATCTCAAAGGAAAGGTAACCCTTCTCTGCTAGACAATTCAGGCTTTCTCCTCGGAACGGAATGGCAGCAATGTGCTGTAATCCAGACAGATTTTGGAAGGCCTTGGACAAGGCTGTGCATCTTTGGGGCTCAGCAATCTGTTTATGGCCCCGCCGTGGCAACTGGAGGGGGCTGGTCCCTGGTTTGCAGGGGTGATTAGTGAGGGTGGCAGGAGACATCCTGACTTTGAGACGTCCCAGGAGCCACAGATTGTAGTAAAACCACTGAAATGTCAGTGGTTCAAGTGGTTAGTGAATCATATGGCACCAAACCCAGGAATAATTGGGAATTTCTGTTGAGCAACGATGTATTTTTTTTAAGAGTAGGAGAGTTACATTAGTAGAACAGATAATTGTCCATCTGGCCTAATATTCCCCTTCTGGATGCTTTAAAGCAAGGTGTTAATCTGCCTTTCCTCAATATCCTGTTAATTAGCCAACACTATAGCCTGGTGGGCTTGGAGCAGAGGGGATTTCTTCCTGATCCCAGCTGGTGAGGAGCTTATCCCTTGATGATACGGATTGATAGCCCCAATAATTCTTATATAAGCCAGCAGCATTTGATATTTATTGCTTCTCATAATGGAAATTGCATTTATGTTTTGCAGGCATCAACCAGACGAGGTGGAATCTTAAATACTCCAGCAGCTTTTGGAAATTTGCTGTCTCGTTTGTCTCGGTGGCCCCGTTTGTTCACCCTCCTGTGAGTTTGGTTCAGCCACGGCTGCACTGATCCTCTCCTGCAACAGTAAGAGCCGAACCTTTTCATCCATAATGAATAAAGTCCTATTATGGCTAACAAGATTGACCCCAATCCCCCCCCAGCACCACAGGCCGTGTTCCATCTGTACAAATTTCAGTCACCAATATTCCTCCTCCATCCCAAAATGTTGTGGCTAAGGTGAGCAGTCACCAGGAGCACGAGCACTCCTGTTACTTGCTGGCTCAGTTCAAGGGCACACAAAACTTGTGGTGAGCCTTTGGTGGTCTGCAGAGACTCCAGGTGTTCCTCCGGTGGTCTGGAAGAGTCATTGGTAGTTGGGATTAAATATTTTGGATTTCAAAGCTGAGATTTCTTTACTGAAGCCAGCGCTTGATCTCCCCTTCTAATTTACTAATGCTCTCACTTCCTCCTGGTTTTTGGATTCCTTCCAGTCTCGTCCGAGCAGCAGCTGTGACTGAATGTGTATCTTCATTAAGCTCATTTTGTAAATCATTTGTGCTGTATCCCTGTTGGAATGCTGAAAAGACATTCTGATCACAGTTGTCTGTTCCAGGTTAATAGGCAGTGTGTCTGGATAGGGAGTTTTGCAGTCCTGGGATGTGAATGGACAAACACAACTTGGTTCTGTCTCGTTTGTGCTCTCTTGGCTGAAGCACCTGGGCAGTTCCATCTGTATATTCTGAACCAGAGTCAATGCCTTTCTTATCTCCCAGGGAATGTAGGGTTGGACAAGGCCCTGTGCCACTGGAATCTAGTATCGCCCTGACTTAGTCAGAGAAAAACAGGATCAAAAGGTTGTTTTGTAGCATTGGCAGCACCCACTTCAGTCCTGCCTTAGGTCACCAAGATGAAAAGAGAGAACTGTCAGTGACGACCATATCTTACATGTCATTGCACTTCACAGGCAGGTTCCAGCTGTCTGAAGGAGATCAAGGATGGAAGAGAGAAGCCTGGCTGTCTCCATCCTGGAAATTCAACGCAATCGAGCCGATGTGGCTGCAGTGTCCGTGAGCCTGAGGAGTAACTATTCAGGTGTTTTTTTAAATTGATGTAATGAAATGAGAATGTCCATATGGACAGTTGTCATGTCCCACCTGCACCCAAGAGCTTCTCGGGATGTCCTCACAGAGTTCCCTGTCCCTATGCACAGTAATCCCTTCAGACTCGTGTCCATGAACCTTATATATCTGATTTTGAATCAGGTCTTTTTGCTTATAAATAATTGCAAATGGGCCTCATTTCAATTCCTGGGAATGTTGTCAAACTCTTGTGACGGACATTGTGTTGGCCTTCCGATAGAAAACAGATACTATTTCTCACACCTAGGTTTTATTTTCTACAGTTTGCTTTCACATACTGCAAACTCAAGTCCCAGCCTGGACTGGAACCTGATCCAGCTGATATCAGGATTTCCATCCAACCCAGGTCCATATCGTGTTCTTCTCTTTCCGTGTTTTCTGGTGCAACCAGTGTTCAACAGGAACTGCAAATCCATTGTGAATTTGGACTGTGGCTCTATGGAGATATCTCTCACTCAGAATGGGGCCCAGCATTGTTTGTCCCTAGTTTTTCAATCCTCTGCCTTCTCTTCTGTCTTTCCAAACAAGATCTACATGGGAGGCCTCTAATTTTGTGCGTCAGACCTGGAGATGGGATCAAATGTGAATTGTTTGCCTTTTCCAGCATGCGTTGCATTCACAGACCATGAAGAAGTCTTAGTCCCAGGGCCATAGGACCCATTGCCAGGTTTGGACTTGATGGACCGATTTTCATTTTCACTGCTATTTTCAGAGTGAAAAACAATCCTTTTAGATGCCAAACCTGGCCCTCGCTCGGATTGCTACTAGGACTGGCAAACATTCCATGAATCTCATGTTCTGACTTAATTCCAGCGTTCCCCAGTGCCTCAGATATTTCTTAGAAAAATGTGTTCCATTTGCAATGAAACGCTGGCCATGGTAGTGTGCATTTGTGCAGCAGGTTTTGCCCCCAGAGCTCCCAGCTGGTATTCCTGACTGTACATCCAGGATGGCATCCTGATGGGCACAGCAGGGATGAAGTGACTGGTGGTCCTTCCCCTTGTGCTGCCCACCCTCAGCAACCCCTTCTTTGGTGTAGTTGTTGGGGCTGGAACACAGCAGGAAGGTGGGACTGCACAGTGCTTTGGGAGAGGAAGTAGGGATCTTCTGGAAAAGCAGACGGGAGAGCCCAGGGGTGACCTCTCCCTCCCCTCTCTGTTTGATAAGTGCAAGATGTTCTTTGGCAATTAAATGTGATGAAAACCAGTGTTTATGTCATGCTGGGTCAGCCATCTCCCCCACTCTTCCATAGGATGTATGGCTGGTTTAAACACTGTTTAAAAAAATCCCCAAGCTTCCTGAACCTCCACAACTCCAGTCAAGTCCACAAGAGCAGTCAACTGCAAGGTCAAGGTTTGTTGGGAATATGACCTTTAGAGTCAAGGAATAAGACATCCTGTTAACAGTAGGTACTGTGGGCCTGGTCTTAATTCCGTCCTATTGATTTCTCTCAGATACATAAGAAAAATGCCTCTTATTTTATAAACAGTAATTTCTTTGTCAGCCTTCAGCTATGAAAAAAAATGGAAGCTTCTTTCATGCAAGTTACTTGTATATTTAGGGAGATTGATGTGTCTGTTTATCCTGAGACTGACACCAGCCTGAGGCAAAACATAAAAGGTCTACAGCAAATTATTCCTTTCTTCTCAGAGTGACTCTCATCACTTAAACACCTCTGCTCTCAGCTGTACCATTTGCAAGGACTGGCAGGATACAAAGAAAAAGTGCCCTTTTCTTTATGTGGAAACTTTGCTGCTCTTGGGATCAGCTGGAGCGGAGCTGGAAAATGTGATCCTGAGATTTTCCTAGCCCAGTGCACGGCCCAGGTGGCACCGTGCAGCACCATGCCGTGCCAGATTGTGCGGGGCCTCCTCCTGGCTGCTGGAGAGGGAGGGAAACTGGGGCAGAGCTGATCCCTGCTCCGTGGTGTGCACACACACCAGTGCCTGTTGTCCAGGGTCAGCGGTGGAGCTGGGACAGGGCTGGGAGCTGGTGAGGACCTGCAGAAATGCTTAACGATCACACATTATACCCTTGGGGGGAAATGGACTTTTTGTATAAATTGATACAGACGCTTTGTTTCTTTGCTACATTAGAAATCCAGCATTACTCACCAAGCCAATCAATGATTTGCCATAATGCCCCAGAGTGACTTCTGGGGACTTTGTGTCTTCATGTCCCTTACACAGGACAAGGTCCTGGGAAAGGTGGGACCAGATGTCCTTTCCTGACACCCCAAGTCTTTGGACTTTTTGCTGTGCTTGGGAGAGATTGCTGCACAGCAATCCCTTTATTTATACTTTATTTGGACTGGGTTTTTAATCAGAATCACTGCAAACATGCAGGCTGCTCTGAAACTTAGTACAGCAAGTCTGCAATGTCACCCTCCCTAAAAAGAAGTGTTCCCCTCAGTTTAGAACATATTCCCTTACGGATTCTCATCTGAGAAAGCTTCTAGCATTCAGAGAAATTGATAAGCTTTCCTGCATGTGGTCATTGCCAGGGCAAATGTAATAGGAAATGAGATCCTTAGGAGGAGGTTTGGTGGGATGCTGTTCAAACCTGGCATGATCTAATTAATTGTTTGATTTGTCAAGGTTTTACAATTTCTATAGAGCCTTATTAAATCCCATGAACAACACCTTGCTTTCGTTCCTCACACACTACATGGGCCTCTCGAAAAAGTCTGTGGTCCTTTTGTGCAATTCTACTAAGAATAAAATGAGTTCAACTATTAGAACTGCTGCAGTGAACAGAAAATTCACATTGATTTTGTCATTTAAAGGCAACAGAAAGTGACAAAACCCAAATACAAGAAAAATCCTGATATTTCACACTTTAGGCAACATATTTTTAGCCTAATTTTTTGCACATTTTATTCAGCTCATGTACATTTTGCTATTGATGAGAAGCCTGTTCCAATAAAAAGTTGTTTAACAATAGCTGTGGTAGATAGAGCAGGAATATCTAGTGTCAGGTGAGTGGGGGCAGAGTTTGCATCCCGCTATACTCCCACCTTTGGTGATGGGCAGACTCTAAATCATGCGCATTGAGGCTGCTTTGGGACTCTGTGCCCTCCCATTTGGCTGCCTGAGCAGCGTGATGTGGGTTGAAATACCCAGGGATCTGCCTTAGGCAGAGCAGAACTGTGTTGCCTGGAGATTAAAACATACCCAGGAAACACAAGGGTTTTGGGTGACTTCATGAAAAGCTATACGGAATAGGTTTTTCAAGTTGTTTTTAAAATGCATTCAGCCTTCTGCATCCTCCCCAGCAATGACACTGGAACATTCCTTTAGCTATTACATGAGGCAGAATCTCCTTTCCAAAGTGTTGGAATGTGCAGTCAGTCCAGACATCTGATGGCTGGGGAAAAAAAACAAAAAACAAAAACAAAAAAACAGGGGCACTGTGCAATTTTTATTATTTTTATTTGAATCAAAATGCTCTGGGTTTGTGGCCTCCAAAGCATTTGGACTCCCTGCAATGAGCAGATAATTTGTAATTAATGAAAGTTATTAATGCAGATTCCATTGGAATGAAAACATTCGAATGTTTTGATGTAGATTGCAAGAACACTTCACAGCCCATATAAAATTCTTGTGAAATACTGAAGTAAAAAGCCTTTCCCTTGTGCCCTTTGAGCGTATCAGCCATCAAGGCGTTGATATGAAATAATATGTTAACACAGTGAAACCTAGTTATTAAAAGAGGATTAGAGATACTCTGCTTGAAGACTGAAGCATTCTGCTTTGGGTTTTTTTGGTCACTGGACCATTCCAGGATTCCAGGGTTAATTCCAAATGTCATATTTTGCCACTGCTCATTGATGGTTGCAAATAGCTACGGCTTAAAAAAAAAAAGAAAAAGAGAACAAAAGAGGTTTCAGATATCCCAGTCCATTCCAGGAAAGCCTGCCAAGTCTCCAGAAAACTGGACTTAGTAACTGAGACTATTAAAATCACGACTTTTTATAGAATTTTCTCTTTATTACGCTTTCATCCTCAGGTATTTAATAGAAAACGTTGCACGTAGGATGCTATTTGCTCTCCAGGCTTTATCTGCAAGGTCACTTGAGTGACTGCAGCGATTTCACAGCAGATCCCCCCGCCGGGAACAGCAGCGCATCCCTTTGGAACGTTCTCCAGGCACTTGGGAATATGCAGGCACTGGGTCTGGGTGAGCACGTCTCCCACAGGGGTGTTCCTGCTGGTACAGGAACCGGGGGAAGGCAGCACTACGCACAAGGGCTGCACATGGAGCGTGCCACACGTTTTTTTAATAGTGGTGGAACAAAGGGAGCCAAGCGGTTTTGGAAAACATGACTCTTGCTCTGACTGCTGGGGCTTCAATTAATGCTTTCCTTTTGTGGGAGAGGAGTGTGGGACAGCAAAGGGAACAGCCTCCTTAGGGAGAGTAAATCTTGCCCATTACAATTATCTCTGCAAGTTGAAGGCAAAGGAGTAGGTGTTATTCCACAATAAATCCCAAAGCATCAGCATAAGAATGAAAAGATAACCAAGAGGAGGGACAGAGCGAGTGATCAGAGCTTGGACAGACGCTCCATCTTCTTGCTCCTCCCTCCCAGTACCCCAGTTAGTCCAGCAGCTTCCCTTGCCTGCTGAGTGCCTCAGGTGAGGGGCCACTCACTCACGGCTCCAGGCAATGCTGAAAATGTGGAACTCGTTCCCCCTGGAGTTACGAAATGCGGACGGGCTCCTCTTTTTTACAGTGGAAAAGCGTGAAATCACAGCCACATCGGCTGCAGTTGTTCCTCCTTGAACAGCTACCCTTCCATGATGTTTTACTGTTTGCTCCATCCCATTTTTATGGCCCTCAGCCTTATGGATTTTGCAGTTAACTGTTCGCAAGGTGGCAGAAGTGATTTCCCAGGAGTGGACCTTTCTCCCACTAATGCTGGGGTGGTGTTTGGTTCACACTGCATCTGGGCATAGTGGGAAATGTGAATGTCTGTAGTTTCACTGTCTCAACTAAAAAGAATTAAACTAACAGTATTCTGACCCTTGTCATTCCTTGAAATAAACCCCCACGTTTCTGTTGACTTAGTTCGCTTGACCTGTGCCCATTATCTTCAACTTATTAATCACAAGAAGTCGCCTGAATCAGCTTTGCCCTGCCTTAAACTGGAAAATCTGTTTGAATTTGCAGAGGTTCGGTGCAGTGAAGGTCTCCTCCGAGCAGCCCTTTTACTCAAGGAAGCTCCAGAAGGGCAGGTGGGTGTGACAGCATTGCTTTGGACAGGGCTTGGGGCAGCCTGGTCTAATGGAAGGTTCCTTGTCCATGGCAGTGGGGTGGAACTGGACGGTCCTTACAGTCCCATTCCAAGCCGTGCCATGATTCTGTGATTGCTTCTAAATACTCCCTGTCCACTGCCCACCGCCTTTCCCGTAGGCTTTGAAACCCAACCGGTGTGTAACAAACTCCGCACGGGGCGACAACTCTACTGTCCAGGACAGTCCCAGGGTGCAAAAAACCCAGAGGAGACCACGACTGTCCTCGGGCACCACCGAGTGAGTTATTCCACGGGCAACCCTTGGTCCGCAGGGAATGAAGGCAGGGAGCGGGAAGCGGGGCAGTTTTGATTTAAATGTCAGATTGTTTTGAAGCGCCGCGTGTGCAGTATGTAGGTCAGGGCTGAGGGGACAGATGGATCTGCAGAGGTGCTGAGAATGATTAATTTCCCTGGGCAGAATTCTCCGGGTTTTTTTCCCCCCTGTGTGCTCGAGTCGAGCTGCACATTCTCATGGACCACGGGCTCAGGTTTCGGACCGTCTGCCCGAAGGGGAAATTTATCCTGGCGGCTGCTGAAAGGGGAACTCTTGTGGATTGGCATTAGTTTGTGCACTAAAAAAAAATGATTTTTTTAAATTTTTTTTATTTTATTTTTGCTGCGTTTCGGGGAGCTTTTCAAGGATGGTTTGTTTACGTCGCCGCTGTGCTCCCTGCCCATCCGCAGCAGGGAGAGGTGATGCCGGGATGCTTTCCAGCAGCTGCCAGGCACCGGGAAAGGTGTGCATCGGGCTCCCAGTAAGCAGGACCTGTATCCCTGTGGGAAATCGTGCCAATAGGGCTAGAGAGGGATTGCGGACCGTCGCCGGGTCTGGAGCGTTCTCAGCCATTAGCCCTCTGGTTCACGCCCAGCTCCAGTCTATATTGCCAAACGAGATGCTAATGGGGCAGGATTGTTTTAAACACAATAAAATCCAGCCTCGGGGAATACTTCAAATCTCCTTTATGTGAGCATGAGCCCTTCTGTCCCCAGATCCCAAGCAGTCTGAACTTTTGTCTCCAACAAAACATTTAAAACTTGGCTGACGGGGGAGTTTTAAGTGACAGCAGAACAAAGTTTGGAGAAATTTTTTTATATTCTGAAATAGTAATTTGAAATATTCTCAACTACTAACTTGGATTAGCAATGCGTTGTTTTTTTTTTTTGGCACTTTGGTGTCTGCCCGCGCAGGAACAGAGTTTGCAAACAGATTCTGTGATTGTTGCACAGTCCATCTTCTCGTGCTTTACAGATTGATAATGGCCCTGAAATGGTCCAGAGAGCCTTGCCTTCGCTCCTACTCACTCTGTATTGTCTCCTTCTCAGAGTCCCTGCGAGGTGAGAAGCAGGTGGGGGATTGTGCACAGGGAGGACACTGGGGATGTTCTGTGTCGCACGGGCTGTTAAAAGGTGGGTTTACAATCATATAATGATTTCAGCCATACCTTCTACTACACCTTGGCAGGTTCCTCGCGTGCTTCTCCCGGCACCTACACGTGTACCTTGTGAGTATCCTCAGAGCAGAGCTCCATCCCTGCGAGGGAGGCTTGCAGACAGTGCTGCTTGCTGAATCAGGTGTGTTTTCCTGGAAGCCCCATGGATTGATTTCTGGCCTCTGCAGCTGTGCCTTCTGGGTCAGAGATGAAAGGGCCTGGCCTGGAACCCTGTGCAACTGAAGCCCTTTTTTTCCAAAGGTACGGTAAAATTTTAACTGCTGTGTTGAAATGTAGTTTTGCCTGCTCAGTAAAGCCTATTAATTCATTTTTTTTGCAGCAAAGAGAATACTTGGACTCTTTGTTGCTGGACACCTTTGGTTGCTGCTGTTTTTTTGAGGAGGCTGAGCCAAAAATACTCTATTTTCCTTTTGACCTCTTTTTTATGGATCATGAAAAAACCATGATCTGGGATTCAGTTTGTGTATAATTTCCAAATAATTTCTTCTGACCCAGTAGAATCCTGTATATGGGGAAAAAAATACTGTTAAGGGTACTTAAAGAGGTTTTACATTGAGCGCTGTCAGGTTTTTTCAGACCTGCCTTTTAAGGTTTGTCGTTCTGCTGACAGGTCTTGGGGTCTGACACATTTCCTGTATTTATGGTCGGAAATGGCATCCCAGTGTTAAGATAAATTCCTCAATCCCGAAGCAGAGCTTGGAAGCAAAGTGACAGGAAAAAATACTGGGAAATGGCTGAATTTTGGGTGCTTTTTTGTCACCGCTGAAATCACACCCAAATCCAAGCACTTTCTGATTTTTGAGCAGAAATTTCAAGAGCCTGCAATATGCTTTTAGAATTCCAGATTTCAACTGAAACTCAAACTATTAAACCAGTGTAAAAGAATCTGTGCTGGAGAGACTTCCAGCCAGCTTGAAACACAACCAATACTGGAGCTTTTGAAAAATCTGATCTTGCAAAACTGCTCTGTGTGTTTCCAGGCCAGTAAAGTCTGGACAATCTAAGATAAGCAACTGAACTCCGTGGATTTCTTGCAGCTAAATCTGACGTGCAGGGAGTCACTCACACCACAGACAAACCTCCCATCTCAGAGGCTTGTAGAGACAAAAAATCCACAACCCCCAAAGTTGTTTAAAAGTACTTCATCTGGTTTGAAATGATGGGGTTCTTTCAGTTAAGAATTTCCCTATTTTTTCTACAGTTTGGATGGAGGAGTTTAATTGTTCTTAGTTATATTTGGACATGAATTTAACAGCTGAAAATTAAGACTTTTATTTGAGAAACTGCAAACCAATTTCAACTTGTTTGTTTTCAGAAATATCACGATTTCTGGAACTATATTGAGAAATATAAAACTGGTTCATTTTTCTTGGATTTGAGTCTCCTTCCTACCAAATTATAAGGTAAAGAATTCTCCCAGAAAGCACAGTTATGTCCATTTTCCAGGCAGATCTGTAATCACTTTAATCACTTCAGGCTTTGAGTGCAGGTTATCAGGGAGGAAATTACTTTTTCTCAGCAGTGACTGACATTTCTAAAAAATGTCCAGGGTTTTTCCCATTTTTAGAAGAGGCTGGAAGGCAACAATGTGATAATCTTTTCTAACCTGCTGTTCCACTGAAAGAGGTAAAAGTGGTCGTGGATCTCACAATTTGAGCGATGCAAGTCCTCCAAGAGCAGGATGTGACGCACCGGCTGCTTCCTTGTGGAATTGTCAGGGGAAGTAGAAAGAGTGCTCTTGGTTTAGTGTGTTGGGTGGTTTTCTTGTCGGTTTGGTTTGGGTTTTTGTTTGTGGGTTGTTTAGTTGATTGGTTTTTAATTCGTCCAGGTTTTTCCTTTGTCTCCTTCCATTACAACATGCTGGCCTTCCTGGGAAGGGGTAGTGGTGTGGAGGCAAAGCTGAGGAAAAATGGGCTTAATTTGTGAACTTTTCCAATCTCCTTTGCTCTCCCTCACAGAAACTTAAACATTTCACAATTATATTTGCCTGTCTTTTGGGTTTTGAATGGGAACTTTCAGATTATCCTCTGAATGAACACTGTGAGTTGGAACTGTCCCAGTTTTAGGGAGGTGAGTGCTTCTGCAGGTGTGCTAGGTTGCTTTGTCTGCCAGCAGCCAAAACAGCAAAGCCAACCAACTTAAATAGGATTCTTCTCTTGCTTGGGGATCAGAAGACCTTCCCTGAAGTGCCTGAAGAGCTGCATCCAGACAAATCAAGGAGCTTTGGCACTAAGGCTCTGGACAGTGCAGCTGCTTGGAGAATCCCTGTGAACCCTCCCCTGGCACAGCTCACCCCACTCTGAGCACCTTGTTTGCTCCAGTCTTTCTGAAGGTCACAGGAACAAGGGGAAATTGCAGTTCATTATGCCCACCTAAATGAAGGAATGAAGGAGTTAGTAGGATCCAATATTTCTGCTAATTTTGACAACATATGTCAGAACTTTGAGAGTTCTATTCCGACTCCTAATTTGATTAGCCATTGTTCTCACTTCTTGCCACAAAGGAACATAGAGGATCCTGATTTCATCTGAGCTGGCTTGTTGTAAATTGGATCCTCCTTCTACAGGGAATCCACATCCTAATTTCCCCTGTGTGAAATAATTTTTTCTTAGGTAACAAGGCATGTTTTTTTAATTCTTGTCCCCTTGTAGCATGGTCAGACTTCAGTCTTCAGGCTGCACACTGGGCCACCTCTGAGGCAGGGCACGCCACGGGTAGACACAGGTTCAGAAATGTGCTGGTGAACATGGGCAATCCTGCAAATAATGAGGTTATTGAGTCCAACAGGTATTAAGTATTTATTTTGCAATTTTTTGCTTCAGAAGGAGAAAAAAAAGCCAGCATGAAAGCAATCTCATTTTGAATGATGGATCTCGTAGTCATCAGAAGAGAACCACTTCAGTTTAGCCAGAAAAAAAATAAATATTTCCTCCTAAGGACTGGGTTCTTGAGACACTCATCAGTGCATGCAAGAATATTACATCACTGTCCCCTGAGAACATCCATTTCCATCTTTTTCTGCCCCATTCTGTAAAGCACTGTGTGAGAATGAATCAGTTCCCTGAATGAAATCTCATTTTCTCTGACCTTTTCCCTGCTGAGGAACTCTACATGTAAACACAGAACAGAGTTAAGCAGAACAGAGGAAATGAAGTTATACTTTTATATTAAATTATTAAGGCTTCTGCATCTAGGGGTGTTTATTCCAGTGCAGTTTATCCCTTCTAGTTGGAATCTCTGTTTCCAAAAGAAGATCTGTGCAGAACCTGTTGAAAGGAAGAACGATGTGGTCAGGAATGGTCATTCCTTCATGCAGCTTCCAATCCACTGTTCCCTCTGATGAATTTGTACCTGGTGGAGGCCGTGGAAAGGAAAGCAGCGAGGTTTCACCAGCTTTATGTGGTCAGAAGGGACTGCTGCTGGGTTTGCCTAAAGCCAGGCTGCTGCAAGTTACAGAATCCTAAAATGATTTGGGTTGGGAGGGTCCTTAAAGTCCATCTTGTTCCAAGCCCCTGCCCGGGGTGGGGACACCTTCCACTAGACCAGGTTGTTGAGTCAAAAATAAAGAGCTTATAGCAGGGATTTCCCTGGAGAATTTAGGGCCTCCATAATCCACATGGGAGGAGTAGCCCTGCCCCATTAGCATCTCACTCCTTTGCTGCGTTGCTGGCACAAAATCTCCCCTTATAAAGAGCAGATGTTTTTGCTATTAAGACGCCACTTCTCACCATGTTTAGCATTCAGGATGTTCCTGTGGTTGGAGTCAGATAATGGCTCTTTTTTTTGTTGCCTTTTTTGTTTTTTTCAAGCCTGTAAGAACTGGCCTCTAACCAAACCTCACAGCAAGAATGTTTCTGTACTGGATGAAGGGAGGAGTAAGTCTTTGTCTGCTTTGGGAAGTGTTACTGGAATATGATAGTGAGCTGCTCCTGGTGACATCTGAGTGTAGGTAGGCTGGGATGTGGTAGGTCTGATCCTGGGCAGGACCACAGCTCTGCCAGGCCTATAGAGAAACCCTCTGTTTTCTCCTCTTCCGTTTTTAAAGCTTCGTGTCCTGCGTGAAAAGGGAACTGTTTTTTACAGGGGTTCAAACAAACTACTAAGGCCCATCCCTTCTCCTGGGGACTCTGGATTTTGGCAACATGGCTTGTCATTCCTGATGTCACTGCAGAGATCCAGCAAATCCCAAACCCGGCTGAAGGATGTGTGGCCAGTTTTAGCCAGCCTTTAATCCACTTTGTAGACACTCCACAAGAAAGTGTATTCGTGTTGCCCTGGACATTCCAGCTGCTCCATGGAAAATGAAATTCTAAAGCTTATGGCAGATTTTAAGCTCTTTTTATATTTGTTGCATAAATTTTATCAAGCTATAACTTAAGAATTGCCTCTGGATTAAATTTATTCAGTGAGAAACCATGCTGGAAATTGTTGGTGAACAAGATTTCTCACAACTCCAGGTTTTGACAGCCGTGGAAGCATAACAGGGGTAGCCTTTCTGGTTTCCTACATTCCTTCAGGCTTCAAAGGGGCTTTTTGTCATTTTAGTTTGGCTTTTCAGGAGAACATGAACTACAGTCCTTAATGCCTTTGAACTCTGTGTACATCCTTAGAGCAGGTTGTGTTGGACAGAGCTTGGAGAATTTCGGGTCAGTGAGACCTCTTTTATCCCTCTCTTTAAGTTCATATAGGAACAATGCTAAAATCAGTGTTTACGTAGCAGGCTCCTAAGGTCCCTCTGAACTTGCATTATTTCTGCAGCTGTAATGTGCCAGATACTCTCTTAAGGTCATGTGTGTGGGGGTAGGTGTGAGCAGAGGCCAGGGCACAGCATCAGGAGGAAAAGAAGGCACAGTATCCCAAAAACGTGAGAGCAGCAGCCTATGGAAGCTGGCCTGGCCTGGGGCAAGAGGATAAGCCTGTAAAGCCTAAGAAAACTAGGCATTGTTTCCTTAGGAAAGTTTGTTTAACTGATAGACTTAATTTGCCAATGGTTATCTTTAAATTAGAATTACAATCCTTTGCCTGATTGCTTCAAGATGTACCTTTTTTTTTTTTTTCCTGAAAGGACTCTTAAATCCCGGGAGAATCCCTTTAAACATCTGTTCTGGCTTCACTAGACACGGTGATGGGTGGCTGCTGTGATACTGTGACTAGAGGTGGCTCCTCGATTGACCCCAATTCCTGGCTCACCCCGTGACACCTTTTAATGGGAGCAGATAAGTGCATCCCATGAGTGAAATAAATGCATCCATCAACACGAAATGGGATTAAGGGCTTGTTTTCCCAGCAAATTTTATCCTTCATCAAAATCTCAATCTGAAAAGCTTGGAATGCACATACAGGTATTGAACTTTTCATGAGGGTCACATTAAGGGGGCAAACTTTGTCTTTGAGGCAAAGCTTCCAAAAGACACCGCATAAAAGCAAATATAGATATTTTTATATATTATTTGATTTGTTATCTATACATTATGGGTATTTATATATTTCTATGCAATTTTTATATATTATCTATATAATGATGTAACTTCTTTAGTGTGTAATCTTGTGAAGTCATCACATATTAAATTCATGGTGTGGTGCAATGAATTCTGTGCATCCAGTGAAAATCAATTTAACTACCTTTCTTTTTTTTATTATTCCCAAATCCTCAGGCATGATCTAATCCTACTCTGTCAAAGTTGCCAGCCTGTTTGCCACAAGTCTGAGTGGCAGCTGTTGTAAAATTGTGTGACCTTGTGTATCACTTCTTCTTTACCCCTTTTGCAAGACGGTTCTGACCATTTTGTTAAGTGCTGATGTGTGAAACGCCAGCCTGGCATTATTTATCAGGCTGAGCTCATGTTGGAATTTAGTGGAAAACTAATATTCCAAGCCCTGGACAATGTGGATGAGAGCTGGATGTAGCAGCTCATCTCAGCAGGCAGCTCGGGTCTCAGCCCCCTCCGTTCCTATGGCCCAGTCTGTAGATGGATCCAAATTCTGCTCTTGGACTGCAGGTCTGGCCACCAATCACTGAACTCTCCAGAGTGTGAGCATCAGTAACTGGACTGGGAGGCACGAAAAAAGGCACTGGGAAACTTGGAGCTGGGTCTCAATTCTCCCAAAAAAAGAGGTGCCAATGAAGCAACGTGTGTAAATAAAGGCTACCAAGTATTCACACTTGATATATCATCACTTTTTTGCTTTGCTGGAGGAATGGGTGCAGCTCCCTGGATTCCAGGGAAGTGACAGATTATCTCTGCTAAGGCCAGTGGCCAATTTCTAGTATAAAGAAAGCAAAGTAATACTGCAGCCTTACTTGACTGTGATGGTGGTTGTGATGGGGCTGGTGACAAAGCTGTTGGTCAGTTGGTGACTTCCTTTTCTGTTGGACATGCCCCTTAGGATTGAATTTGGGAAAGGAGGGAATTCTTAACTAGTGGCTGAATCCTGTGCAGGGAGGCTGGGCTTGGAGATGAAACACTGAGTTTATATTCTGACCCTCTCACTAATCATTAAATACACACCAGGAGCTGGGACAGATGGGCTACAGTCCACGTTTGCAGAGCATATTTCAGAATTAATTGTGCTGACAACATTTTAGAAGGAGCAGCTCCAGACTCTTTTCTCTTTGGCAACAGTGGCTTCTGGCTGCTGTCACACAGAGGAACATGTTTTTCTGGGTTTATTATTTTGGGTTTGGCTCACATGCTCACTGTACAGATGACTGGGGGCACAGGGAGAACATCACCCACGTTCATTAACCAGGCTTCAAATACTTGCAGCAGTCCAAAGCTTTTTACCTGAGTGGCTGTGGACTTCGGAGGGGGAATAGCACTAGGACTAGATAAGGAGAGGTGGGAGGGAAGCCTGGAATGGGATCCAGGCTGTGTTGTTGTTTGGGGCCAGTATAGATGGCTGTCAGGGATCCAGAGGGCTGAGTTCTGGTCTGCCGAGAATTCCAGCGTGGTTTAGTCTAGACTAAACATTTTTGGATGCACTGAGTCTATCACTCTTGCTCAGACTCCCCTGCCAGGGACTAATTGGAGCTGATCATTGCCTGCCCATGAGACTTGTGAATTCCATTTGGAAGGTGGTTTTTTTTCCTTCGTTCTTTTCCTTTTTTCAAAAGCATTTTACAGGTTTTGGCAAGAGGCTATTTTTGGCTCTAAAATAACAAAAATATTTTCAGCGTAGATTTAGGCATAACTGTTAATATTCTCCAGATTCCCTCATTTAAAATCTATGCCAATTACAAACAAACAAAAATCCACCCCTCTCTCCAATGTAGTTAGCCAAATTTACTTTCTGTTGCTTTCTTTTCAGCCCATAAAAGCTCTTTCCTTCAGGCCTTGAAATGCAGAGGGCATTCCTTCATCCTGCTTTTGGTGGAGCTCCATTACTTGTGTCTCCCAGCAAATGTGCATGTTGTGGTGGGATTCCCAAAGCATTCCCCCTCAGCCTCACACCTCTGTGGCTGGAGTCAGTGCTAGGGTGGCTCTGGGCACCCAGGAAATCTTGTTCTTGCTCAGACACTTAGGGTTTTGTTCCTTTATTTCTTACAAAACACTTTACCTGGATGGGCCTGGAATGCTTTTCCTTCATTCTGAGTTTTCAATGAATGTTACTTGACAGTGAGAACAAAAGGAAGGTGATAATAGTGTAATATAATAAACTTAAGGAATTAGTAAAGATTTTCTTTCAAATTTTATGGGGAGTTTTGAAGCATCTCCTCACCCCATGTTCCACCTAGTCAGTTATAGGAAGAAACCTTAAGGACGGGTATTTTCATGGTGGTAAATCAAACAAGGGGCTGAGATGAGATATCAAAAGCCAATCATTGTTAAAATTAAGAGGATTTTTTATTACACTCTTTTGTATTTGTTTCCATAATGCTACTTCAGAAACAAAGGGATTTTGTAAAAGCCACAAAGTTCTTAATAATGCAGTTTTAATCAGTGTACCTTTCCATATTTTTTTGAAATCAAAACCAGTTCCAGAAGTAGCTGTGAGGGATCTGCAGAACTGGTGAAAAACAGAAACTTTGCTAAGGAAGGCGACTTTATCACAGAAAGACCTTCAGGCTGCTGCCTCATGAGATGGTGTTCGTAAGCATAAGGTAGGGATCGGGATTGGGGTCAGCATAAGGCTGTGATTGGGATGAGATGAAAAATTGCTGCTTCTCAAGTATCCCCCCGAAGCCGTTCAAGGTTGGAGGGCTTGGAGTTAGAAGATCTAATAATCCCCCTTGCATATGTTACTGTAAGAGTCAGATAATTATTGTCTTCTGTTTGTGTGGTGAAGTTAATTTCAATATTTCTCTGGATGTCCTAGCTCAGCTGTCTGGCTGGATGGGAAGAAATGCAGACTCCCAGAGAAGTTCTCCTCACTTTCTCGTGGTTTCCTAATTTCTCTGGTAAAGCCTGTTTGGTGATGAGTCAGGCAGTTCTGGCTCCCATGCTGTGGGATAAAGCTCCTGACATCCTGTGCTCCTCTTGTCTCAGTAGCAGCCCCAGAAATCTCAGCATCTTCCAAGCTCATACCAGCTCTCCTGTAGAGATTTCTGCAGAGTCTTTGGAGCAGCTCTTGTAGAGAAATCTTCTCCTGAAGGGTCATATTCCTGCTTGCTCCTGTGCCCTCTCATTCCTTGGAAAGACTTCTGAGGAAGTGGCAGCTGGCCGACCCTAACAGGATCATAGGAATTTGACTCCTTGATGTTCCTCCTATAGATGAGGGGAATTGCTGAATGTAGGTGCACACAGAGAAGAGCTGAGACGCAGTGAGGAATGCTAATTCCAATGCTAGGCTGTCCCCTGTCAGTCCAGGTGAAGGTCAAGGTAAAAGGTTTTTGTAATTGAATTTTTTTTGAAGGGTCCAAGGCTGATCTTTAAATAAAGCATTTGCACACACTTGTAGGAGCTTAAGCCAGTTGTGTGCCCTCTAATTACATCAGCCCAGGAATGGGGGTGTTGGGAACAGCACCAAGTACTACAGGAGCTGCCAAGAGTGATTTCTTCCAGGCACCCATGCGGAATCCCAGCCTGCGCTGAAGTCAGGGGGTATTTTAGCAGCAGTGCCTTCCCTTTCTGCTATGGGCTTAGCTCAGGCTTGCCCTTGACACAGGCAAAGTGGAAAATGCAGGGGAAAGGCCACGTTGAAATGCATAATGCTAGGATGGGAAATGTTTGGTTTGTACATTGTTGTAAAAATGAGGATATAAAAGACCTAAAACAATAACCCAATGACCCATTTAATGTCAAATAGTAGAAACGATGAGACACAAATTACATGTTAGTATCACTCCGTTGAATCAGTGATTTTGTCTTGATTTAGACCAGCTGAGTGTCACAGCACATTTCTGATACTAAGGTGAACTGTACTTAGGAGAGGTGCAAAGGATTTTTCCTGAAAGAAACCTGGGATTAAAAAAAGAGAAGCAATGAAAGTAGAAGAGGCTTTGTCACATAGTTCGAATTTACCTGGCCTGTAGCCAGCAGCCCTAGGTTTGATTTGTATCCCAGCAGGTCACTGCAGACCCCAGAGCATTTGTGCTAAAACGTGCTTAAATTTGTTAAAAGGCAGCACAGATAGTGTGTGATCAGTTATCAGTTTTAATAGAATTACCCTCAAAAAATTGGCAAGCAAAATCCTGCATGCATCCATGTGGCCTGTTTTGCTCTTTCTCCCAGTATATTTTTTTGGTTTTACTGTAATTAAATTCATTACCTAGTTGTAATTCCTCCCAAATGACAAAAAGAGGGCATTTTGCATCATCATAATAGAAGCTGAAATGCATTGTAACAGAATTATTCCATTTATGAGAAGAAGGGCTTAAAAATCAATCAATATAATTATTTTAACTAAGTCATAAAGGATAAACACTGTTCCTTGGCTCAGATGATGCAGGTGGTGAACAATCTTACAAACCTATAACCAGCTTCATCTCTTACCTCAGAATAAGTCAGAGTGAGTGATCTCTATTTTTTTTTACATGCTCAGCACATTAGTTGTTTATTGTTATTTCTTGTTTTAGCTCTGTCTTTAGTGTCAGAATTCCTTCAGAGCTTTGCCCCGATTTCCACAGGCGCAGGATGAAACCTGCTAAAACCCAGGAGCAGTATGGAAAAAGAGTCCAGGCAGGCAGTAGCCTCTTGGGCAAAGGAATTCCAGTCAGGAGCACAGCCTCTCCGAGTGCCATAAAGCCTTCCCTGGAACTGGAAAGTTGTAATTTTAAACTGCTGCAGCTGATGATGATCTTGGCGCTGTCTGGGACAAGCAGCTTCCCCACAGGCTCTTCTTCATCCTTCCTGGCTGTGACTTGATTAAATGCATGGATTCTGAGGGGAAACCTCAGCAAACCATCTTCTTAGCTGTATTTATAGCACGGTGTTTCTCCAGAAGCCAACTGCTGATAATTAACAGATAGCAGCAGCAGTGCACTGCACCTTTCCAGAGCCATAACTCCTCTCGGAAGCAGCCCGGATTTCAGGCTGGTGACAGCATTACTGCAAACGGAGGTGTCGGTTCTGTTCCACCCCTCACACTGGGAGGGAAATCATTTGGTGCTCACAGCAATCAGGAGTCATGAACATATTAATAGAGAAATAATATTTGCTTGTCCCTATCCCTGGCTGAGTGCTGATGCTCAGCCCACCCAGGCTCTGTGATCGCTGCAGCCAAAGTCCAAATTCAGTCCCAGACCATGGCCAGGGGATCTAAGAGTGACAAAATAAGTTAGAAAATCAAAAAAACAGTGAGACCTGAAGAGGCTACTGCTGTTCTGTGTTTCTGGGCTGCATGATTCAAACACTGAAGGAGAGGAGTGAAGGAAAGGATAAACCTCGAGTTTACCTGCCTAGTGTGGGGAGGGTAAATAAACGGGATGCAAGCGATGAGGTATAAAGTGATCAGTGCTCCCTTTTTGGTTCTTTCATCCTCTCGCAGGTGATGAGAACAAAGGCAGAGCTGAGAGAGTACAGGGGGCTTTGAACAGATGCTGACTAAACATCTGTGGGCTGCGGAGGAGCTGACTTCAGCGTGGTGCAGCGAAGGGAACGCTGAGGTCGGGTTTCTCCAGGGATGTTTGGGTGGTGACTGACCGTGTCTGTACCGCTGCGATGTGGGGGACAGTTCAGCCTGCCCCGTGGGGAATGTCTCAGTGACTTGTGCCGTGTCTGGACGAAGGCTGGGTGCTGCCTTTGCTCCACTGCACCAGCAGCCAACACAAGCAGAGGACTAGGAAAATCAGTTCTGTGAGCCAGCTTGGCCAGTTCCAAGTTTGTGCTAGTCAGGGATACAAATTGTTGAATAGAAGTGATTTTGTGTTCGTAGTGGGATGGGAGTTAACGTGTGGGGTATGTGAGGTTTTTAGGAGAGGCACAGAGACTAGTTCCCTCGGGACACAAGTCCCTTGCCATGCTATGTTGCAGAATATTGATGTTACATTTGGCGCATGTTAATCTTCACCCCGGCCCATCCTCAGTCTTTGCAAAGGGAGACAGATATTGGCATCACCCTGGGCCCTCTGCAGAGGGACTGTCTTGTGTCCTTCCCCAGCAGAAAACATCCATTTTATGGTTTGGGCCTTTCTTGGGGGAAGAACAAAGTTGTGGGACTGTCACTGATTCCCTTTGTTCTGACTTGATGGGGGGGACAGTGGGGGCAGGTCAGGGATGGGGAAGGATGACTTTTCTTTTAGAGGAATAACCTAAGAGAAAAAGACATTGCTGGCACCAGAAAGGAGAGGGAATCAATGACTGTCTGGTGTACAGGAAGAGGCAGAAGCAGCAAAGTTGCCTCAGCAGCTCTGCCCCACCTCAGTCTCCAGCACAATGTGTATTGATTGGGCTGTCTGCCTTTGGAACACTCCTTTGGCAATGCTTCTGTGGTAAAATGGACTCAGAGGACGTGGAGGAGGCTGGGGGTTTGAAAAAAAGCCCCAGAACTCACTGAAGTTTGCTGCATTGAGGTCAGTGAGTGTCAGGTATGAATTTTGCATTCAGTGGGCTGTTCACACTGGATAAATGGCAGCTAAACACAATCTAATATGTCTCAAGAGCAAACCTTCTCCAGTTTAATGAGGATGAGGCAAGTCCATGTTGTGACAATGGACTATTCCCATTCACAGTCCAACCTTCCAGGAGTTTGATCTTGCCCAGGCAGACCCTGAGAGAAGTATCCCATATTTCAGTCTTCATCATGGTACAGGAGTACCTAAGTTGGTTCTGCCATGCCTTTTTACTTCCAGTGTGGGGTTGCTGAGATAATATCTGTGTTCAAGGGAAACGAAGTCAGAGTTAAGAAAATCCCAGCCCTAGGGGCTGTTCAGGCATTTGAATATGTTCACTTTTATACAATTTCACGAGGACAACTTTGGGAAATACCAGTTATCTCTCTCTTAATTTTATTTTTCTATGGACTCTTCATTTTGCATTTAGGTTCTTCCCCTCTAAGGAAATATCTCAGCCTTTTTCATATTTCACTCTCTGCTTTGCTATTTCTGTTTCCCTTGCCATTCCCTACTTACACTCCGTTCCTGGGGAAGGGAAGTAGGAAAATTCAGGTGCTTATACCAGAATGATTTTCAGTGCTGTAGTTCCAGCTCTGAAATTTGCAGCTTTCCCTTGCTTTCCTTGAGCTGATGGAATCTTCTGAGTGAGAGCAGTTGGAGGGATTTTCTCTGCAGGTCACAGGGTAAGCAATTACTCTTAATACATCCAGAATAAAATCCACAGTTGTATCATTTCAGCACAGCTCCCTGTCATTCCAGTAGGAACATCCGTCTGAAATGGATGATGCTTTGCCAGGATGCAAAAGGAATCTTCCTTAGGACAACACTTCTTCATCTGGAGTTATTCCCTTTTCATTTGTATTAGTACAGGTTCTTCAGCTTGTTGTGTTAACTCATTTTTTTCTGGAGATCAGGAAGATTTCTGTATGGAGCGTTTATTTAAAATGTTTTAAGATGTAAGACACACATCCAACTTGAGCCTCATTAAAAGAACCTTGCCAGAACTGGAAAGCCTTCGGAGGCCTATTAGAGTGAATTATCCTAATTAGAAGCATGAATTCTGTCTAACAGCTCCAACTGCTTCAGTGGGTCTGGATTTTTTCCCAAAACCTGCCAAAATTTAAGGACCAGCGTCTGTGTGGCTTCCCCGTGCCTTGTAACCAGGACAGAGACAGCCAAGTGCTGTCTCTGCCAGGTGTGTGTTCATAGTGTCATTCACACAAAATACTTGAGTAAGAGAAACTGCTTTGGCTTTGCTGAGCATGTGTAGCATGTGTTTAGGTAACAATTCTCATTGTCATTGCTGACAGAAAGGACCTACTTTTCTCCCTGTAATGATTTTATACAGATGAGCAGTGGGAATTAAAACTCATACTTTAGTCTCTGCTGTGAGCCATTCAGGAGGATGAAACACATGGAAATGAAGGTCCAAAGCAGCTGGAATTGTCATTTTGAATGTAGTCCCTGCCGCTGTTCCTGGCCCAAGGTTGCAGGTAAATGTTCCCAATAGTTGCTGTGGGTAAACTATCTCTACATTGTCTGCTTTAATTAAAAAAGCATCAAGGGGCATTTCCTTCCCTACAAAATTCCCTGGCCTTTTACTGCCAGCAGTGGCCTTAAGTCACAGAGCTGTCAATCAGACCAGTCCCTTTCTTCATCATGCTGATGAACCTGTGGTTCTCAGATGCTCCTTGCTGTTGCTTCTCCCTCAGAATTAGAAGGTGGTGTCACAATAGGGACTGTAAATCTAATCTCCAGTTCTGACTCCATTTTTCTGACACTGATAAGCAGGTTGAAATGGTGATGTGCTACTGGCAGTGCTCTTTTGGGGTTGGAACTGCCTGGAATAGTGCCTGGAACCCTGACCCCGGCCATGTGTCAGTCTTCTGGCACCTCCTCCTTTGCAAAATTAGGTAGGTTTTTGCCTCTGTGTTTTATGCTGCTTTACATAGTGCACATGCTGATGGCATCCAGCTGGGGAGTTACTGTGATCCCGAGACCTACAAAGAGCTGGATACAAAAGCTGGAAAGGTAACTAATCCTTTTGAAACCAGGCACCCACTTGCACGTTCAAGTGACTTTCCATGTAGGATTGCTGGATAGAGCAATTCTTCAATTCCAAATTTGACGTGGAAGCCTCATTTCTTATTTTCTAATAAGATTTGCTAGTTCTGTGTGGAATATCCTTCTTTCTTGCTGCCTCTTTGTGTTTTCTCCTGGGTAGCAATCTGCAAAGTGCTCATGTTAAAGCTCATTTTCACCTCTGAGTTGCTGGAGTCTTCAGGGGACATCCAGATCTTCCTAAGGCATAAGTCGATGCAGGTTTTCTCTTGAATTCCACCCATGCCAGCTGAGAATATTTGGGTACTCGGCTCTCCCTGAAGAAAACAATGCTGGCAGCTATTTAAACTTTTTGTGCATTAGCCAGATGTTGTGTTTCAATCTGGGATCAGGTAGGAGACCCTTTGTGTAGGATGCTCCCTTAGTTAAATTTCTTTTGCTGTACAATTTTTACTAATAATATTATTCCTGGCCAGTAGCTATGCTACTGTAAATTATTATCTTTTTCCCCCTCTGCGACTGACATTTCCAGCAAAATGTACCTGTTGCATTTTCTGTAAATGCTGTTTTATACAGAAGTTACTTATTTATTAACCCATAAGGAGTTAATGGAGGGATTTCTTCAATTCTGTTGCATGCGGGAAATGCTGCCCCAAGAAATGGTGTCTCTGGAAGGGATGGAATCAAGTGATGTATGGGGAGGAGCAAAGGTGCAGATAAATGTAATAATGTCTGTAGATGGCTGTTTGAATGCGGCAGCTGCCAGCTCGGTTAAATGGTAGCATTTTGCAATGCAAAAGCTGCTTGAAGCTGATAATTATCGTGCCTTTCAGAAAGCAAAGTCCTCTCATTATAAATACGTCATGAGCTATGAATCTCCATCTCACGCAGAACTATCTGAGACGAAATCTTGTTCCAATTTGCATTGTTCAAACAATGATATCTGCCTGGGGGTCAGGGTTTGGATAATGCGTTCCCAGCCCCCGGGTTTATCGGCTGGCTCCGGGACCAGCCCACGATGTCCAAGAGCCCGCAGAGGTTTCGCATTGTCTCTGTTCTGGCTCTTCCCAGCCCCGCCGTCCGGGGAGCGCTCCTGCCGCCTGCGCCTTGCCTTGCTTCCTGCAGCTTTGCTTTCCCAAGAGGAACAGCCACTTAAAATGCAGAGTGCTCGCTCGAGCCGCATTCCTGGGAGGGATCCTCTTCCCAGCCGCGGGCGGTAACCGCAGCTCGGGCAGCGCCGGGGCGCCGCAGCCCCGACGGCAACATCTGCATTTGTTAGCGTGGGCTGCAGGCTTCGGCAGCGGCGTGTTCTGTGCGCCGGGCGTGGTGGTCACCCCTGGCCCTGCCCTGTGACGGGATGGCCGGGGTGATAACGGAGCTGCGATCCGGGGAGGGAGTGAAAAAAGGGCCTTTGCAAATGCAAATCATCGCCTGCACCCCGAAGGTGCCCGAGGCGGCCGGCTCGCTGTTGAGTTAAATGTGCCGCGTGAATTGCCGGACGGTTTCAGTTCGTGTGAGCCATTCAGAGGATGGAGAGCATGGAAATGAAGGGCCAAAGCAGCCGGAATTGTCCTTTTGAATGTAGTGTCCCCACTGTTCCTGGCCCGAGGTTGCAGGTAAATGTTCCCGAATGGCACAGTCGCTTTGTGTAAATGATCTCTCCGTTGCCTGATTTCATTATAAATGCATCAAGGGCCATTTCCTTCCCCACAAAAAAAAAAAGTTTAATTTGAAGGCCACTTCCTCAAAGAAATATGTTTTTAAAAACTTCCCCTCCGGTCGTTTTGGTTGGGGAGAGGCTGTTTCCCTCCCTAGCTGTGCAGGGATGGCCCCACGTCCCTGTTCCCCCCCATCCCTGCCGGCACTCACAGCTCTAAGAAGGGACAAGGATGGGGCAGCGGTTCCTTCCCTCGACTTTCCGTGGGAATTCAACCACTCGGGGAGCTGGCACGACCTCCTCAGGGTCACTCCCCTTTAGGTGCCGTGATGCTGCATAAATGTGAGGTGACACCTGGTGCTGCCTGTACTGGTGATAGCTCTGTTCTTCCCAAGCCTGCACTGCCAATCCACTGTCTGTGGCTGCAGGAGCTGCCTCTGTGTTCCTGGAAGTGACCTGTGCCTTTGCTTTTATCCAGCAGCCTGTGCTGTGCACATGAACTCCCAATGACTGTTGTCTTAAAGAAGAAAAGGAACAGGGACTGGCAAGCCAGGCAGATGTGGAATGACATTTGGGGTGCTCTGCAAACTGCCTGGCACTGCAGGACACTTAAATTCTTGTGCACCTTTAATTCCGTTTTCTTTCTCTTTGTGTCTTTTGCCTTCAAATCCTACAGGGTTGTCTCTTATCCTGTGTTTTCATACCGTACCTTGCACAGCAGAGGCATTGCCTGGGCTCACAGCTCTCACCACAGTGCTGATTTTGAGGATGAAGAATCACTTATTACCTTCCTCAGGTGGGGTTAAATGTCATTTCAAGTATCTTTGAGATGTTAAAGTAGATTTCTGATGAACGTGAGTTGACTTCTCTCTTGTGCTCTATGCGCTGGAGCTTTTCTGGGTCTGGAAATGAGCGTGTTTCCTCTTCCTAGAACACAGAACTCACAGATTACATCACTGAGTGGCATTTTCTAAAGCTGATTTTGCAGTTCAGTAGTTTGTTTCTTTTCTCCGCAGCTCGAGGAAAGGATGTGAAATGAGCCAAGAGCATCACTTGAGTCAAGAAGTGCAGAAGTGCTGCCAGGCAGCGGCTCCTGCCGCGGCAGGAGGGGTGAATTCCAAAGACACGGCTCTGTGGTGCAGCTGGCATGGGCTGCAGCAGGGAGGAGCGAGGCAGCAGGTAAGAGTCTCCGTGTCTCACTCCTCCACCCAGACACTGTGGTTTTCCACCCTGTGGTGTGGGGGCACATTAGCAGGTCACCCTTGGAACACTCTGGATGCTGAGCAAGGTGGGAAGGAGAGAGGGAGTTACTGGTTTGGGACTGCAGCGGTGAGAAGGGAGCCAGTCCTCTGACTGCAAGGGTTTTGCTTCATTCACAGAAGAAACCTGAGGTACAAGATTTTTAACGCTTTGGCAGGGTATTTCTTTGTCCTCTCTTGGCTTCCTCCGGTTTTAGACAACTATGCCTACCTAATTCCAAACTAATTCCAGCCAGCACTGCTGCTGTATTGGCACTGCTCCAGCCTGCCTGTGGCTGTGTGTGCCCTGAGGATGGACTGCCTCTACAGTTCCAATGTGCAGAAGCAGCTGCATCACCTTCCCTTTTGAGATTAGGTACTTGAAATAATCTTTATTTGGTGAGAAATAAAGAGTATTGCCTAATAAAGGTAGGCTCTGACTTTTTGATTATTCTTTTTAAACAGTGCCAGTCCCATATCTTTCTGTGTTCATTTAAATGGGAAAAGTTAAACCTTCAAGAAGCAGGGCCTGCTGAGACTCCCTCCATCACAGCCATTAGTTTCTTTGCAAAAAACACTGTTTTCAGCTCGGGATTTTCATGTCAGAGCCTTGGCACCAAATATCTTGTGGTAAATCTAATTTCATAGCCTGGCCTGCACCCAGCATTGGGATTATAGCTTGAGTATCCTGTGTGAAAGGGCAGAGCATATTGTAGTGTGTACAGGTGCAGGCAGAGCCAGCCAGCTTTGCTCTCAAGTGATGAAAACCAATTTCCTGGGAAGGTAGCTGTACAGTTCCTAAGAACTTTGGGCAGTAGAATGTTAAAATATGTCCCTTTTGGACAGGCAGGCTTAGATTTCATTTCTGTTTCAGCTCCTACTTGCCGGATTGCAATCCTAAATTGGGATTTAATTCCAAGAGAAGATTTTATACCGGTACTGAAACGGAAAAAAATATCTAAGGCTGGATAATTTGAGACCTCAATTTTATTAGGAAAGCCCTAGTTCAGGATTTAAAATCAGTACAACTTTGATGAGTATTTTTTCCATGTTTTTGCTCCTAGGCTAATTCCTAGGAAAAAAAAAGGAAACAGAGTTGTTAGTAATAGACATCTTTAAGACATTACATCTTTAAGGCAGCATCTTTTAAAATGGTTAACAGTTAAATCATTAATTTTTCTCATTTCCTGCTTTTACACTCTGAATTCAAATGATTTGTACACAAATCCCTTGGCAAAGCGCTCAGGAAACTGAAAAAATAAGAGCACTTATATGGGATTATAGATATTTCCTGTTCTTCACATGCTTAAGTGTTTTACTGTAGCACAGGACTTAATAGGTTCCTCAGGAAACGTTCTGGCAAGTCTTGTAGGGGTAATCTGGTTTATCTACATCACACTGACTACTCCAGGCATTTAATGCAGGGTTAGTATTCAACATGTACCTGGTGGCATTTGTGAAGACGAAGAACTTCAAACTTTAGCCCGTAGTGACAGATTTTCACTGCCTTGATTCTTAGATAAATCTGTGAAGGGGGAGAGAGAGCCCACAGACCTTTTTCCACTTTTAGACTTTAATGTTGGCAACAGTGTATGGAAAGACGTTAATTGGAATGCCCTCGGTGGGAGAGAGACACCTTCCCCATGCGAAATAACATCCCTCGGGTTGTATCCTCACTGGCAGGAAAGGTGTTTACTTTAAAAAGAGGTTCTTTGAAATAAGGAGTGAAAGGTTGCTCAGCTTATCAGTCAGACCCACCACGCCAAGGGTCCTTTGATAACAAGTTCCAGACCAGCACAGGGGTTTCCTGACGTGTTAGCTTGGGCTCTGTTTTAGCTGTCTTGAAAAGCCTTCTTTCCTACCATACTTTTCACTCGGTGCCTCTTCCTTTGCTTTCTTCCTGCTGCAACAATATCCTTTATTAATCTGTGTTTTAGGCTGAAATCCTGTTATCCCTTGGATGTACCGACCCTGTGGTGAGCTCAGGTGCCAATCTAGTGTTTTCTAAGGAACTACACCAGTGTGTACTAACTGAGGATCGCTGTATAAAAACATGAGTGCTTTGGTACAGGTAGGGTGGGATATTAATGTCAATAACTGTGTTGATCTTTGGGAAAGGAATCTGGAGTAAGTGATGTGCTGCTGAATCACACAAGGTGGGCAGTCCCAGCCCGGGCCAGCGCAGATGGATCACATCAGTGGAAGCTTGGATGAAAAAAATACATGGATGAAGGGCTGGGAATGATATTACAGCATAAATAAAAATGGGAATAAAGCACTGCTGTGCTGTCAGCACTTAGAAGCCACCAGGAGGCAGGTTCACAGCCTCCTCGCCTGTGACAGTCCTGGGCACACCAAGGGACTCAGTTTTGCCTCCAGTGACTCAGTACAAAGGCACCTCTTATCCTCCAGCTGTTTTGGAGGCTATTTTGGGCAGGCAGACAAATATTTTATTGCAAAATGCGATTGTCAGTGCGGAATATTTTGGGATGTTTTCAGTGCTGGTTTCTCTCTTTTTCCAGCCCTCAGGGCTCTCTCTGAGCCCTTCAGATGTATTTGCCCACTGTATTTGCCTCCCATCCTTGAGGTGCACCGAGGTGTTTTATACAGTGATGTGTTAAATATAGAAAGTGTCTTGGAAAGGCAGAACAGAGCAGCCACTCAATCACTTCACACATGGAACACTGGACAGTAAATGAAGGGCTTCAGGAGCAGCAGGGCTGGGATTCCTGACCCCTGGCAGGCACCCCTCCCACTGGGGTGATTTTAAGGAGGTTCTGTTGATTTCTTTCCACTCTGCCCCTTATCAGACGGGACAGCTCACTGCTGGCACAGATGGCCCAGGAAGGTAACTTTAAATCATCCAGACCTCAGGAGTCAAAGCCAGATTTCAGTGTAGGAAAGCTTTCCTATAAACTTGGTCCAACGCTTAAAAACCTTTTAAATTACCTGAGCTGATGAGTGGTCTTGCTGTTTAAATCATGTGGGTTACAGAGCTTTACAGAGTACAGCTGTCTAGAAAACTAGACAAAATTATGCACTTTTTATTATATTTGTCTTTAAGGCGGTAGATTCAGTAAAACCTGCAAAAGACAAGGAGTTAATATACTGCAAAAGATCAAAGTGCTGCCAGCCCAAAGGGTTTAAAAAGCCCGCTAAAAATTACTGAGAATGACCAAAAGGTACTGAGATTTCAGTCACATTTTAGGGTTCTGTGTGATCACTTCTTAGGCTTTCCACAGAAGGTTTTAAGGAAAAGGGTTAAATACTCAAGTTGTAACATGTGAGCCTCACATTCAGAAAGCCTTTTGGTTTTTATTAAGCAAAATGGGAAGGCTGTGCCTGTATTTCTTGTAGGACAATTCGGAGTACCATGTCCTGTGGGACTGATACATTGGAAAAACAAGGCTGAAGGGCTCAGCTACTGACTGATGGATCCTGATCAGTGGTTTGTGTAAGTAGGAAGTGCAGTGGATCACGCCTGTCCTAGAGCTGGCAGAGTTAAGGAGTGTTTCTGGTTTGAATATGGAATCAGTGAGCTGTGAGCCAGCACCCACTTTGCCCAGGGTTTGAATTCCCTCTTTCTCCTGTGCTGAATTCAAGTTCTAGTTGAGCATAGAATGAAGCCTGTGAAAAGACTGTGGTATCAAGTGTCTCTTCCACAAAGCCGCAAAAAGCAAATGAGGGGGCTAGGACAAGGCTCATGTGTCATGCTGCATGGCACTCCAGGAGGATCATTAAATGAGAGCTTCTCTATTTTATTTTACTCTGAATACTGGTGGTCTAAGCCCTTTCTTCCTTTGAGATTAAAAAATACATTTGTCTTTGAGATGCAGTCCTTTTCTAACAAGGGAAAGCCAGGTGAGCAGTGCTGGCAGGGAGCGAAGCAAACACGTGGTTGCAGTTACTGATATTTTAAATTTGGCTTGAACTTCCCCAGAAGATGAACTTTCCATTTGAAGCTGAATGCCACGCTTGTGTTTCGGACCTCCTGGACCTTGTCCTGGAGTCAGAACCTGCTGCACAGCGTGGGAAGCTGAGGGGAAGCTGCAGAAAGACCCTGGGAAAGTTAAGATTCCAAATTAAAGTTCGAACCGTAAGGTAAGGGATATGCTTTAATTATATTTCCTTCATTAGAGTCCACTAAAAACAGCAGAATGCTTGGGCCCAGGGGCTGTTCCTGTTCCTCCACAACTTGTGAATTCATTGGCTGAACTCAGCTGGATCCCTTAAATCCACACAGGTATCAGAGCTCCAACAAAGGACACGTGTTGTGTGACTTTGCACACAACCTGAGGCTCAAGAAAGGGGGAAATGGTATTACTGGTTAGACTTTGCAAAATATACCGTGGTTTTGTTTGGGAAACAAAGATGGAAAGAGGAGAGATGTAAATCCCTTAATTATGCTGGTCTTGGTGGTGTGATATCCTTTTAGAAATTCTCTTGCACAAGAGGAAACATGAGTGTTTTCTTAGTCCTCAGATGCTTTGCCATTTTTAATTGTTTTCAGAATGAAGTGTTGTGTGTTGCTGGGACAAACAACACTGTAGGGCACCTCCTGGAACCAGGGGCCACTAAAAGTGAGCGTTCCAGTCTGGATAAAGCTGTGCAAACCAAATATATTGATAAATAATTATATTTTTTAAGCATTTCTCTGTATAGTCATACAGAAGTGAAAGTGAACTTTAAAACCCCGAAAAAAGAGAGGGGAAATAGGACACAGATCACCAATATTGGAGCAAGGAATTTCAGTAGGAAGAAAGCTTAGCTTTTAAAATTGATTTTAACCACCTCTCCTTGTCCCAACACGGTTTGCATATATGCTTGTCTGTTGTGTTTTACGTCATAAACTCTGATGAGCCTGACTAACCAACAGAAAAGAAGGAGCAAGCAATGAAGAGTCTCTGTTTATATGTATTTCCCCACATCTTTTCATGTATACCCTTACCTATGTGTAACCACACCACTAACCCGAGGTGAATTTTCAGGTATAATTTGTTGCAAACAGGCTGGATTGTAAATGAGATCCGATAATAATACCCTATGTAGTGTTATAATCCATTTTTAAAATGCAGATCAGAACATTTGGCCATCTCATGCTGTCCTGGGGGTGCCTGGAGTTGCAGCCCCTGTGCCACAGCACAGCTCTAGAGAATGCCAAGGTGGTGACAGACTGCAACACGCTTGAATTTAACTTCACTGGGATTTATATCTATTCTCATATACTTGAAGCCAAACGTGTGCATCCATGTCGAGGTCTCCCTTTCCCTCCTTCCTCTTTGGTGCCTGGGATTGGAAGTTCCTGCTGCTTCTACTTTTGTTAAAAGTTGCCTAGAAGTTGAGCAAAAATACCGCTGTGGTAGTTTCCCCTCCTCATCAGCATCCAAGGCATTGTTTCCTCTTCTCTTCCTTTTCCCAGGAGCAGCAAGCAGCTCTGCTGAATGGATTTCTCCATGAGGTTATTGTGCAGGTCAGGAGGTTAGCTCACTTTTGTCTCTTTACTCAACTGCTGCAGAAGAAATCCTCTGTGTGTTCTCCTGCATTGTAAGGGCTGGTAAGAAAGAGAAGCCGAAGTCATCCATTAATCCCCGGGCAAAGTCCTATTGAAGCAGCTGCAGTGAAAGCTCTCACATGCTGCCCTGGAAATAACCCCGGCTGTGACGTGGTGAGGTGACCCTAGGTAAGGTCAGAAGCTCAGTTCTCATTGTCATTTAAGCTTCTGGTTTTTAAACAGTGTTTGGGGTTGTGCCTCATGGATCTGCTGAGCTCCTAAAGCTGCTGGGGCCTTATCGAGAGCGAGCGGAGATGGGGAGTCCGGAGAGGCAGGGGTTTGTCTGCTAAACATTGCTGCTTTCTCCTCTCAAATTACTGTTGTTTTGGCTTCAATATTTAATGACCATGACCCCATGTGAGAGCAGCAAGTGGTATCAGGATTTTAGCTTAAGCTGCTTTGCAGAGACAAAGCACCTGTTTTAATTCCTTCTGGAAATGGAAGTGATTTGGAAGCATCCCAGCAAATTCAAGTCAAAGTGGTAATTCTTGCCTGCCTCTATGCTTTCCCAGGAAGTGTGTGAATTGGAAGGATCTGTGTACGCAGCTCCTGGATGGGATTTTCAGGAGGGCTAGGAGGGCCAGGGGTCTCTGTCCTGGCATGCTGTAATGCCAAGATATGTTTAATGGAAAGTCAGAGGCATCGACTGTTTGCCCCTTTTCTTCACAGACACGGATATAATGTACTGCAAAGCTGATGTGTAGGGTTGTGGTTGGGTGGGACACAGCCTGCAACCTCCCCTGGTCCTGGTCAGCGTGCCCTCGGAGCCCTGGGCAGCTTCCAGGAACAGCGTTATCTCCTGGGATCCAACTGCAGTCCTTATTAAACATTTACCACAGGGACTGCTGGCAACCCTCCTCCATCTGCTGGCTTTGTTCTTGTGTCATGGAGTGGTCTTTTGTAATAGAATCGAGGAAGCTGAGGTGACAAAAACTACTGACGTGACAGATTGGAAGGATTTTGTGAGGTAGCCGGGTAATGTCCCAACTCTTTGGAGCAGGGAGCTCTGAACTGGAGCTGAATCAGCCACTCCCGCTGGCTTGCTTATGGAGCTGACTTTTGACAGAATATTGATTTTTACTTTTCATTTTTCATTTCTCTGATGCTGCTTTTGCCCTTTCTGGGTTTAGGGAGTCACATCAGGAGAGCTGATTTTCATTGTGTTTGAGAGGGAAGGGAGTGCTGAAGTGTGCAACCTCCCTCCCTCCGTATGGAAACTTGTTTTGTGTGAATCGGGAACAGAAGTGGAATCATCGAAATCACTGAAAAGTCATCCCCTCCCCAAAAATTTCTGTAAGTATGTGACTAAAACTGAAGCGCTTGCTAAGTTACCAAGGAATAGTCTGGAGCTGGTGAAGCCAGTGGGAGGTGGACACAGAATCCCAGAATCATTTAGGTCAGAGAAGACCTTGAGGAACATCAAGTCCAACCATCAACCTAGACATGAAACAGGGTGATTATTTTTGTTGAGGATTCAGGGTGGTTTTATTTGCATTTTATTTGGCACACATCTTTTCAAAACTCACCACCTTAGAACAGGAGTAATTTTATGGCATGTACCTCTTATACAAAATTCACAAGCACTGCCTCTTTCCATTCCTTTTCATTTTTCACAACGTATTTTACAACTGCAATTTTCATGTCTCACATTTTTTCTCTTCAGTTTCCTGTGGTTAAATCTTGACCATAAATCTTAGGCTGCTTTGTTAAAAATAATAGGTGCACTAAATTTCTTCGTGTAACAATCTGCTAGATTAATAGTGGCTTTAAAACAATTAACTAAGGCTGTGTGGTTTAATATTCCCAGTTTTAATGCACCATGAAGGAGAAACCAGA
Source organism: Sclerurus mexicanus (assembly GCA_013396755.1). Lineage (NCBI taxonomy): Eukaryota > Metazoa > Chordata > Aves > Passeriformes > Furnariidae > Sclerurus > Sclerurus mexicanus. The sequence continues at coordinate 61,601 of VWZF01006953.1, read as the reverse complement.
GGCATTGTCATTTATAGGGTGGTTGTGTTTTATGTGCAGTCTGGTGATCCTTGTCTGGCACCGTGGTACTGGGATCCCCTTCTCACACAGATAATGCCAAAAAAAGCTTCCTGTGCAGGTTTGGAAATGAAATGACAAAGTCACTGGGTGGCAAATAAGGCTAAAATTAATTTAACTGTGGTTTCTCAGCCAAAAAGGCTTTGGCAGCTTTGGGATGCATGACTGGAGCTGTCGCACAGGGCAGCTGGACAGGAGGTGGGTTTCTGCATTGTAATGGCAGTATTTTAGACATAAAATTCGGTTCTTGTAAATTCTATGTTTTATTAAGGCTGGAAGCCTGAGCAGGTCGTGGACACAAGTTCTGGTGTGTCACAGAGCAGGACCTGGGTCTCCAGCCCTGCCTCGTGGGGGATCCCACCCTTGGGTTATATTTGCATCCAGACAGGCTTCATGGAGAAGGAGCACCTGAGGCACAAGGTCATTAAGGGAAGGCAGAATTTGACACCAAAGCCAAATTTCAGCAGAAAGAACAGAATTAATGCTTTCCAAACCGGCTGCAGGTCATCAAAGGTACATAGCAGATCCGAAGCTCAGTAAATTGTTATGATTCCTAAACATGAGGAAATGTCACTGCAAAACTTGGCACTAAACCATGTGTGCGTGCAGGATTGGTGAACACTGGGATTTGTCTGGACTACGGATATTATTCCACTATACATGTTTCTCCTAGATGTGGCAGTTGAGTTTACAAGGGGCTTGTCTCAAAATAGTATTGGAAGCCTCTATTAAGTAGAATACAAGATGCAGGAACTCCTGATCAGTAACTTCTCTTGGTTCCACAGAGGGAATATTCTTTAAATTTCTCAGTTGGAGTTCTTGCTCCAATTAAACCTTACTTTGAAATTGTTTTGTGTGTGAGAGGATGTGACCCCTCATGGAGACCGTGTTCCACACCAGGTAAATGCCACGTTTTGCTCCCCAGAGTATTACCCCTGCCAATTCCTGCTGCAGCCTTCCTGCTCCAAACCTTGGCCCAGTGCAAAGCCTCCCAGATTTCAGTGCCTTTTTGCTTCAGGGCCCAACCTCAGGTTCATGAAATATTTGTGGCTGTCAGTCTCATGCCTCAGCCAAAGCTGCACAGATGCAGGAAGCCTGAGGGATTTTAGAATTGCAAATGCTTAACAGATTTTTAACAGATATATATATGTTCATGCGTATGTAAATACATATATGCATATGTATGTATATCAGACTTGAAATGCACACAAGGAATCTATGATTGCTTTGATAATAGCGTGGCCAGACTGGGCTGTTGGAGATGAGAAATGGCTTTAATTGAACTTTCCAATACTGCCTCAATTTACGTGTTACAAGTGTGGCATTTGGTCCCATTTCTTATTTGGAACAAAGAGGCATCAAATTGTAACACCTTATTTTTGCTCCCTTACGGCTCTGTCAAGCCTTTGACAGACCACAGAACAGTGTCTGCCCCGGCCCCCAGCCCTGTCTGTCGCGTGTCTTGGTTTCTCTGACATTTAGAAACTTTTTAAGCCAGTCTGGGAAAGTTTAACAACCTAAGAGGTACCAGGCACAACACTGGATTGCAAGGCTGTTTTTAAGAGCACAGGAACAGCTTTCCTAGAGGTCAGGAGTTTGGATCCCTGTGCCTGTGGAAGGTGTCCCTGCCTGTGGCGGGGCGTGGGACTAGAGGAGGTTTAAGGGCTCTTCCAGGCCAAGCCAAGCCAAGCCAGTGATTCTGTGATTGCATGCGTGGCCCTGTAATTATCCCGCATGGAGCACCTGCAGCTGGGCAGGTCCATGTTTCCCCCAGGGAGCAGGGGTGTCACATTAAGGCTGGAATGCTGTGCAGTAACTCTGGTCTGAGGTGGCCAAGGGGACGCCCATGAGGGAAGTAAAATGCAGGAGAGCTGCACAGTAAGTGAATTGCCTTTCAGTGTAGAACTGGGAGCTGGCAACCCACGGGCCCCTCAGCCTTTCCCGTTCTGGGCTGCCCCAGAGGTGGCTCCGTGCAGCTGCCGCGGTCACGGCGTGCTGAGTGTGGCTGGCTGCTCTGTGGTTCATGTACAGAAATGAGCCTACACTTGCAATAGCAGATGCATTCCCACCCTCTCAGAAAAATTCCTTTTATTTTTTGGCTTTGTGAGAGAGCATTGTGCAGTTCAGGACCTGTATCCTCTGGAACAGCAGGGCTGCTGTGGTTGGAATAGTCAAGGTATCTCCTGAAAATTGAGGCTGGAGCTCTCCTCTTTAAACGCTGCTGTGAGGCAACTAGGCTTTTGTAGAAGGAGTGTTTCCTTTTTCATGTAGATAGGCTGGGTTTTGGTGGGCAGGTCAACTTAAAACTCATCTTTATGCTGTCACAGGTACTCTGAGAATGTTCCAGCAGCAGTATGTTTGTGCTACATGAGGCCAACCAACTGATTTGGGTTGGTGGTGATGTCTCACCGCAGTGGTAATGCAGGAGGCACAACAGAATGGTTTTAAATTGAATTTCAAATTGGGATCCACGTGTCCCTAACACTGGCTAATTCTGACCCTGGCACAGTTCAGTCCTCGCGTTGAATATTGTTTGGTCTCAGGCTCCTTAAAGGTGTTTGCAAAGGTTTTGTTCCCCTCTGGGGGTGGCACAGTGGTGTCTGTTACTAACTGGTTATGTACAGTCTCAGCTGTGTGACAACCGGGGGAAGAGAAGGGACCAAGAACATACGGAGCAGGTTTGTCAGTATTTCTGTCTATGGAGAGCCCTGTGTGAATGGATTTTGGGTTCTGCCCAGACCAGGCACCGCTGCCTTTTGTGTTGTGTGCTGAGCTCCCGGCTGCTGGGGAGAGAAGTTGCTTTATGGCCAGATTCCAGTCCAGTGGGACCTTTGGGAACTGTTGTCACAGGACACGAGGTGATGGGGCCCTGGCACAGGTTTGCCCAGAAGAAGCTGTGTCTGCCCCATCCCTGGAAGTGTCCAAGGCCAGGTTGAACGGGTCTAGTGTAAGGTGTCCCTGCCCATGGCAGGGGGTTGGAATGAGATGAACTTTGAGGTTCCTTCCAACCAAAACTTCAGACTCAGTAGCTTTCTCTGCACTGCCTTGGGTTGATTGGATATATTGAAGCTTGCGGATGCGGTTCCAGGCTGGGAGTGCCTGCCAGGGTGTGATGGCAGGATCGCTGTGTGGCAGCGGTGGATGGAAGGATGGAAGGGAAAGTTGTCTCCTGGTGACTTACAGGCACATGTAGAAAGGACAAGGAGCAGGGAGGATGTGGTGGGAGGGATGGATGGATGGGTGGAAGGGACAGTTATCTCCTGGTGGCTTTCAGGCACAGGTAGGAAGGACGGAGAGCACCAAGGATGTGGCAGGATGGATGGATGGATGGATGGGTGGAAGGGACAGTTATCTCCTGGTGGCTTTCAGGCACAGGTAGGAAGGACGGAGAGCACCAAGGATGTGGCAGGATGGATGGATGGATGGATGGGTGGAAGGGACAGTTATCTCCTGGTGGCTTTCAGGCACAGGTAGGAAGGACGGAGAGCACCAAGGATGTGGCAGGATGGATGGATGGATGGAAGGGAAAGTAGTCTCCTGGTGCGTTTCAGGCACAGGTACGAAGGACGGTGAGCACGGAGGATGCGGCGGGAGGGATGGATGGATATATGGATGGATGGACGGAAGGGAAGGTGTCTCCTGGCGGCTTCCAGGCGCCCGTAGTGAGGACGGTGCCGGCGGGGGCCGCGGCGGGCGGGTTTCGGTGCGTGTGCGAGCCGCGATCGCGGCCGCGGGCGGCTCCCGGCGGTGCCTGACGTGGAGCGCCGTGCGGGGCGGAGGCGGGGCCGCCGCGGGTTTATCAGCGCCGCGGGTCGCGGCGAGCGCAGCAACAGGCGGTGCGGGGGACCCGCCGCATCTCCGCCCGCCCCGGCGCCGGGAGCAGGGC
>VWZF01006953.1:0-54830 GCA_013396755.1 Sclerurus mexicanus | reverse complement strand
CCCTTCTCCCTGCGCCCCTTCTCCCTGCATCCCTTCTCCCTGCGTCCCTTCTCCCTGCATCCCTTCTCCCTGCGCCCCTTCTCCCTGCGCCCCTTCTCCCTGCGTCCCTTCTCCCTGCGCCCCTTCTCCCTGCGTCCCTTCTTCCTGCGCCCCTTCTCCCTGCGTCCCTTCTCTCTCCATCCCTTCTCCCTGCATCCCTCCTCTCTGCATCCCGTTCCCCTGGCAGGAGAGCTGCCCGTGGCGTCAGGTCACTCGGGAAGTCCACTTGGGTTTGCCGTTCTCCAGCACAGATCCAAAGAGGAGCTGTCAGCTCCCTGCCCCGGCATCCCACGCCTCTCGGAGCTCATTGCTTTCCTGGCATCGAAGCCTTGCTTTGGTCACCAAACTTGCTTTTTGGCACAGCGGCACAGTATATGGAATGGGTCATTCAGAATCAGGATTGCTTAGCAGCTCCCCTTTATGTTAAACTTGATAGGGACTCTGTTAGTATATTGGTGGGAACAGCTGTTTATTCAGTTAAGAGAGAATTGCTATCCCTGGAAACCAAAAGCAGAAACGTATAAAATAGTGCAGCACAGACCAAGTGATTTTTCAGCCTTCTGCCATCCCCCGTTGCATAGTAATTGCACTAACAACTTGGTGCATGTGTTTCTTTTCTCTTCTGCAGGCTGGTAAAGAACAGCAGATCCAAATAGGTAAGTCTTTTTAGCTATTGTTGCTGCTATCAAAACAGAAATAAAAGAAGCAAGCTCAACAAACTAGTTATTTTCTGGAGAAATGATCTGTATGCAGGCGAGCGTTCCCCACCATTGCCACCCAGGAGCATTTGTAGTTGCACGGTGACGTGGCATGGACTGAATTTGCATGTCCTCTCGTGCTGCGGTTTGGCATCCTGAGGTGTCTGTGCTTCCTACAGAAGTTATAAAATCCACACGGGTGGCTGTTGCCTTGTAAACTGATAGACCTGGGTCAGAATGTGCCATGCAGTGAGTTTGGTGTTGGTGGCATGTGCAGGTGCTGAAGGGAAAGGTGCCTCTTAGTGCCCGTGAGGTGCTTCGTACTGAAACTTCAGCCTCTTGGACTATTCCCAAAGACAGGGAGCTTTCTTTCCTTAGGAGGATGCACCCACTGTTTAGCTTGAGGAGATGTGTGTTCATGCAGACCAACAGGTAAATGGGTGCTCTAGGGGATGGGAGAGGTGGTGGAAGGATGTGGAAGCTGTCATTCTCTCTCCCAGTGTTAGTGCCAGGGAATGCCATCCTGTGTACTCCTTCCCTTACCCAGTGTGAAACGAGCCTTTCACCGTCCTGTTGAGTGTGTGTCCTTGCACATGAGTGTTCCCTGGAGCTCTTCAGCAGTGGGAATGGACCCCAGGCAGTGCTGCTTCCAGTTGCCATTAGACCTCCAGCCCTGAGGTTTTGGTTCAGGTTTTGTTCAGAAAAGCATCTCAAGCATTTCTGTAAATTTTGGAGGTCTTGTCTCAATTTCAGTTCTGGCACTGCACCCTTCTGGGTTGGTTTCCACTGCGATCAGTGAATAATGGGAATGGAGGCAGTGAGGTATGTTTAAAGCTAACTGGCAAACAGAGGGTTTTTCCAGTGGCATGCTGATCCTGTGTTTTATTTCTAGGCCTTTCCATGAGAAATGGATTGTATTTGAATTTCAGAAACCATAAACTACATAGGAATGCGTCGTTTAAATTACACAGTACATCAGGCAAAATTCCTGAATCTGGAAGACAACTTTCAGTCCTTTAATGTCTTCCTTGCTTTCACAGCCTCAGTGCTGCTGTGCTTGGAAACATTTGGGGCTGTATTTGGTCCTGTAAATTCTGATTCAAAAAGTATAGAACCGTAGAATTCAAGAACGGTTTGGATGGGGAGGGACTTGAAAGATCATCTTGTTCCAACCCTCTGCCATGGGCAGGGTCACCTTCCACTTGACCAGGTTGCTCCAAGCCCTGTCCAACCTGGCCTTGGACACTTCCAGGGATGGGGCAGCCACAACTTCAAACTGTGGCTTACTCAGCTGAGAGTTTTAATGAGTTGGAGGCAAAACCTGCATTGGAATTGTCTCAAATGTGCTGTCCTACTTCTGAGCCCCTACCAAGTGTCGCTTTGCATTGCTGTTTTGTATTTTGAGTTGGCCCAGGGCTGGCTGCTGTCAGCAGCTGATCTTTTCGCCTGAGAAGTAACTTAGGGCAAACTGAAGCCACCTGGGGGTTTATTTTTGTTAAATATCAGCACAGACTGTGGTACAGGCACAGGATGTTACTGCATTTAATGACCTGCATTCATGCACAATGTGCTGCAGTGCCTGGGGGCTGTCAGGAGGAACTGGTTCTGTGCCACTCTGACACAGTCAGCCTGAAGGTGCTGATGCTCAGGGCTGTGCCACATCTTCACTTCTCCTCCGCAGCCTCCCTCGCAGCAGCTCCATCGCTGCTCGGTGCCACTGCTGGAAGAAACCTGGGATCTGACCTGTGACACAACAGTGCCAGGACCCGCTGCCTGCAGAAAGCACCTGCAGAAAGCACCTGCAGCTCCGCAGAGGCTGCAAAAACACCATGTCAGCCTTTTCTTGAGCTGTCTGTGTCCCTCAGGCAAGGGACAGCAAAGTAAAGGAATGAGGACACCAGAGAGGTGTCCCACATCAGCCTCTCCCCTTGCAGTCCATCGCCTTTACTCATCCAGCTTGCGGTGTCCAGGTGCTGCACAGCCTCATCCCTGTTCAGCTGTGGAGCTGTGAGGGAATTTTTAAGAAATGTTGCCCTTTTCTGCCTTGTCCTTTCTCTGTGGGCATTTCTGCCACCTAAAGGCAGCCAAAAAGCAAACAGTAGTTCAGGAGTGATCCAGGTTGTTGAGAGGGACCAAACCTGCTCTGTTGTTTCTGGGAGCCACCAGCTGAGGATGGGGACGGAAAATGATGGTGGGCAAAACTCCTGCTGGGCTTGTCTGGTGGTCTCCAGATAATCTCTTGCAAAGCATCACTTTGCTGAGTGACCAGAGCAGCCCTGTGTCATCCCATTGTGCATATCTGTGGGACAGAAGCATGATCTCCCAGAACATGGCATGGTGTCCGTATGGAAACGCTGTCCTCTCCATCCCTAGGGCAGCAGGTAACTGTTCTCTCCCCAGTAGTCCCACTGCAGAGCAGGATGGCTGCCATCCAGCAGTCTGGCTGTGTCACAGCTTGTGAGTTCCAGTCAGGAGGTGCTGGCACAGGGGTGTTCTGGAGGTGTCACCTTAGATCCAGTCCTCTCGCTGAGGGAGCTGGGCTTCCTGACCCTCAAGCCACTTCCAAACGCACCTTCCAAGAGAGGTGGGGGAGCTCTGGAAGCTTATGGAAGCTCACTGGTCATCCCGCTGTGGGATGTCCTGGGACTCAGCAACAGAGCCCCATGCAGGGGCCGTGTGGGTGGGGTGTTACCAGGAGTTCCCCCACATTTCTTTTGCTCAGTAGCTTAGTTTAGACATAAAAATCATTTGTCTGAACTTTCAGAAGTTCCTCCTTTTCCGCTGATTTCCACGTAGACTGTGCTTTTGAAATCTTCTCCAGTGGGTGTCTGGGCATTTGGAATTCTGTGGACAACCACATTAGCAACTTTTGATCAATTTATTTCACAGAATCTCGTGCCTAAAAAAAATAATATTTTTCCAAATGCAGGTGATAAAAAAGGAAAAAGTTTAGGATTTTTAAACCTCAGTTGACCACAGCTGTTGTACAGTGCAAAGACAACTCCTGGGAGCCAGCAGTGTTAATTCTGCAGTTTAATGAGTATTTGAGGGGGAAAAAAAACAGGGACAGCTCTCTTCAGAGGCATTCTCTAGCTAATTATGTTTTGGCACACAATGAAAGAATGTGATGTTCCTTCTTAAGTGCTTCCTTTCAACTTAAACATTGTGCAACTGGAGCGGCAGTTTAAAGCCAGATTTTAAAAAAATTGAGAGAATTTGCTGTTAAGTGCTTTTCCTCTTGCTCTGATCAGCACTGTCAGCTTTGAATTAGCAGAGCAGACCGAGTCTGAAATTCCAGCTTAGGAAAGGGAACACCTACAGCTGGAATAGCGTTTCCTCGGAGCATGCAGTCTGCGGAAAAAGGGTAATGTAAGTCAGCGGAGGAGTTCAGATGTCTTCGGGATTCAGTCATGTCCCATTTAATTTTAATTGCCTTTGAACAAAAGGCATTTCCTCCTCTAGCTCAGCATTTACAGGCTCTGGAAAAGGCTTTTGCTGACTCAAACCCTTGACAGTTCTCATTTTCCACCCTTTGTTCCTACCTTCTTCTGGCTAGCTGGCTGCTCTTATTAGCAAGGCAGCCTTTTTTTGCCCCAGCCTGTGGAAATGTGGGAGTTTATGTGAGATGTGCAGAGCAGTTTCTCAGTCACGTCGTCAGTACAGATTTTGAACCGGCTGCTTTAAAAGAAAAACCCAAAGCCACCAGAAATCTCGGCAAGGTAAAAGGCAGAACGTCAGCCTGGGAATGCAATGCCAGCCCTGAAGCACCGGGAATGTGTGGAGCAAGGTTTTTACTTTGACCCAGTTAGGATGTACAACCCAGCAGCTCTGTCTCCTGTGCACGGCCTGGTGTCTAATTAATAAAAATTGCTTTAGAGTTTTGTTTCAGTCCCTTCTCTAAGGAGACAGATTAGGAATCCTGGCTGAGAATTCCCAGTGTTTTAAATGGGAATTATAGTAAGGATAATGGCCTAATTATGATGCCACTTTTAGAACCTGCTCTTGTGGGTGTGTGGCAAAATAGGTGGAGCTGGCTGCTGCTGAAACCCACCCTGTGGCTGCCGGCTGTAGGATGTGGAGTACCAGCGGGCTTGGAAATGACTTTTCACATTCCTGGGATATAGTATTTGTGTATTAATATATTCATTGTGCAAGAATTGAAATGTCTGTGTGCGTCCTACTAGTACCATACATTGTTTTTCTGTCAAATTCCTCAGAAACTGGCCTGAAAGGAAATGGAAAGCAGTTCTGTGAAGCCATTAGGAACAATTTCCTTCTGAAGTTACTGAATGTGTGCATCTTTTAAAACCAGCAGCCTCTGCTGCCAGGAGAGGGGAATTGGCTACTGAGCCTTTGCTCTATTAATTCTCAGCTCAAGTGTGATCCACACTGGGAGCAGGTAACATTCAGCTCACTTAATTAAGTGCATTTATTTGAGGAATTCTCAGTGGCACTCAGCACTACCCACAGAGCTACCCAATCCTAGAGGTTTTTAAATGGAATTGTTGGTAATAGCACTCTAATATTGCTTTCCCCAGCTCTCCCAGGAAGAGAGGAGCGAGGGGGTAACTATTTCTGTGCCAAGTGTCTTTTTAACTCTCACGCAGCTTGACTCTCACCCAGCTTGACCTGGCCCCTCTCCTCTTACATCCTGAGCACTGGACACCCAATATCCTGATTGCTCCCAGGTTACAGAGGTCCCAGCCAAACAATAAACTCATGTGATGGATTTGTTTTACCGTGGGGTGAAATTGCCTGAAGACACGTTGCCTTGGCCAGGGGTCGTGCCACTGAGCTGCTCTAGTATTGCCAGCAGTGTGGATTTGCTGGGTCTGTGGCTTCTCTCTGTGGCAGGATTTGGGTAAAACTTGCGCAGTTCTGTGTTGTGGGGTTTTTTATTAATTAGCTTCTCTGTTGTTTTTGGTCTCTGCCACTCAGAGGACATGCAGTAGTGAGTTGCTGGGTAAGGGGATTAGTAGAGGGAAAAGTTACTGCCTTTACCATTGTTGACATGGATGAATTTATCAGTGGCATGTGATATGCACTGGATTTTTTCCCTGTTTGTGTTTCCTGAGAAATCTCTGTGCAAGCTGTGGTTGTAACCAAGCCTGGCACTCAGTTTTCAGTCTTACTGGGGGTCCTGTGTGGCGTTTCTTGCAGGGGAATTTGGAAGGGTCACCGCCTCTCCTGGGGCTCTGGAGCAAACCTGAACCCAGGAGACTCCCCAGATAAGTGTCAGTGAATATTTCAGGGTTTTCTCTGCAAGTTTTAGGAAAGGCGTTTTTGTAATAACCACTGGTAGAAAGAAATTGCTCCCTGGGAGGGTGGGCAGGCCCTGGCACAGGTTGGGCAGAGAAGCTGTGGCTGCCCCTGGACCCCTCAGAGTGTCCAAGGCCAGGTTGGATGGGGCTTGGAGCAACCTGGGCTGGTGGGAGGTGTCCCTGCCCATGGCAGGGGGTGGCACTGGATGGGCTTTGAGGTCCCTTCCCACCCAAGCCATCCTGTGATTCCATGGCAAAGGAGGAGCAGTGACACATGCCTTACACATTCCTGTGTAGGTAGTTCAGACCGGCATCCTGAGTTGGGAGTTTCAGTGGAGATGTGAGGCAGGGGGGTCCTTGAGCCTTTGGGCTTGTTCCCTGCTCTTGCCCTGATTTTCGTTTGGTTTTGCGTGTTTCCCTTGGCAGAATTCCGGAAGAGCAGGCCGAGGCCATATGGTTTGGTGATCCCCATCAGCACCAATGCGGACGGCAGCTACGTCTCCAACATCCTGTCGGCGAGCCACCAGAGGCGAGCGGCGCGGGAGGCGTCCCAGAGCCCCAGGCAGCTCTACTTCAATGTCACTGCCTTCGGGAGGGAATTCCACCTCCGCCTGAAACCCAACACCCGCCTGGTGGCTCCCCGGGCCGTGGTGGAGTGGTACGAAGACTCTGTGGGAACTGGGAGCCATGGCGGGAACGCGAGCCAGGCTGGGACTGCTGCGGAGCGGCTGTGGAAGAGGGAGCCCCTGTGGACCAACTGTGCCTACGTGGGGGACATCACGGACATCCCTGGAGCTGCCGTGGCCATCAGCAACTGCGACGGGCTGGTAAGGCTGGCTCCGTGGCTTCCGTGGCCGGGGTTCACTGCTGGGTGCTCAGCTTCTGGTGCCTTTAGCTACGCCTTGCTAGTGGTGGCATTTACAGAACTTCGTTTCTTAAATCCCTTAGAAAACACTCATGTGGGCAATCAATTGAAATGCTTTGCTTTGGGGTAATTCCTACGAGCTTCGTGAGCAAAGCGCTTCATGCCACTGGTGTGATAGAGAGAAATAAAACCTTGTTGGGTTTCCTTTTTACTTGCATGAGGCGTTGCAAACAGGAAAATTAATAATGAAGACATTTTTAGACTTGAAAGGCAACCTTTTGGTGACTGAATTTAGAATTTGGCATCCAAATAATCCCTCTGTGCTTCTCAGGTAGCAAAATCACAGGCTGCCCTATGGTCCAAGAATAGCAGCTTTAAGTTTTAAAGGGTTTATTTATAAAGTGAGCACACTTTTTGTTCTCTTTAGATGCAGTTCTGTTCCTCAGGAGGTGTCATATGAGAATTGAGAGGTTCATGGAAAGGGTTCATTTCCACTCTGGTTGTGAACACGTGGGATTTCCTTGTGGCTCAGCAGATGCCCAAATCCCAGAGTGAAAGGCTGGGCATATGGATCCCACATACCATCCCTTGACTCAGTCACGTGGTAAGGAAAGGCAGCAATATTCACCTTGTGCTCCTGAAGACGCAGCGGCAGTGGTGGAACACACCTGCAGAATCCAGGCAGATTAATGTGGTGGTGACCCCCATGCTGTCCGGGACAGGAATCACATGAAAGAGTCTGCACCAACCATCCTTCCTTGGCAGTGAGTTTCCCTCTTACCATCACATGCCACGTGGTCGTGGTTCCATTCCATTTTGCCATGAGTCCAGGCTAGGAGAGCTCCCACTTTGGCAGGGGCTGCAGTCACTGTGGGAGTAACTGCAGAAATGGCTCAAAATACCCATTCACACCACAATTCCCTGGCTTCCCTTGCTCAAAGAAAGGAAATACTGGTGGTGGTTGCACCAGAGGTGATAACCAATGCCAGTTTGACATGTCTGGGGGGGATTTGGTGGGGTTTTTCAGGAGGATCTGTTGGCAGTGTGCTATGCTTGCAAAGACCTCTGCCTGGCTAGATGTAGCTTCTGATAGAACCCTGCCAGTGAGTGAGACCCTGGGACTGGGAGCGGGATTTCAGCAGTAATCCTGAATGAAGCTGTTGTGTTGAGACAGCACGTGAAGACAAGAAATTGGATTAAATGGAATTAGACTAAGGCAGGGATTGCTGTGTGGCTGGCAAGCTGCTCCCGGGGTGTTTTCAGTTAAGTGAAGCCACAGGGGGACTCTTTGGTGGGGAAAAGGCTTCACACTGACAGAGGGCAGGGTTAGGTGGGATACTGGGAAGAAATTCTTGGCCAAGGGTAATAAGGCCCTGGCACAGCTGTGGCTGCCCCGTCCCTGGGAGTGTCCAAAGCCAGGTTGGATGGGGCTTGGAGCAACCTGGGCTAGTGGAAGGTGTCCTTTTTTTCTCACAGCACCCAGGAGAAGCACTTCATGTAGTTTCCATGGGTTTAGGGTCTGGACTTGGGAGTACGTGGGCTTTTTCTTTGAGGAGAGGGTAAATGCTCCTGAATCACTCTTGCCTCTGTTCATCGCAGCCTAAGCTGTTGTAACATCTCTTGGAGCTCTAATCACGTGAGTGTGACAGAAATAAACAATCCTGAAGATTTATTTAAGTTTTTTTCCTCCTGGCATCTCCAAAGGTAGCAGAAGGAACTTGCAGTTACCATTGCTGGCCTCTCTGTTGTTGTACTGTGTCTCTCTCAACCCGGCTAGAATATTTGATCCCCAGTGTATCCTAAAGATGTGAAGGGCGAGATAATGTGGCTTAACAGAAACTGGAACAAGAGTGAGAAATTCTAGGGCCATGTGTCTGTTGGAGAGGTTTATTTTCGACTTCAAAGGAATTTAGACACTCTCCAGAGTAGCCAGCTGGGTTCTGAGCTCTTGGGAGAAAGTGAAGGGAATCACTGGAGTAGCAATTTGCACAATGTGTAGCTTGTAAGAGAAGTTTGATAAGTAACAGAAAAAGAGCACTTGGGTGCCAAATTTTGATTGCTTGATTGTAAATATATGGAATACTTGGCATTTGCATTAGGAAAGCAAGAATCTGCCCACGGTCTCTTGCTCAATCAAACTTATATTTAAACCCCCGAATATTTGGATGCTTTTGTTTTGAAATAGTTTGCATATCTAATTCTGCAGTGGAAGTCTGCGTGCCGCCGCTTTTGCAAATTCCTATCTTCACATCTGCTTAATCTCCCTTGGAAATAACCCTGTTTATTTAAACCCCCCCACCCGCCCCATATATGTGCCTGCACTTGTCATGGCAGAAGGACACTTCATTTGTCAGGGAGGAGCTGCCTCTTGTCTCCTCCCCTGGCTGTCAGAAGGCTGGGGCTTCCCCAGGTTGCTGCTGGGTGTTTCTGCTGTTGTCTGGTCAGAAGAGCAGTGTTTGTTGTCAGAGCCCTCGGGGAGTGGAAGGTGCCAGCCTCAAAGAGCCCGCTACGGATGGTTCAGATTGTAAACAGAACAAAGGCAGCAAGCCTAACCTTTAGAAATAATGTTTTAAACCACTTTCCTCCCTGTTGCTGTAGAGAAAACGAGCACAGTCTCTCAGTTATCTTCCTGCCGTGTAAGAATCCCTGAGCAGGTGTGTTGGTGCCTTCAGCTTGCACTTCCACTCCGACCGGTGCCTCCTTAGCCATGTGCCTTTGTGTTTGAGCCGGGATCTGGTTTATGTTCACATCCTTGCAATGCCACGGGGGAATGCTGGTTTCTGTTTCTCCCACAGCATTAACCTTGCTTGTTTTAAATCAAAGGGCTGGGCCCAGTGCGATGAGCCTTTCATCTTGGACTTCAGGTTCCAAGTAAAATGGGACTTAAAAACTTTTGTTTATTGGACATTCTTCTGTTCTTTTTTTTATTTGTTTATTGGGATTCCATGGCCTTCCAGCCCAGTGCTGCATGCTCTCCTTTGGAAGTACGACTGTTTGCACATGGAAGATGCTCGGGAGTCTGCCTGGCTTGCAGTGTTCAGCTGCCAAACCAGGGAAATCCTGGAAGACAGACCAACCATCAGGAATGGAAAAACCCAGACAAATCTGTTCAGATCTATCACTGGTGACGGATTATTCCTCACTTGCCTGTTTGCCATCCCTTCTTTCTAAGGATGTGAAGACGTGAAGAAACGTGTTTGTGTGTGTTAACAGCTACTTTCCTTTGGCAAATCTGTTGGAAATACAGGCTGGAGTATCCCAGACTAGATACTTGCACAGGCTTTAGCCTTGGTTCAGGAACAGCTTTGAAAATCTGCTGGAGTTGAGGCGTGTGGGATCCAAGGAGTTTCAGGGCGTTTTGATTTGCTTCAAATGCTTTTTTATTACCCTTGTTCCATCAGCACTGAACTATTAAGGCTTATTTCTTGTTCCTGTGTTGGTACTAAACGTCTTATTTCGGCATGACTTCCCCTGAGCTGGCAAGCCTGGAGCTCCTAAATGGAGAAACAGCTTTCTAGGAGCTGCTGGTGGTTTATCCCAGTGTATTGGAACAGGGTTCTGGAGACAAACACTTGGCCTGCTGCTGAGCATCTGGTTGTAGTGCACGGGAAACTCGTTGGGTTGGGATTGGGACTGTTCCTTTGGGTCTGGAGGCCAGGAGCTGTGTCCCAGGGGACATCTGGCCATCCGGGACCTCCTGGGAGGGAGGGCAGGGCGCAGGAACCCGGGATGAGCCCTGGAAGTGGCCCTGGCCATGTGCTGCTCTGGGCAGATGGCAGCAGTGTCTTGGGCTGATCTGGTGCTCTGGGATTCCTGCTCCCCTGTCCCACTGTGCTCTTCCCACAGCAGTTCCCTCCCTGCTGTGCCCTGCCGTGCCCTGCCGTGCCCACTTTACCGCTGGAGCTGGCAGCACTGATGAACTGGGCGTGATGGGATGCAGCTGCTCCCCATCCCCGTCACCTCAGCTCATGTGGCGCTGCCCACAGGATAACATGGACTCTTCAGTCCTAGGAATCCACAGTAAAGAGGATTTCTCAAAGTTCAGGGGCCCCAGAAACTTGGAAAAATGAGTTGCTTGTCCAGGACTTGGGGATTCCTGTGTGAAACATGGAGAGGAGGAGCAAGGGAAGCAATGGGCGTTGAAGTCAAGTGTAAAATATTGTGTAAAATAATACAACAGAGAATTTTTTTGTGTGTCTACTTTGCTTCTCCCTGGAGTTGTCACTCAGAGCAAATGGGTGCTTAATCCGTACTTCTCAGAGTGCAGTCCAAGTTGATGCAGATGGTTGTTCAAGCTCCATTTATCTCTTCTTGTTTGTTTTTGTGAGCTTTTCTGACAGGGCCAGATTTGGGCTGAGGGGAGATTTTACCTCGTTTCCAAGCCTTTGCTTCTCTCCCTCTCCTCCTGCCTTGCATTCCTCCCATTCTCATTCACAGCTAATAGTAGGAAGTAGTAAAAAGGGTGATGCTCAGGGTTTCCATGTGGCTGTATCCTTTTAGTTTTGAAGGGTGATCGAACCACTGAGTTCTCCTCTGAAATGATCATTTGTGTCCAGGCTGCAGCTCCCTCTCCCTTTGTCCCACATAGGTTGTGGTCACAGGAAAAGCTGGATAGATACACAAGTAGTATTTCTACTGCTCTGGGCTTCACGTGGGCCAGAGTGGCCCAAAATGCAAGGACCTGCACAAAATACATCTCATAGCACAGAAGTTTGCAGATATTTGGGTAATGAGTTTTCCAAAAGCCTGGACAAATTTAAGAATTCTGGTTTTCCCCCTTCTTTAGCCTTCCCCAAGTGTGATTTCTCAGGGGGAGAAGGAGAGAGCCAGAAGGCGCCTGGGAGCAGACTCCAGCGAGGAATTTGAAATCCACCTTTGCAGGGACTCCTTTTCCCCCCTCATCGCTTTGATTACAGTAATTCCTTGCCTAAAGCCAGGGCTCGTGATTCCCAACAAGCTGCTGGAGCTTTGTGGATCCTCCAGGGCCCCAGCCAGGGTTTGTGTCCATCCCTGCTGTTGTAGGGACATTGGGATCTGTCCAGGTGTCTGTACGTGGTGCTGCACAAGCTTTTAATGCTTGTCTGTCCCCTGTATAAACTGTGCAAAGAGTAAATGCTTTGAATTCCATTTTGTGTTATGGTGCAGGAGATGCTTGATCAGAAAAATTAATTGTTTTGCAGGTAATAGCAGCCAGCTTGGAAAACCACATCTGTTTCAACAGTATTTGTAGTTATTTTTGATTGAGAAATGAGGTTTTTCTTATTTAACAGCGTGACCATGGAAAGATCAATGTATTTATTAATTTTCCCACATTATTAGCCAGGTAAAATATGTCTGAAGACATCACTTAATGCTCCCTGTGAAAGTTCACCCTGGTAGTGGGACTCTGTATGGAGGCATTTCAAGGGATGGTGTTTTGTTTAAAAGTCCCCATGAATAGTAATAAATGTCTGTTAAATGAGTCCTTGGGTCAGGAAATCAGCCTTTGGACCTATACATAAGGGTTTGGCCTCTAAACCTGAGTTTTCAGACCTTCAAACACGTGCTTTGGGCCTTTAAAATGGTGCTCTGGGCCCTTAGACTTCTAAAGGAATATTTGTAGCTTGTGAACTTGTGAGCGTTTCTACCCTAAAACTGAGGGTTTCAGTCCTAGGATTGAAGCTTTGGACACCAAAAATGAGTCTTTAGGACCTAAAAATGAGGGGTTTAGTGGTAAAAGTAGGATTTAGACTCTAAATAATATGAGGGGTTGGACACTTGAGATGTGTCTTGGACCCCAAAAACAACTGGCTGGATCATAAAAAGGGAGCTGTGGACACAGAAAATGAGGCTTTGAACTCTAAAAGTGCATCGTTGAGCTATTTCTTTTCCAAAAAGTGGACACAGTTCAGTGCTTTTTGGCTCATAGGAAGCATTTGTGGGCACTTTTTGGTAACTGAAATGAAAGTTTTTCTGTTTCTCTTGGTTTATTTTCTAATAATAATATCCAAGGTGCCCATGAACTCTTTAGAAGAGGAGGACTTCCCTGTGGGGAGTTCCTGAGGGTTCTCTGGAACATCCCAACAGGAACAGTCCAAAACACCTGAGCTGGGAACTTAACACCAACCCCAGGCTGGGCAAAAGGTGAATGTGCTACGTAGGCAGGAGTGGAAAATGCAGGTCTGAAAAGTCTCATGCTGTGGTTAATCTCTTTGTTCTGTCTTTTTAGATTGGAGAGAATATCTGAAGGCTAATTAAAGCACTTGGCAGTCTGGTGTGAGTGAGGCCAGGTGGGAGCAGTTGGACTCTTTCAGGCACACTGGTTATGTTAATGCTGAGCATGGAGGTGTTTAATCAGGTCATCCTCTCCAGGAAGGGGTTTAGGAACAGGCAGCTGGAGGAGTCTGCCTGTGGAATGTCATAAAAAGTCTCAGCTTCAGACTTTTATTTCTGGGTTATTTTGTAAAATCATTCTGTACAGCACAGCAAGGGTTTACATGTCATTCCTCCCTTTTAAGCAATATATATATAGGTGCCAGAACTGCTTTTCCAGGTCAGTATGTGTTAAAAATGGTCTGGAACAAGCTGCTGGTGGCTGGGTGCTGCTCTGGATATCTCTTTTGTGGCTGATATTAAACCCCACCTTGTGGTCCAGGCAATGCCTTTTCACAAAACACCTCTTTTAGGGCACTTGGACAAAGAATGTCCCCTCTGGATTTTTTGCTCTTTGTTCCCAAAGCAACGTGTCCTTCTTACATTTTTCGATTCCTGGAGGCTCACAGCTAACAGTTTATAAAGTAGCCCAAGCTTATTAAAATGACTGAGTACAACCCTTTTTTATAGTTTTGGTAATAAACCCCAGATTGTGTAAGTCGTGTGGACCCTCGATAACACACGCAGGGCTCATGAATCGGGCTCTGATTCCTCATTCATGTCCTGCCTCCGCGTGTCACCTGTGGCCAAGCGTGTGTCTCAGGAAAGGAAAGTAAATAGCTACTGAAATAGGCAATGTTCTCCGATCTTGGTGCCTGTGGGCTCTCTCAAAGTTCCCATTGATGGAGGGGCCTGCCCTCGGTGGGGTGGAGGCACAGAAGCCATATTCAGTGGGCTGTTTGGATGGCCCGTGTTTATTCAGCACTGGACGCACTCAGACCTGGAATTCGGCCCCCGAGCCGCCCGCTCTGAGGTTTGCAACGGGGCAGGAAGCAAGGCTGGGCAGAAAACACTCTGCAGGGTCATTGAGAAAAAGGGTTTGTCTGCTCTTACCTGTTCTTGTCTTTTTTGGGGGGGCCACGCTGTAACCATCGTGCTCCGATCCAGGCTCTGGAAGAGTCAGGGAAAGAAAAGCCAGTTGGTTCCGTCTCCTGCCCTCGTGCTCCATCAGGAGCTTCTTGAAATGGTGGCTGAAGCTGCAGCACTGCTGTTCCTGTTAAAAACCCTTTACGTTCACTTCCATTTTAAACAGATAATTAGTTTGCATCAAGTGCTTCTGCAGCTTGGCTGAGAACTTTAATAAACAACCACACAACAGTAAATTAGCTTCCCAGTCTCATAGAAATCCCACTGCCACTTGGCTTTTTTTCTTTTATACCTGACCAAATGTGTAAAACTTACTTTTGATTTTCCCGTGAGAGATTTTGCCATGGTTATGGGGGGCTTTTTTGCACAAGAATATAAGACCCAATTTCAATTGAGACTGATGTAAATATTACTAGCTTGGGTGCTTCCTAGCTTTTGATCTGCAGGGTATTTCCATTCAGAGTTCTCTCTCCTTCTCTGACTTATATCCGAGGAGATGAGCCTTTCTCACGCATGGTTTGGACTGAAGTGTCTGTTCCCTTGGAGAGGCAGCAGGTAAAGCAATGTTTCTGTGGTGGGCCACAGCAGACGTGGCGCTGGTGACCTCTGGATCATGGGATCTTCATCCTTCGGCATCATTTCATTCGCGTTGTGGTCTTGGAGTATTCAGCACCTGAAGGTCCCGTTTTCCCTTCTCTGGGGGCTGCCAGGTGTCCTCCCTTTTGCCTTCTAGAGGGGTCTATGGCCGGTGTCATCCCATGGCTGCAGGAGCCGGGAGAACACAAGGTTTGCCACAGGCCTGGCAGCCCTGTAAATGATTTTTGCTACGCCCTGCACCCTTTCAGCGTGAGACAGTTCCTGGCAAAGCCCTGCTGTGTCTGCCACAGACACAAAACCTGTGCTCAGGAAATACTTCTGCAGAGATAGGCCAGGATCGGGGAGGTGCCTGACTGCTCTGAGCGTGATCCGTGCATTCTTTTCACTCTTTAATGACTGATACTCTAAACCCTCAATTCCTTCTGTAAGGACAAAGCCCTTGGCCTGCCAGCTCTGCGCCGCCGTTAAAACGGATCCCGGTAGGTTTTCCAAGAACAAAAAATAGAGACGTATTTTTCCACATAAAATCCAAGTTTGTTTTTTTCCCTCTCTGCTTCCATATAATTCTTAAGGGCTTCCACTGAGTTTTCTTTAGACTTTCTGAAAGGGGAAAAAAGAAACCCAACATTTGGATCAAAATCAAGCGTGAGAAATTTAGGTATAAAGGAATTTTCTGATGGATGTTCATAGAGGAAGCTAAAAAGCCTCATTTCAGCCCACTACAGTGACCCAGTAATATGCTGCAATTTCTTCTTTTTTCTGTGCAAATTCTGTGGAATTTTGGTTAATTTGGTGGCTCTCCCAAATGCCTTTTGCTCCTTCAAGTGACACAACAGTGAGTGTGTTGAGAGGCTTTGATTCCTCTGGGCAGATGATATTCAGTATTTTAGTATGAGTGTGTCTTAGCTGCTCCTTCCTAAATTGTGCCTGTAGTTTGGAAGAGGATATTAAACATTCCTATGTTTTCATTCTGTTTCTGAATCTTCATCCTGGTATTTGGTTGAACAAATAAGATTTTTTCTTCATAGCTGCAGAAGATTTTTGAGTTCAAAGTCTGGTATTAGGTGATTGATCAGAAGCTGGTGCTGTGTGAGTAACTCAGATGGCTGTGAGACCTTGTTTGAATCTTTCATTGGACTCAAAAATAGGTTTTAATGCTTTTAATTAGTAAGAAAAATCTCGGCACCTTGTGCTGTGTCTGTTCAACAACCTTCAAGGATGGAGCCTAAACTGATTCAGGAGATCTTGCTTTAGTTCTGAGCTGCATTGCCAGGATACAACATGTGATTAAAACATGGATTTTATATCACACTGGTCTTCCGGAGAGGGAAAACGAGCTGTGGAATTCCTGCTTGCTCCCCTGGGAATCCATCCAAGGGTGCTGGAGCTGTGGGTCGGTAAATGGGGATGTTTTACCCCAAAACTGTGGCGTCTGCCCGGAGCCCCGGACACCTCCGTGGAGACTGGAGGCCCATCCGTGGGGGAGGAGGAATTCCATCTGCAAACCTTCTCTGTAGGCACCCAGCAAGTGGATCAATAACATCTGTTTCTCCAAAATGTGCGCAGCGCTGCCATATTACTTTTTTCCAGCATTCCTCTAACGTGTAGTATTTTTTTATATGCCAAGTATGTCGAGGCCATAAATACTTTAACATGCAGAAGATGTGGAGGGAGGGAGGTATGTCCGCTTGGATGCCTTCCCCCTTCCCTTCCAGACAGCAGGGCCTGGGTCCCCTGACCTGCCAGAGGCAGTGAGCAGTGTGGGACCTGGGACGAGGGCCTGGAGGGGCAGGGCGAGGGGGAACGGCTTCCCAGTGCCAGAGGGCACGGCTGGATGGGGTGCTGGGTGGGTGAGGGTGGGGAGGCCCTGGCACGAACTGAAGAGGCGTATTGTGGGCAAGCTCTACAACTCCAGAGGCTTTCAGAGTATTTTTGAAAAGAGACCTGGAGATTCAGTTGATTCTTGTCAAAATACGGGTCCCACGTGGCACAGGAAATAATATCCACCCAAGGAGTTGAGGGTATAACCCTGGAGCTGCACAAACTTAGGATCAGTGTCCCCTCGCCGTGGCTCCGTCTTGGGGGAGGCAGGCGAAGGGAAATGTGCTGTGGGCAGAGCTTCTCTCTTTGCTTTGCTTTTTCTTCCGATAAATTAACCAGTGTTCGGTGTGGCTCCGAGAGCTTTTCTCCTTTGGACTGGGAGCGGAGCAGCAGGTAGGTGTGACGCAGGTTCTGCGCCGTCACCCCGAGCCCACCTTGAGCCAACAGAGAGGGTGAAAGGTGGCAGTGTTTTGGGGCTGAATCCGTGTTTTCAGGCGAGGCAGCGCCTCTTTTATAAAAGCGTGTTTCTCTGGACTCCTTAAGAAGTTTAGACTGGAGGGCTGTCTCCAGGACCGGCCCCCTCCCCGTTCCACGTCCCAGGTGTTTGTCTTGGCAGGAGGCAGTGTCTGCTCGGCCGGGCTGGGATATTAAACTGAGGGAACACAGAGCCCTTGGTGCTTTTCAATAGGGCTTCTATTTAGTATGGGGCAGGACAGAGCTGTCAGCCACCTGTGATTGTCCAGCAGGCAAGAAGGGAGGGATAAGGAGCGGGGGAAGAGCCCTGGAAATGTTTTCCGATTCGATCGATAGAATGGCGAGAAGGAAGAGTCTTCCAGGAGGCAGAGCCTTGAGCTGGTTTGACTGCTGAATTCCTCGCTGCAGTCCTGGCATTGGTGGAAGGGGAGATCAAGGAATGACGTGGGATGGCACAGGGAACTTCCTGAGCTGAACTTCCCCCGTGTGGAGATCCTTGTAAGAGATGTCACTGTGATGTGCAGCCCACAGCAAGAATGGGTTCAGATGTCCTGGGTCTGACGATGGGGAGAGTGCTGATATTCCATATCTATTTCAGATATGTATTTCTGCTTTTATGTTTTTAAGGTGTGTTGTAGGGTGGTTAATTCATTTAGTTCAGTGAAGAAAGGAGAGTTTGGATTAGATGTCAGGAAGAAATTGTTTCCTATAAAGGTGGTGAGGCCCTGGCACAGGTTGTCCAGAGAGGGTGTGGATTCCCCATCCCTGGAAGTGTCCAAGGCCAGGTTGGACAGGGCTTGGAGCAACCTGGACTGGTGGGAGGTATCCGTGCCCATGGCAGGGAATTGGAACTGCATAGTCTTCAATGTCCCTTCTAACCCAAACCATTCCATGATTCGATGTAGGAAGCCAGGGTACTGGGATTCTATTTTGGATGCTTCTGAGAAATGCTGGTGGAAAGTGAAACTGGACTCGGGATACACAGCGTCCCACTTTGGGTAGACCAACCTTCTGTTGGGTCTTCATGAGAGGGAAGGATACTCAGCTTTTTTGGTCTAATAAAGGCCCTTTCTGCCCCACCACATGCTTTGAAAAATGGAAGGTGGCAAAAAAGTATTTGGAGAAATCTCCAGGCTCTGGAAGTCTTACTGTACAGAGCTTGTCATGTGTGTTTTCCTGTGTTGGTTGCAGTCACTGGGCTTGGACCTTGTTCTTTGAAGCAAGGAGGTTCCTCCTCCTGAGTACAGTCTCCCCCCAAAACAGGGCACAGTTTTTCCTTTTCCCACTGGACTTTTCCCTTTTCCTTGGACTGCAGAGTAACTGCCTGGCTCTTTCACACGTGCCTGCCTCACGTGTGCTCTGGTGAAAGCTGTGATCTTCCCAAGCTTCCCTTCCAGGTAGGATCCAACAGCACAGTCTTGCTTTATTACTCCATATCTGCACTTGTGTGTGACTGAAGGGTCCCAAGTTGGAACGTCCTTCTAGGGGAAAGGGGCTTTGGCTTCCTCAGATCTCTGCTTATTCCTGATTTTTGCCTTGCTCCTTCCTTGCCAAGGCTGGCCAGTACAGCCCAGTTTCCTACAGACAGCCTCCTGCTGCCGAGCAAACCCCTGCCTGTTAGTCTGCTTATTAATCTTCCACCGTATTGACAGCCTGCTCTGCTTGGGGATGAAAGTAGGGCCTTGAACGTGACGTTAAACTTCAATTTTTTAGGCTCTTAATCTCCCCTATTTCACATCTTCCCAGTGCAGGCCCAGCACGTGGTATTTCCAAATGGCTGTGTGTGACAGAAGGGTGTGCAGATCCTGAGATGGATGAAAGCTGCCTGCAGTACAAATGAAGATGCTCACGTAGGGGGATGGAGGGAGGCTCTGTGGATCTTAAATTTGCAGGGAAAAAATGAAATTGGCAAATATTTCCATAGTGGGTTGCTGGTTTGCTTAAAGCAGCTTTACAGTTCAATTCTCTCACTGTTCAGAGATGGCTTAGGAGCTGCTAATTATCACCTCAGTTCCCCAGAGGATCACATCAGTGTTTGAAAAACTATTTCTTTCTGGCACAAAGGCACTCAGGGCAATTAAAACCATAATTTATAGCATTATCTTCTCTGTGGGAGATTGTCTTAAAAAAACCCAGCAGGTGTTCAAAATACAGATACCAGCAGAGCTCGGGGTGGAGACTGGGAGCAGAACCCAAAGCCTGTGCCACCCTCAGGTAACAGTGATCAGTTTTAGCAGCACTTGATAATGTCCAGCAGTGTGGCTGCTGAACAACCCCTTTCACTTCCTGACGTTCGAGGGTGGTCTTTCCAAAACTCCCCTGGGAATTAAGTGCCTCGCCCTTACTGCAAACCACTGCAACCAGGGCCTTTGACTTCCTAAAATACTTCTGGAAGTCCCACCCTAATGTGTAACACTGAAGTTAAATGTGGCCATTAATGGTCCCCCCACAGCTCTCCCTTGTGCTCCCTGAATGAAGGGCTCTTTCCTCTTTTCCAGCAACCACCCCATGCATATTTATAGGGAATCGTGTTCCCCCTTAAAGGCTGTTGATCTTGGCTTGGGAAGTGATTCCTTAGTTTAACCTGCCCTTGCAGGTTATTTTCTCAAGGCTTTATATTGTTGCTAATTCCCTTATTCTTGTCTGAGTCTTTTGTGCGTGAAAAAACTCCCAACTATGTATGCATTTTTCCTGGTTTTGCTTTATCCTGGATTGTCCAGGAGAGGATGCAAGGCTTGGTGTCCTCTAGGAAACCCTCCTAGGTGGGCTGCCTGGCCAGACTGGGTTTGGCCTTGCTCCTGGTTACCTTTGGTTATGCACTCCAGCACCACTTGCTCCTGCATCACTTTAATTCCACAGAATCCCTTTGGTTTGCTCTGCACCACTGCTCCTGGATCAAGGATGGAAAGAGCTGTAGGGATGAAACGTGTTACTGCTCAGGAGTCATTTAAAGACAAACACAGATGTTGGGGGTGCTGACTGGACCCTGAGCAGGCTTTTTCTGGGTTCTCCCCCCGGAGAAGCGAGTTTGTAGGGAAGCCAGGAAGTGAATCCACTTCCCCAGTCCTCCGGGCTGAGACGGTGCTGGGAACAGGTAGGTTTATTCCAGCCACTGTGCCCCAAAGGCTGCTTTTGGATTTTGGTGGTCCCGTTGTCTTCCTGTTTTCCCAGAATCCTGAGGACAGCTCTAGAGAATTCCACAGCAGCACTGATCCCACCCTGCTTCCTTCGGTGGGTGGAAATTCTGAACGTCGTTAATTTAGAAGAGAAAAGTAGTAAAATTAATAGCATTCCAAGACTGTAGACTGTGTTTTCCTGGATTGCTCCATCAGTGTGCTTTTGTGGGGAAAAAAAAAAAAAAAATTCCACTCCATGCTTCTTTCTTGAAAATCCACCACAGCCTTTCCTTCAAGGGAGCCTTGACAAATACGTGCTCCGAGCACCTGCCTGGGGGATGGAACTGCTGGGCTGGCAGGACAGTTTACAGGGAAGATGCCTTGAAAATGCAGTACCTGCTTCTGCCCCTCTGCCTCCACTCCCTTGGAGAAGTTCAGGCTCTTTTTATTGCTGGAATCTGGGGCAGGGGAAAAAGAAACCTGTTGGTTACAGTGGTATTCTGAGCGTTTTATACTAGCCCTTGGTACTTGTTTCAGAGCCTCAGTCTGGGTCTTTAGGCTCTCCAGTGACACAGACATGCTTTGTCTCTTCCTCACCAGGCTGGGATGATCAGAACCGATGAGGATGAATACTTCATCGAGCCTTTGGAGAGGGGGAAGCAAATGGAAGAGGAGAAGGGCAGGATCCACATGGTGTACCGGCGGGCGGCGGTGGCGCAGCACGCCCCCGACACGCTACCCGACGTGCACACAGAAGGTACAGTACCCCCTGGGGGCTCTTTGCACACCTATTCCGGGTGCCTCCAGTCTGTGGGAGCTTTGGAAAGAGGCCACGCAGCTCCTGTGGAAAGTTTGGGCCCCGTTTCTTTCCGAGTAGCAGCGGAATTGCGCCAGTGCAGTGTTTTCCTCCTCCTGCTGGCTGCAGTTAACGTGGTGTGAAGGCAGCTGCAGTTGTGTTGGTCGCATGTATGTTGTCACATCCAGGGATTCCCCACCGCCTTGAACGTAATGCGGGTGGTCCATCTGAGAATAATTATCGTGTCTGAGAGTAATTATCCTGTAGTTTAATCCATTTGCTTGTATGGGTTTTTTTGAATTTTGTACAAATCCTTACAAGCCAAGGTGTTGCATTGTGAGGGCTGAGGGTTTTGGGCCTCTGAGCTGAGGATGAAAGAGCAGCTCTGCTCCCTGTCAGTGCTCTGCCTGTTTTTCAGCATCTCTCGGGCCCTCAAATTCCTGTTTGTACGTTGTGTTCACTTGTTGTTGGAACTAGAAAGGGTTTGGGAAATAAAGGAACAATAACATGCAACACACAGAACTAGAGTTACTTGGCATTTGGTGCCCCAAAAAGGTTATTCCAGTTTAGCTTGTGCATCTGGTGGGGTTTAGCCTGGAGAAGGGGAGGTTCAGGGGAGACCTTCCCTGAAAGGAGGTCAGGACTCCCCGAATGGAGGTCGTAGCCAGATGGGATTCAGTCTCTCCTCACAGGTGACAAGGGACAGCTAAAGAGGAAATGGCCTCAAGTTGTGTCAGGGGAGGCTTAGGTTGGATATTAGGAAAAATTTGTTCATGGAAAGGGTGGTCAGGCATTGGGCTGCCCAGGGCAGTGCTGGAGTCACTGTCCCTGGAGGGATGTGGCACGTGGGGATACGGGTTAGTGGTGGCCTTGGCAGTGCTGGGGAACGGTTGGACTGGATGATCTTGGAGGGCTTTTCCAACCTGTACAATTCCATGACCAAGGGTCAAAGCAAGCTGCCCAGCCCGTGGAGCCTGAGGAGGTGTTTGCAGTGGTGGAGTTGTCAGCTGCATATCGATGGCATGAACGTTCTCCTGGTTCTTCTCTGGCCCTGCTCCCACCTCTGTGCCTGCCCCAGAGGCAGAGATGGTCTGTGGTGGTTTGGGAGTTCAGCCAGCACAGACAGGAATCCAAGTTCTCAGTAACAGATGACAGATGATTCAATGAAATAGTGACTGAGATAAAGAAGTACTTGGAGTAGTTGTCAGTGAAGTGGTTGCAAAAGCTGGGAAACGCTGTGTAAAAGCCCTTCTCCATGGTGACACGGGACACACTGCGGCCTGTTCTCCCTACACAAAATAGTATCCTGAGAGGAAAGCTTCCAGCTACGTGGAGGAGCTTTCAGGCTGACAGGACATCTGGTGTTCCTGCAGGATTTTATAGTGTTTGGGAATTGGCTGGACATTGTTCGAACAGTCGGACAGAACGAGTGTAGGAGTCTTAAGAGGAAAAGCTGCCATCCTGAGAGCAAGGTTTTAGCAGTGGTCACAGTGTAGGGGAGATTAACTGGTTCGTGTACTGTGTTCTCGTGGGATTGAGCACACTTGGGATCTATCCATGTCTCCTTCCCACTTTTCTTTACGGCTGTTCCCTGTGGTGAAGTTTCAGTGAGCTTTCTTGGGTGGGCACCAGAAATCTGGGGTTCTGGAGAAGTTACAGGGGTGGCTGGAGCTGTGGGATAGTGTGGGTCCAGCCTTCCCACCCAAAGCAGCACCCTGCCTGTGGTATCCATGGCTCTGGGCAGCCTCTTTAGGGAATGACAGCGGCATGTGGCGTGTATTGTTTTCATCTTCTGCTTTGTGTAGAGGCTGGTTTCTTTAGAAGTGCCTTACAGGAGACACTCCGGGAATCAGATTGGAAATCCTGCCTCATTCCTGGGGGGAGTTGTTCTCTGTGTGTGTGCACACCCACCTTGGGCTCCTTGAAGGACCCCTTCATTAATTATTGCCCGTTTATACCTCACTCTTTTCAATCATTCTGCTGTCTTGCATATAAATGGCCCTGAATACTTGGGGGTTGTTTTGATACCAAGGAAATGTGGATAGTTTTGCATCTTCTATGCTTTTAAAATGCCTCAGTCTGTGATATCAGGGAAGTGTGGATAGTTTTTCGTATTTTGACAGACTGGTGGCAGGATCGACTGTGTGTCATGGGTAGTCTGTCTGACATTCAAAGGATCTCATTTGACTGTATTCCCTGGAATCTGATCTTTCCTCTGCTGAGTGAGGCAGTGCAAGGAGGCAGTAGGTTGTGAGCACTAAATGTTAAAATCATTTTATAAACATCAGGTCCTGCTTGGTCCCTGTAATTTTCATGGCACAGGGTGAGTGTGTTTGCTGGTTTGAAGTGCTGAGCTCAGGTTGGTTCCTCTGGGCAGAGGACGCTCTTCCTCTTCTGCAGGATGGAAGCCAAGGCCTCCCCCGGGAGATCCCAGCTATTGAAAAAACACCTACTTGTAGTAGGACGAGACACTGGACGTTTGTTTTTAAACATCTGGGATGAGCATCTGGTTAGGTCTGGTCTGGGAATCCTGTCATGGAGCAGGACGGTGTCTGGAGTTCTCCATGGGTGTAAGTGCACATGACAGTCTCCTGACAGCTTTTCCTTGGATTGCCCCGGGATGACATTTGTAAGCTCCACTTCCCCAGTCATTTAAGTCTTGATCCTAAAGACCACGAACATCTGTGCTTCTCACTTGAGTTGAGTCCTGCAGGTGCTTGTGGTCAGTGTTCACGTCGTCTTATTCCCAAATAATGCCTGTTAAGTCAAAAAATGGTTGTTCTTAGGGGCAGAAAGAAAGGAAGATCAAAGGCTCCGTGTCTGAGGGACAGGGAGCAAACGAGCTGTGCAGACAGAGCTAGAACAAACAGAACAATGTTAAGACATCGTTTAAATAAATCTTGAGGATTTTCTCACCAAAACAGCTTTTCGCTTAGGAACGGAAAGGAACTCCCAGGATAAGCTGTAGTTCAGGAGGTTTTGGAAGTATAACAATGATATCATTCTGTCTGGGCGGGATGGAAAGAAGCTGGTCTTTGTTAATAAGCTGAGAAACATCACTGAGATGTGTGGTCATTAACCTTATTCCTTGAAAGCATCCAAGAACCAATAGAAACAGGCACAGGACTGTAGAATTTACAATCACATTTGCACCCGGGAGACCTTCTGTGCAAGTTCTACTGAGTCAGGCTCAGGAGTGTGGTAAAACAAAACCCAAATTGTGTTTCAGAAACATAAAAGCCTTGTCCAAGTCCTCTGGAGTCGGTGGGAAGACTCGGGTTGACGTCAGTGGGACGATGAAGCAGGGTTTGGATCATATTCTGCTCGAGCTGATCACTGAGAATTCGATTTATCTTTCCTCCAGTTCATTCATTTATTATTTTTTCCATGCACTTTCTTGTCCTGGGGTAGCATGATGACAACCAGCCTTGAGCGTGGAGGTTACACAGCGTGGTAATGTACTCCCAGCTTTCCTATTTCATCCTCCTCTTCACATCACAGTATTTCTTAAGTGACTACCTAATCACCCAGAGAGCACTTGCGATGAAAGTATTTTTGTAATTACTTCCTAACAGTGGGAAACAAGGAACAGGAGCCTTTATCTCCCAGCTTCCCTTCAGAATTTTCATTTTCCCCAGAGAACCAAAGTGCTTGTGTGTCCGGTGGGGTTGCCATGGCACTGGCTTCGAGTGTCTTTGTCCCAGGTGGGAAACATGTTGGAGGAAGAAATGATTTGGGACTTGCTCCTGGTTGCCTGGGAATGAAACCCTGGAATAAGAGGTAGAAGAATGGGAAGACTATTGCCTTCTTGGGAGACCTCCCTGGGCACTCCCCAGGCACGTTAGTGGTTCTCAGGGGCGTGGTCGTGCCAGAGGGTGTCTGAACTCGTTCTCAGCAGAATTTCTCATGACCTGTGTTCTGGTGGAGGATATTTTAGATCCTGCCCAGCCCACCACATGAGCCTGTGCAATCAGGAGTAACGGGAAAGATGGGAATTATTTCTGTGGAAGCTGAGCATACCATGTTGTGTAACATTCTCTGTTCAGTCCAGGCATTCTTGTATAATCACAGACTTACTTGGATTGGAAGGGACCTCAGAGCTCATCTCATCCCACCCCCTGCCATGGACAGGGACACCTTCCACCAGCCCAGGTTGCTCCAAGCCCTGTCCAACCTGGCCTTGGACACTTCCAGGGATCCAGGGGCAGCCACAGCTTCTCTGGGCACCCTGTGCCAGGGCCTGCCCACCCTCACAGGATGGAATTGCTTCCCAATATCTAACCAAAAGGCTCTCTTGTAGTCCCCCAAGGAATGCCCATAAATAACTTGTATCGATGGCAGTAACCTGGGTTATCTAAAAACATCCTTCTCTTCTCCAGAGCTGCTGGACTTTCTGCTTCTAGTTTAGCCTTCATCTATAACATTGAAACTCAATGGCATTGTCTCGAGTTCCTGACTGAATACTGATTTGTGGGATGGGTTGTTTTTCTTCTTTTTTTCAGGTAACAGTTTGCTTAATCAAGGGAAAGGTAGACAGCAAGATAGAACAGGAACAGCACGGTATGGTACAAAGGAAAACGAGTGCTGGTGATGGATGTATTTAGGAAGTAAAAGGAAACCCAGACTTCATAGCTGAGGAAAGGCTTGTCTTTTTTTCTAATGAAAGAAATCTGAGCAGGAATGGATCAAAAAGCGCTGTGAAGTGACTGATGTGCTGTGTCTGCATTGGGGAGGTTGTGCTTACGGCCCGATGATGGGAGTAGGGACATCCATCTGCTTAAGTCGTCTTCTGTTCCTGGCAATAACAAAGGAAAATGGTTCTTAAATAAAACCGAGGATAGAGGCTTCGTTCCAACCACAGGCACCCAGCGCCAGAGTAGTAAAACACACAGAAAACTCTGTATGAAGGGAAAATTGAAAAACTGGAGACAGGTCAGTGAATGCCGCTTGCGGCCATTCCAAGGCTCGTACAGTTTTCCAGTGAAAACTCCCTGTGCCCCCAGATTGCTTAGGAAGAAGAAAACTTTGAACAAACAGTGGTGATAATGGACAGCAGAGGTTTTTAAGTAGTGTGTAGGCAGCTGTTCCCATGTGCAGAAGCCTGTTTGGTTTTATAGATGATGTTCTCGAACCACTCTAGGAGAGGTGAAGACGTGCCAAGGAGAGGATCACCCTCGGGTTGTCCATCTAGGACTGAGCTCTCTGGCTTGGATGAGAAGTGGCTCATTTCTGCTTCTGAGTTTGGTGGTAAAGGTACACGTGAGGAGGTTCAAAGTGCTCTGAATTTGGCTGGGTAAGGTAGCAATGAGGGACCAGGGCAGCGTAAAACCGGGTACGTACCAGGACGTCCCTGGCTGGGAACATGGGAATGGGAAGCAGAAGAGACTGCCTTATCAGGGTGAGTTTATGTGAATTAAAGGTCAGGAACTGAAGGAAATGAGTCCTCCCACAGCTTGCGGGGGCTGAGGCTTGTTTATTGTTTTACATGAGCATCATACAAATTTCGGACCGAAATGACCGCACTGAGAGACTCTTCCACGGAAAGGGAAGAGCCTTGTTTAGTCAGTCAGTTCTGCAGTTGGCTTTTTAATCTGTGTCTGTGATGGGAACGTGAATTAAAACATACCAGCTTCTGTCCTAACATCAGATAGTAATTTCTGTACCCTCTGGCTCTTGCTGGACTTTCTCCCCCTGAATTTATACAGTGTTGGCATTTTTCCCCACTGTGAGACACCTCATTTTTAATGGGTTTGGTGCTCAGTGTATTTTTAGGCAGATTCTGGAAACAGGTAAGGATCCAAACCATGGACAGTTAAATTCAGTTAAATCTTAGAAAGTATCTGCATGAGAGGCAGGCATCCCTGATTTATAACAGAGGAGGAAAATGGATCTGCTGTGCTTCGAATGAGGGACTCGGATGCCATGCTCCTCCTCTTGGTGGGGTCCTGTGGGATAACTCCTGCTGTACCACGTGTGCTGCTCATTGCATCCCATCCCATGGTGTAAATGAGAAGTAAACCTCTCTGGTTTGTCTTTCGTGGGTGACCCAGAATTGGGCAGCTGGAGCTGACAGGAATGCAGATGGAAATGACTCATGTGAGAACGTCATCCTCGTAGTTCACGTTGCTCCCAGGGGACCGAGTTTCTTCAGAGCCATTTCTGGGTTACACAAGTGCATAAATCTTTCCAAAATGCAATAGTAAAACACCACAGAGTAACAGCATGACCCAGCTGTTGTGTGCTAAGAAAACAAGGGGTTTTTTTGCCAGAATGCCTTGCCTAATCATTCTTTGGAGTATTCCAATAACATGGGATGGGATCAGCAAGATAATTAGGGTTCTGGAGGTTATTAAAAGTCACCCAAGTCTGAGTCTGCAGTTGGAGTTGGAAGAGGGAACTGATGTCTCCGGGAAGCTGGCTTGTCCTGCACAGTGACAGGGAGAGGCTGACCTGTGGGGAACCTGGGTTGGGTTCCAGCAAACACCGTGTGCTTTGGGAAGAGAACCCAGGCAGGGGTGAAGAGCTTTGCTGGCCTGTACGTAGGAGTTGCAAGGAAAGTGTTTTGTTGGTGCATCTTCCTTTGCAGCGTGAGTGACAGGGCCTGTTTTGAAACGTTCCCTGGAAAAGTTCGAGGACTTATGTGCAGGAGGGATGGGAACAAGAGCTTGAGTGTCCCTCTGGTGTGTCCTTTGGTGTCTTCACTTTCCACTCAGCCAGCCAGCAGGCTGCTGCCTCCCAGCAATTAGTGGCATGCCTGCAGGGAATAGGTTTGTCCTTCCTCTTGTTCCTGGCAAGGGGCTCTGCCCATCAGGTGGCAGGGAACAGCCAGATTTTCCTTCCTCTCCCATATTTCTGCATGGGATGCCAAACAGTGGACCTGGACGCCTGGAGAAAGCTGGACTGAGGCACTCGAGGACAGGGAGTGATGGGGTGTGGGAACATGTGAAATCAATAGCAAGGGCTCTCTTTTTGTATGAAAGGAATTATATATTGTAGCCATAAATACAAAATCTCGATCACAAAGTTTGAAGAACAATTTGTTTCCCAAATAATTGCATTCTGTAATCCTGCACGTATCAAACAATAAATCAGCACCACATGGTTATTGTAAATTAAAAATAAGACTTGTAAATACACCGATCATTTTATGCAAAATCCTAATAACAACAAATCTTTCAGGTGCTAAAAATATCAACTGCAACAGGATTAAACACGCTGTAAACTGATCTTTTTCAGTCTCTTTTGGAAACAGTAACAGGTGATACAAGGCCACCATAGGAACTTTGTGCTTCCTTAATTGAGAGCTCTGCTCTGCTGTTCCCGTTCTCTTCATGGATAGTTCCAGGGAACACGGAGTCACAGTTTCCTGGAGAAAGAGTAGCTGTGCTTTTCTCTCCTCGACAATAAATCTGTCAGAGGTATTAAGGTAAGAGGCAGCAGTGGCTCTGTTAGTGATGTGCAGAGCTCAGAGCACTGTGGGAGTCAGTGATGGGTCTGTGGCTGGTCCCTCCAGCAGCTCATTAACCCTCTGGGCCTGAAGGGCTTGGGTGTGTTTCCTCCCTTTCTTGTCAGAGCTAATGTTGTCATAGTTTGCCAGTTTTCACTTAGGTCTTGGGCTCCCAACCTACAAATTAGTGTCTTTTCTTCTTCTGCCATTTCTCGGCTTTCATTTGGCTTTAAGTATCCATGGCTTGCTAAAGATTCTCTGTGGGTTCTTTTTCACTTACTCAGGGCAGAAAGGAAGCTCAGGGCCACCTCACTGTGAAACTGAGTTCTGATCTTCCGTGTTTCCTCTCAACACAGAGCAAGTATCTCAAACTTAACCTAAAAATCATCTTGTTGAACACGGGAAGTTCAGCTGGTACATCTAGTTTGAGAGCACTTCCAAGTATATCTCTTGCTTGAGTTTGAGCTGTTTTGAAAATCCCTGAGAAATATCTCATAGTGAAAGGGTAACTCATTATCCTTTGTGGTTTATGAGGAAAATGTATTTGATATCATAGCAGATGATATAGCTAATTTTAGCAAAAGCCCTGGATTGCGTAGATCTGTGATAGTCACAGATAGCCAGTTCACAGAGTAATTTATTGCCTAATTTCTTTAATTTTTGAATTCTCAGCTTTAACCAACAGGCAGGGAGTATCCAGGGACCATATAATTCATTTTGGTGACTGTTCTAAATGGCCTGTCCCGAACAGTCCTTGAAACTGCACTACCATATCCCTGGGCTCTGCTCCGGTTCTTCCCCAGCCAACTCCATGTTCTTTTTATCCTTGAACTGCAAAGTGAATTTGCAAACAGATGCATTTGGGCCTGTGCTTTGGTATTTTAATGGTATTTCTCAATTTGCTTTCACAGCGTTGATCCTTGATTTATTTCAAGCCCTTCTTCTTAATCAGTTTGCAGAGTTTTCCCTGCCAAGAATAAGTAACAATATATTTTCATTACTTCCAGCACTTCAAAGCTTCCAAGTTTCTGATGCCGAGAACATTTACTACTAGAAGTAAAAAGCAGTCTTCCTTTAGTTAACAGTTCTCTTTAACAGGGAACACAAGGGGAGATAAATCAATTAAAAGGCTCTGGCCTTTAAGGGCTCACGCAGCACCGTGCCGTGTTGTGGGGGCTGATTAGACTCTGCCTTAATTGGAGGAAGGCTGATGAAGTTCTGACCTCCTCAGATCTGCTTCGTTTGCTCTTTTGTCAAACATGCTCTTTATTTTTGCTGGCGAGACAGACTCATCATTCATATTTATTTTTTTACATCTGAAGTTTGTCAGGCTGCTTGGAAAAACAGGACAATGAAAGCCATCTGGGCATCCCATCCCCTTCCATTTGGAAACATCTGCACCGTTACTAGGAGCGTCTCACCAGCACTGCAACATGTGCTCTCTTTCCATCTCCAGGCTCACTTAGAATTGCTGATAGTAAAAGAAATTTGATAGGCATTAAACCCCGAGTGCCTGTTTCTCGGTTGGGCCCTCTAACACCACTTATTTAGGATGTTTGTTCCTGTGTAAAGAAGAAACTTGTGGCATTTGTGGGAGGAAGCGGTGGGGAAAAGCCAGCCGTGTCTCCTGCAGGTCATTCCTTGCCTGTATCTGTAGGATTTAAATCTGAGCACTTGTATTCTTGAACCTTTGCCATGCAGGTTGACTCACAGCTGGTCCTCAGATGGAAACCCAGAGTCCTCTGCCTCCAGCTGCCCTGGCTCCGTTTTTAAAGCCTTAAGAAATTAGGCTTTAAATTTCTTTAAAGAGAGAGGAGTCCCTCCGTTGAATTTAACACCCCCTGGCTGAGCCTCGCAGGTGATGCCACTGTGCGCAGGTGTGCCAGAATCTTCACATAACTGTATTTGGCGATCCATATACGAGTTTACAGCGAGGCACAGGTAAAAGGCAGCAGTCTGGCTCTAAAGCCAGCGAAACTGAGGCAGCAGCTGGCTTCCCAAAGCAGGGAAAGGCAGTTTTCATCTGTGCTGCTGGACTGCGACTTCCCTCAAGTGCTTTCCCTGGGAAGAGCAGAGTTGGACGGTGGGAGCACTGGTAAAAGCTTCAGGTATTGGGACCTAATCAGCACCTTCTGTGCAGGTTTCCTTGGATGGTGATAATACTGACAGCTTGAGTGGGATGTTCAGAGCCACTGCAGGTTGTTACCCCACGCAGAAGTGGGTGAGTTGATGCTCAAGGTTTGGAAGAGGCTCCTCCACGGTGGCAGAGCTTCAGTCCAAACTAAACCTCCCAAATCCCAAGCAGATACTCCATCTCACTAAGGACTTGGATGTCGCTTTTTTGTCAGGATTTTCAGTTCAGCAATACAGTGATCTTTGTGCTCTGGCTGGGTTATTGCAGCTGTTTGTTGTCCCAGCCCGAGACCCCTTTCCCTGTGGGTGTGGGGTCCAAGGAGAATGGCCCTGGGCATATTTCTGCCCTTATCTTGGACAGTCCATGGACTGTTGGGAAATATCTTGGGCTTGGAGATGTTTGTTGCTCTTGGAATGCTGACTTACAGTGCATTCATGGAAAAAAAAGCAGGAACCCGAGTTCAACAGCATTCAGTGACAGTTTATAGTTGGAGCTTTTCCTTTATATTTATGCCAGTGGAATTTTGAAAAATGGCTGAAATTCCGTGTGGCAAGAAAGAGAGGCTTATTATCCGTGACTAATGCTTGGATGCACTTTTTAAAATTGGTATTATTTGCTGTCCTGCCACTTCAACTCTGCTGCTCCATTGGGTGGTTCTCGTCTCCTACTTTTGAACTGCTTTTCTGCCACCTTTGATTGTCACATCACTTTGGGGATCCAGCCACTGCAGCCACACTGTCAGACTGGGATCCAGAGCTGGGATCAGCTCACCTTTGTGTTAGTTAGGGATGGGATCTGAGCTGAAGGCGGCATTTTTGGATGACAGTCCTACAAACCATACCCTTCATTTATTTTGGTGCCTTGGACTGTCTCACTGCTATTCCTACAGTATTCCTGCACTGCTGCAGCACAAATAATATTTGACTAAGCATTTCTTCTTTGCAAGTCTAAATCATTACATTTACTGATTACCTAAATCCTCGGGCTGTCTTTTTGTCATATTTCTAGTCAGACCCATTGTATATTCCATGGAAAATTCTCCCTAAATCTTCTCCCCTCTCAGGCTCATCTCTTTTTTTTTATTATTACGGGTTCTTTTCACTGTCTCTGTTAGCTTTCCACCAGACTGGAGTGCTCATTAAAGTAGCACTGTGCAGGAAATGGAGAGAGGCGCAAGGACGGGACCCTGCTCACCAAAGAGGGAAAGTTGGCAGCTCTCCTCTCACAGGGAAATTCCTTGGATCTGAGGAGCAGCTTCATAGAAAGCGTGTGCTCCTGGAGGGGCCTGAAGTGCTTTGTGAAGTGTCATTCCACAAATAAATGGCATTTTGGCCATTGCATTGTGGTGAGGTTCTAGCGATACCGTTCAGATGTGCTCCACGTCATTTTAACACGGGACTTGTGCACTGATGGTGTTACCTGAGTGGCCTGGAGTGTCAGGCGGGAGAAGGTTGGTTCTGATTCCCCATGGAAGATGTTTCCAGCAGACCTCACCTCCCGTGGCAGGCAGGGGGATGAACCTTGCCCAAAAAAACGCCCTCTCCTTAGTCACAGCTTTTTCAAGAAAAATGGCCTCGTCTGTCAGGTCAGAACAGGAGAATTTATGATGATGACTCTGTGCTATTTTGGATGGGATCGAGGTGGGGAAAAGGAGAGGGGAGTGATGAAAATATCCTGTGTGGAAACAGTGTGAGTTATATTCTTAACACATCTGTGTGAAGTGCAGGCAAGGCTGGTGTGCTCGTAGGAATTTGGTGAGGTGGAAAGGAAAAAAAAGTGCCTCGTTGTGTAAGAGTCTATATGAAAAAAGGAAAAGATCAAGGGGGATGGGCAGTTTCTGAGGGTCTGTGTTTGGGCCATGCAGAAAACTCCTCCCCTCCCTGAACAGTGACAGGAAAGCGCAGGTGGGACTCTCAGGTTTGCAAGCCAGTTCTGTGGTGTGTCCATCAAAATGAACCCTCCCAGGCTGCCTGCTTGCTGTGTTCCTCCCTGGAAGTCAGCGTGTCTGTACTGTCAGGCTGTGTGGCTTTTGGAAGCGTATCACACTGGGGTCAGACGGTGTAATTACAGCCGGGGCTGTGGGCAGGAGAGGAACGGGGAGGTGTGAGAGCTGGCTTCCAGCTCGGAACTGCTCCCTCCCCACCAGCCCTTCCATCTTTAAAATCCTCCCTTCCAGAAAGTGTGTGACTGGGAGAGAACAGGAGCTTTGAATGACTTTCTGTGATTTCACTAAATCCTCCTGTGTGACATCAAATATTGTTTTGCAACAAAGAACCAGAATTCGTCAACCCAGCACATCTATCTGGAATATTTTTATAAGCCCCCCATCTTCAGTATCCCAACTGATTCTCATGTATTAGTTAAAAAGTTAAGGATTTCAGCTTGCGATAGGGTTGATGGGCAAATGAGATTCTGCAAGGCTTCAGTTTCATACACCTCAATGCCTAAATACTGTAATTTACCCTCTCTATCTAAACGTGGCGCACGTATCCCAGAGGATCACGGGCTGCTGGGCTGGTCAGGGTGGGAAGGGCCCTCCCATGCCTGCCACTGGTGGAGGAGGACGGAGGACGTGGCCGGTGTCGCTGCAGGTGCACGGGCCCATCGGAAGGCCGGGCTCCAAAACCCAGCTGTTGGGCTTTGAGCTGTCGGAAGGTTGGAATCCACTTAGTGCCAACTGAGCAATTAAGGACAATTACGCTTTCAGCTCCATTAACGAGTGAGGGGGGAGTCAGAGCTGGGAAGGAAGTGACCCATTGTTGCACACCCACGCCGGTGATTCACCATCACTGGCAGGGTGTTTGAAGTTCGCTTTGCCTCGGTAGTATGGGCTGCATAAGTATTTTCCCACATTTTTTCCCCAGTTTTACACACTCAGTTATTCCTTTTATGTGAGCGAATACTGTGAATTCCATTCTCCTGTCTCCTTTAGGCATCGTCCTCAGTGTAAGCCATTGGACAGCTGTGTCTGCCCGTGGTGTTCGCATCCTTGGCTTCCACCTGCTCCGGTGGCTGTGCAAGGGAACCACACTGAGGGTGTTGGAGAATGATTTTACCTTTTGTACCTGTGAAGAGGTTCATTCAGTTTAGAATGGAACCAGGCCTAGCTATTCCTTCTATGTTACCTCTTTTGAGAATCTGCGAGACCTGGAGAGAAATTGATTCAGTCCCAATACATTCAGAAATCTCCTTTGATTTCTTTATGTGCAAATCTTCTGGCTTTGGCACTTGGGCAGAGCTTCTCTTCCCTCCTCCACTTCTCGTTTGGCCTTTCAGAGTTCACGTGTCTCAGATGGTTGGATGTGATGATCTTAGAGGTGTTTCCCAGCCTTAACGATCCTGTGAGTCTATGTTTTATTGTAACAGGTGAAACGTCCACTCCAGCCAGTGTCCTGTGCATGGGCTATCCAGATTCTGGAGCTCTATCATGCAGACAGGTCAGAGGAGTGTTTGCTGGTCTTTACATTGTGGTGGTAGTGGTCTGCCCTGTCTCTTGGAGACTCCAGAGAACTCGGAGCAAGTCAGTGAGAAGTTCATGTCCCTTTGCTTTTGCAGAAAAAGCATTCAAAGTACCTGTCTGGGTTTCCCACTGTTGCCACCAAAGTGTCCTGCAGCAGTTTTGCAGTAGCAGGTTTCTGTGCCCCACCTGATCACCACTGAGGTTCTTCCCTTGGGTTTTTATGATGTGTCTTCAGTGTTTGTCATTACTTTGATGGAAAAGCTGAGCTGCCCTGGCTGCTCCTGACTCTGCTCTCCAGCTGGACAGCACTTCTGGCTCAGGCCAGGTGGATCATGCAGAGCCCTTCAGCCGAAGCATTTTGGCTTCTTCATGGGCAGGAGAATGTGACTCTCTCCTGGGAAAGCACAAAGACCCTTTCCTGAGCTGTCGTGAGAGCTTTCCCCCTCTGGGGATCAGACTGACAGGCCTCTGCCGTGGGGATTTTTTCTCATCTGTGGGGCTGCTCCAGAGCACAGATTTTAGGATATTTCGGTGAACTATTAAACTGCACGTTTTGGTGCCTTACACAGGTCCTTCCTCAGCAGCTGCCAGGCTCCATCCTTCCTCCCCAGGAGCTGGGCAGGGTGGTGTGTCTGTGCGCTGCTGTGTGAGCAGGGCACAGCTCCCTGCTCGGAATAATCCCCACCCAGGGGAGCGGGGCTCGGACCCGATGTCCCGCTGTTGTGTCTGGACAGTGTAGCAGGCTTTGCCGACTTCCAGAGGCTTAAGGCAGGTCAGGTGATGAGCAGGGGGTAATTGCTGTTGACAGCAGGCACTGGGCTGCTCTGTGAGGAGAAGGGCTGTGGCTGGGTCTGCTCTGGCCAGGCCGTGTCCTCTCACACCCTTCCTGTGGCAGTAACAGGTCCCACGTCTTTAGGAGCACATTCCTAACACGGGTTTTAAAAATAAGCAGCTCTGTGGAAACACAGCTGTCCCTTTATCCCAGAGAAATGAGCAACCCAAAGAGTTGTCAGTGTATTTGCTGTGGAAAGTGCCCCAACTTGCCCCACTCTTTGCCACTGGAAATTCCTTTACTGGGAAGAAGCTGTCCAGAGAAGCTGTGCCTGCCCCTGGATCCCTGGAAGTGCCCAAGGCCAGGCTGGATGGGGCTTGGAGCTACCTGGGCTAGTGGAAGGTGTCCCTGCCCATGGCAGGAGGGTTTGGACCCAGATTTAAGCTCCCTTCCAATCCAAACCATTCCATGGGTCTATGAAATAGGAAGCTTGGCTCTCTCCATGCTCTCAGCCAGCTGGCAGAGGCTGGCTTGGATTCCAAGGAGTAAGGGATCCAAACTGGGAGTGAAATAATTTTAAGGCCTTGCTATGACTACTCGGTTAATGAGCACTGAGGGGCTGCCTCTCTGCCAAAGCAACTTCCTCGAGCATTGAAAACTCGTAGTAGTGGTCAGCTGCTGAAAATACCTGTTTGAAGAGAGCCTGGAACTCTTGAAGCCTGTCGGGATCTCAGGGAAGCTGCTGAAAAATGCAGACAGCTCAGGCCAGCCAGCATTTCTTCTTCCAGTAAGTCCTGAATGAGCAAAGAAATCATGAATGCACCTTGTGCGTTCTCAATGTGGTGGGCTTTAGGGGTACTCCCCTTTCTGGATTGCTCTGTCCTTTTATAATGCATTATTCCAGTTCGGAATCCGAGGATGTTTTCAGTGTGTGCCTCTGTGCAGTAGAAGTGATTTTTGGGTTGATGTAACGATACATGAAGGCATGAGTGCCTTTCAGGTTGTTAATGCAGAGCTCTCTGATGTTCCTGGGAGAGCCTCTGACTTGGAGAGTCGTGGACTCAATGCTCTTAGGAGCTGGAGGCTTGGGAAGTACAGGGCTGGCCACTCCAAGCTGTAGGAAATAAGCCCTCCCATGCCCAGCCTGGGTTTGGTTGCAGCAGCCCAGGTACCCAGGTGCGCCCCTCAGCAGTGGGCCAGGCTGCAAACCTTCTCTCCTCTGCAAACCAAGTCCCAGAGCCTCTACAGATGCTTTTTTCAGACTTTTGGACATTGATGCAGCTGATGATTTTGCAAAATGGGACTTTTTTTCCGTGTTATTTTTCACCTGTTTTTGCAGTTGTGTTTAAAGGACTCCATTGATGCTGAATTGCAGAGCTTGGTGAGGTGTGAAGTGACCAAGGAATGGGTTTGCTGGGTTTGTGTGTGTCTAATGTGTGACCCACGAACTTCTGTGTGTGCTCCATTTTTATGTAACCACCAGCAGAAGGCATCCCTCAGGCCTCCCAAGAAGCCAGACCCAAATGCTCCAGTCTTCCTCATATATCCAAATAAATTACGGCCTTTATCCGGCATAACATTCTCCCAGGATTGAAGTAGGTAAATTCCATTTATTGCTATTAAGGTCTCTGAACTACATGTGTAAGCTGCTAAAATGGAGGAGGAGGGACAGCTTGTACTGATGGCTTGGTAAAAGACCTGGAATTGTCAAGAGGCTGTTTTTATGACATTTTAGGAGATGCAAAGTACTTCAGAATCCAGAGTCAAAGCAAGACTCCAGCCCTACCTGCAATTCATGAAAGCAGGGGGTTCCCCTTCCTGTGGGAAAAAGGGAAATTCCATAATCAAGTCTTTTGATTAATGGCATCTAAGTGTGTATTTTTAACCTGTTCTAAGAAATCCTAAAAACCAAAACCAACCATGAAATCATCTGTACCTCCAAAATAAAATTATGACGGAATCCTAGCTATATATAGAGAGAGGCAAATAATTAAAGAAACACAGAGGAGAGGATTTTTTGCTGCTGGGAAAGCAGAAATTGTAGGGGACGTGGTTTATAGTTCTAGGATAGCTATCTCTTGGCTAAGTTGGCTGTTAGGGCTAAAAGCCAGCTAAAAACAAGGTGCAGAGCAGAGGAGCCAGGGCAAGGCCGGGCGAGCCCCGAGGCCGTGTTAAGGCAGCGCAGAGCTGTGATCTGGTATTAGTGGTGTCCAGGCAAGTGCTGGTGTGTCCCTGGACTGGGCAGAGAGCAGGCTCTGGGCTGGCACTCTGTGGCTTCTCCTCTTTGCTTGTCCAGAGCATCCTCCCTCAGCTTTTCAGTTCTAGAGGGCAATAGTCCTTATTCCAAACTGGCTCGGTTTGATCCTGAGCCCTATTCCTCATGTCTTGGTTGCATTTTAGAAACCTCACAGTGACATTTCCATTGCCAGTACCGTCACTGCTGGATTCCCACAGGTCTAAAAGCACTTCCACCATGAGTCAGGTAAGTGCAGAGCTGTTGCAGACTGTCCAGGTAGTGTGTCCAGCGTGTTCTCCAGCATTGAGAACTCTGGAACAGGCTGAAGTTCCTCCTTTCTTTTTGTACTCCCAGTTTCTGGTCATGGGATGGAAAGAGAACAGTTAATAGCTGACCTAAATTCAGGCATATTTAATTATAGTTTCCTTAAGTTCTGGCTTTGTTCTGTGTGTGTTTGCTGCCAGGTATGGATAACCTGCAGTCCTAGAAAACCTCATGCCAGGTAGGGAAGTGATGACAAGAAAATTACGGGGTAAAATTCCAGCCATTTTCATTGGAAAAGTTTATCCTGAGTTGGCTCTAAACATAGTTCAAGAACATAGAGGATTATGCCTTTCTACGTGGCTCCCTGAGTGTGCCCTGGCCCAGAGCCCTCGTGTAAATGAGCGCTAAGAGCTGTTTTTGCTGACAGCGCGTGGAGGGGAAGAGCCTTCCCGTGATGTCAGAGCAAGGGATATAGTGCAGGAAACCTTCCATCCTTCCCAGAACCATTCTGCAGCTGGAATTGCTCAGGTACCAGAGCCCATTTTTCATGGAAGCAATGAGCACCTCAGAATGGTTTCTTTTCTCTTTTAAGTCTAAGAACAAATTTAGAAGGGGTCTGTGGTTGTGGCCGGGGGAGGTCGTGCATTTCACAGCTAATCCTGCAGCCCTGAGGTTCAGACCTTCCTTTAATCCCTGTTTGTTTGTAAATCTGCCACTCGCTGTCACTCCGAGGGTCCCACTGGAAGAGAACATAAGCAGAGGTAACTCTCCAGGCTTAGTCATGTCGGGAGGGTGAGAGGATACCTGAGCCATGCATGAAGTCAAGAACTTGATTCTCTCTCTTTTCTTCATTCCTCAGTATGGTGAAGCTGCTGTGAAAGTGCACTTGTGCCTGAACCTGGTTGCTGGTGTTTTTATTTCCGTTAGGAACTGCTTTAGTGTCTTTGTCCTCCTCTGACACCGAGACACCTTTATGAGAGGTGACACCACTACCGAACCCTGTCTGCCACAGCCCGAGGCCCTCACAGGTGCAGCAGCACTTCCATCCCCACACGGTGGACTTGGAAGTGATGGATGAATGGTTGGACCTGATGATCTGAAGGGTCTTTTCTAACCTCAGTGATTCTGTGCTTTTATGACAAGTGGTTTGTTCTGTTTGGGTGTTTTTTTTTGGTTTTTTTTTTTTTTGTTTGGTTTGGTTTTTGTTAATGCCCAGGTGATTGTTCCGCGTGCCTTGAGGGGAATGTTAAATCTGACGTTCTCCTCTGTGCCACTGCACTGTGTTTCTGCAGCAGCAGAGCTGGCTTGCTTTGTGTTACCAGAATTTCCTAGATATATTTCTTTGTTGTGAAATATCCCAGAGAGACGCCCCGCGGGGGCTTCTGGAAGCACTTCAGGGATACAGCCTTGAGCATACAGGGAAACGGAGTAAAACTGTATTCTCTGGCCAGCTGGCTTGGCTGGGATCACTGCAGAGACAAACTCTCTCCTCAGGCCCCAAAAACAAACAGGCAGAAGTTCTGGCAGCAGTTGAGCAAACAACGACCTCTCTTCCAGAGACCCTGAGCATGTTAGGGCCGTGAATGCGGAGTGCAGACTGCAGGTGCCAGTGCTGGTGCTCCTCGTGGGGAGGGGGCTCGGGGCAGGGGCCTCAGCACAGCACACGTTCTCCTCGTGCCATGAGACTGTGGTGGTAGCCGTGTTAGGAAGTCGTCTGATGCTTCTGCAGTAAAAGGCACGCTTGAAAATAAGCCTCAGGAGGCAGCGACAGGATGCACTGGCCTACTTTCCTCACTTTGAGAACTGCAGAATGGAATCTTTTAGTCGCTGCAGAACACATCTGTCCGTGGGGACCTTTTATACATTAACACACTCCTCGGCAAGGGACTTAGGCGGATCTCAGTCGGCTCCAAACTGATTTCTCCTTAGCTTAATTTTGAATTAGTGAAGGTGTGGATCTTCCCTGGACACTTTTTTCCTGCTGCATATTCAGGAAATGGCTAAATTAGGCAACTGAGCAAGTAAGCATATCCAAGGAACATATCTGCAGACACAGATTTAAGGTGTGTGTGTGTATATAGATATATATGTAGAGGAAGGGTGCTG
Organism: Sclerurus mexicanus; assembly: GCA_013396755.1. Taxonomy (NCBI): domain Eukaryota; kingdom Metazoa; phylum Chordata; class Aves; order Passeriformes; family Furnariidae; genus Sclerurus; species Sclerurus mexicanus. Next base: position 15,466 of record VWZF01006953.1, on the reverse strand, counting down.
CTATCAGTGTCACTTGTAGCACAGAACTGAGCCCATATGTTTTGCAACATAAAATAGGATGGTGAGAACCCCCCATGGGTTCTCTTTAGGTACACAGAGGTTTGGCTGATGACAGCGTCGATGGAATTAGGTTTGGACAGATCACAACTTTATTGAGTATCAGGGAATGAGCTGTAGTGCCATTCTTTCACAGTTACACTGCAGGAAAGACACGTGCTGTGACCCAGAATAACCATTTCTGTTGGCACCAGAGCACGGGCTGCTCTGTTCTGGGATGTAAGTGATGGAGGTGACCAGCAAAATAAAAAAGGAAGAGATAACGAACCAGCTAATTCCAGAATGAGATTAGGACAGATTAGTCTGTCTAGCCCAAATCCCCAAACAGCCAGAACGGCTCTGTGTGTTTCTTCACTTTTTGCCTCATGTGTTGTCTTTCTCCCAAGTAACAAGTGTTGGGACAAGAGGAAACAGCCTCGGGTTGTGCCAGGGCAGGTTTAGGTTAGACATCAGGGAAAATGTCCAGCCCTGGCACAGCTGCCCGGGGCAGTGCTGGAGTCACGGTGCCTGGGGGGATTTGAAAGCCATGGGGATGTGGGTCACTGGTGGCCTTGGCAGTGCTGGGCAATGAATGGTTGGATGCACTGGACTCAGGTCCCTTGTGTTCTGTAAGTGCTTGGCCATGGCTGCAAACTGCAGCCTCTGGAACAGCTGCTGGCGCTATGTGTGACCAGGGATTGATCCTGATCGTTGCACTCTGAAGGCACTGAGGTGCTGGATTCTGGAAAACAGGCAAGACAACGGATCAACCACTCACAGTACTGGTATTTTTTTTACAGGGCACAACAGTTAGGGAGAGGATCCACTGCCTCACTTCTCAGCGAGGTATGGGAAGCTGGCACCGTGGGTGCTGCAATGTGACGGCGTTCCAGCTGGGTTTCCCTCGGATACTGCATTTGGCAGCTTTGCCAGCTGCACCAATTTCTGGAATTGGATCTAGTCTCTGATTTTTCCCTCTGGTGTGCTGTCCTAGGGTTGACATTTTTGAGAGCACCTGGAAACAGGGGAAGGGACGTTGTGGACTTGCAGCCTTGGCATTCATGAACTCCAGCGTGGACGAAAAGGGCTGGAAGCTGTGCCATTGTTGGGGGAAGTGCCCCGTTACGCCATGGGTGGGAGGCAGGACTGTGCCTCTCCTCTCCATCTGCTGGCTGATGGTTGCTCGGCTGGCTTAGTAGAGCAGGGAGATCCCTGTGTGCTGGTGGGAAGAGTGGGGGAATGGGGATGCTCCCAGCTGGGGCACAGGAACAGCCACAGGGGCACAGGAACTGCGGTGTGTAGCTTATGGTGATCACTGCGAGATGTTCTTTAGGGATGGTCATTGCTCAGAGCCTGTTGGAGTGAGAACCAAGAATCCTACAGCTGTGAGTTTATTTCAGTCAAAAATCCACGGGGATGTTTTCCTTCACTGTCCTAAGTGGAAGAAACAGCTTTGGATTTTATGTGTGAAGTAGGAACTGTGTGAAAAACTACAGATCCGTGTAGTTCAATGAATTTTTTTCTTGGGTTTCTGGTGCCACGAGAATAATCCCTTCAGGGTTCCTGATTTGTTTGATCCAGAGAAGTGGTGACTCTGCAAGTGAGGGTGCTGTCTGTGAGGGTGTTTCTGAAGTGGAACTGGCATAGGTGTTGATCATACTGTGGAGTCACAGACCAGTTTGGGTTGGAAGGGACCTTAAAGCCCGTCCAGTTCCAACCGCCTGGCACAGGCAGGGCCAACTTCCACTAGACCAGACTCCTCCAAGCCCCGTCCAGCCTGGCCTGGGAGACTTGCAGGGATGGAATGAGGACTGCACTGATGCCTGACTGTCCTTGCAGAGCCCCTCCTCGGAGCGCTGGGTTCCCTGCAGGGCCAGGTGGAGCAGCAGCTGAACGAGACCCTGCGGCGCCGCCGGCACGCGGGAGACGATGACCACAACATCGAGGTGCTGCTGGGGGTGGACGACTCTGTCGTCCGATTCCACGGCAAAGAACACGTCCAGAACTACCTCCTCACCCTCATGAACATTGTGAGTATCTGCCACAGCGCTCCCGGCTTGCGTGGGAGTGGGAGTTGCTCTTGGGAGCTCTTGTAGGAGTACCTGGTTTGGCAGAAATAGCAATGGGATCATTTTGGCTGCTGCTGAATATGGAGTTGTCTTTTCAGGATGTTGCTTTATTTCATCCTTTTCCCAGTAGTTTTTTAGGGCACCTTGGAGGCTAAGTCCAAGGAGTTTAAAATAATTGAAAAACAGTAAGGACAAAATCTAAACTCGATCTATTTCCAGTAATTCCAAGCTCTTCCTGCAACACAGTTCTGGGCAAAACCTGGCTAAAGAATAAGAATGTAGAAAAAAAGGTGTTTTAGGCCCCCCCATGGCTCTCCTGACAGAGCAAACCTTCTGGTAATACAAGTAGATCTATCTTATAAACTGTGGGACTGTAAGGTTTTTCAGGAAAACCCCCAATGTCCTAAGGACGGAGATGAGGCAGTGGGCTTCCCGTTAATAATGACTTGATAGATGGAGGAATGATTCTTGTATGTTTTACACTCACTTTTTTATTCCTGGAGTTGTTTTTGAATGATTGCTTAGGCTGGCAAATAATGAGAATTTGAGAGGAAAAAGTTATCCCTGTATGAATTTAACCCAACTGATGTGTTTTCCAGCATAACTCAGGGAATCATTTCTTTATTCTCACATGCCCCATGGTGTGCAAACAATAAATCTCTATTACACATTATTGCAGCACACTCTCTTTTTACTTTTAAAACCTGTTTAACTCTGAGAGTAGCAGGGCTGATCCACGTCCCAAACCACTTCCATGTTTTTCACACGCCTGAGGCTCCATCTGCTGGGAGCAGCTGTGGGGCCAGAGCCGGGGCGAGCAGACACCTCCCCTGCCCAAAGCCATCCTGAGAACGGGATAAAAGGGGCTTATGGGCAAATCTTGAAGGCCTGAAACTCCAGGTCAACTCCAGAGTCCTTTTTGTCTCTAGAGGAGTGACTCCCTGGTTGTCTCTTGGCACAGGGGAGGTTGTGAGCGCTTTTCCTGGCCCAGCTGCATTAATGGGAAGGAAATAGGGGAGGAGTAACTGACCTTTGGGATAATTGCTTCACAGGACAGGCAGACTGAGCTGTGCCCATCCCCTGTCCCACTGCCCTGCTGACCCTGCTCGCAGCCCCAGGGATTGCATGTTTAAACCCTGGGCTCAGATCCTCATGCCCACAGTCTGGACACCTCCCAGTGACCTTTTTCCCCTGAGGGGAAGAGGGAAGTTCTGTGTAGCCAGACTGAAAAATAAAAACCCCACTAACTCCTGCTCAAACCCATCAGCCTCTGAACGGGAGTGTTTATTTCTCACCAATTGCCCATAGCATAATATTTATTTTGTTTTTAGGGGGATGAGGAGCTTCATTGAGGACCTGCAGATGTTTCACACTCTGGTTTTAGGACATTTCTCACCTTCCCAGACACAGGGAAGGGCCTCAAAAAGGACAATTTTTGGCCCATCTGCATAATTCTGTTTTTCTAACTTCCCTTCCACAAGGCCTCTTTTTAGTACAGAAGTGACCACAGAATTCTAATTGATCTTGAAAAAGTAGGGCAGCAGTATTAGTTACTGCTAAAAAATACTCTTCAAAACAAGAAGCCCTGGAAGCGTTCCAGGCCAGGTTGGACGGGGCTTGGAGCAACCTGGCCTGGTGAAAGGTGTCCCTGCCTGTGGCAGGGGGTGGAATGGGATGAGCGTTAAGGTCTCTTCCAACCCAAACCAGTCTGGGATTCTGTAATTTGCAGGGTTTGAACTTCAAGTCTTTTCCCCAGTCCCCTCTTCTTGGGAGCCTGATCCATGAAACTTGACATGTGCTTCCCAAAGTTCCATGTGAGGTTTGTGGTGACGGGAAGTGAATCTACATTTCTCACTGCGTGGAAATGATCTGAGAATTGAATCCTCTGCTGAGGATGTAGTGGTAAAAGCACTTGAAATAACAACTCTGTGGCATTGGATGTTCTCTTGGTGTCATCAGTGGGTCGGATTTTTTTTAAATTTTTCCTTTTTTTCCCCTCAGGTGAATGAGATTTACCATGACGAGTCCCTGGGCGTTCACATCAACGTCGTGCTGGTCCGAATGATCATGTTGGGGTACGCGAAGGTCAGTGAGCCGGAACTCTGCCCTCATGTCCTGGGCAGAGAATCCAAATTTGTCTGAGTTTCCTGCCCTCGAGGAGGAGCTGGAGGGTGTAACACGCTGCCCTTTCAGTCCATCAGCCTGATCGAACGGGGGAACCCCTCGCGGAGCCTGGAGAACGTGTGTCGCTGGGCTTACCAGCAGCAGAGGGCGGACCCCAGCCACGCCGAGCACCACGACCATGCCATCTTCTTAACCAGGCAAGATTTTGGGCCCGCTGGTATGCAAGGTAATGCAGCTGACCTGGAGCAGAGCTCTCTGGGCTCCGTGTTTCTGGGCTGGCATCTGCCAGGAAAGAGGAAAAATCGGGAATGGCGTTGTTAGCACTTCCTTCTGCTCGTCCCACAGACTTTGTCAAAAGCAAGGCGACCTTGCCATGAGTCCTTGCCATTTATATCCAACTCTAGGTTGAATTTCTTACTTGAGAGTTGTAAATAAACACCTGTTTACTCCCTTCAAACTTGTGCGTGTGCAGGGATCACTGGAAACGTTCAGTGCACTCGGTATTCCCCTCCCCTTTTTTTATTGCATCCTTCACTGCAGATTTCTGTCTACAGACATCCCAGTCACTCTGCATTCATCTTTGGGACTCAGGGAACTAATGACAATGGGCAGGAATTCCCCAGGTGTGGGTTGTGTCGGGGCAGGCACTGGGCAGGCTGAGGAGCTGGGCAGGCTGCCCTGGACGTAGAGCAACTTTAGCTTTTCCTGAAGAAAAGGAAGTTTACTGGGGGGTCTCGTTTAACATCCGTGTCCTGGGCACAAGACTCAGCCCTGGTGTCTCTCCATAGGATATGCTCCTGTGACGGGCATGTGCCACCCGGTCCGGAGCTGCACCCTCAACCACGAGGACGGGTTTTCATCAGCCTTTGTTGTTGCTCATGAGACTGGGCACGTGTAAGTGTAACTTTTAGAGCCAGATCACACCAAAGCGTGGTGCTGCACCCCCTGCTTGCTCCAAGGGGGTTGGGTTTAATGGCTCCACAGAAGCTGTCTCGGTTTTATTTCCATCGCCTGGGAATGCAGTAGTGGTTGAAGCAATGGAGAGACAAGTGGGGGAAGAAAGGAAGGGGAGACAGAGGGGGCACTTGTTTTCTCTGGGGTGAGGGAAATGTCAGGAAGGCACCTGGGAGGCCCAGCAGAGACAGGTGCTGGCTGTGTGTCCTTTGCTGCCAACTCGGCGCCTCTTCGAGAGCTGTTTCCAGTGGCTCTGAGGGGGATTCCTTGTTCCAGGCTGGGCATGGAGCACGACGGGCAAGGGAACAGATGTGGGGACGAGGTGCGCCTGGGCAGCATCATGGCCCCCCTGGTGCAGGCCGCCTTCCACCGCTACCACTGGTCCCGCTGCAGCGGCCAGGAGCTCAGGAGATACATCCAGTAAGGCCTCTGATCCCTGTTTTTCCAGGCCCTTTTCTCCTTCTAATCTGTGTCAGAAAAGCTCTAACCCACGAACACTGTGTGCTTGCGTGGGGCTGTCCCATGGCCTGTCTGCTGGGCATGGAAGGCCGGTGGAAAGACCGCTCTGACTCCAGCAGGGTTTGTCACAGAATCCCAGAATGGTTTGGGTTGGAAGGGACCTTAAAGCTCATCTGTTTCCAGCCCCCTGCGTGGGCAGGGACACCTTCCACTAGCCCAGGTTGCTCCAAGCCCCGTCCAGCCTGGCCTTGGACACTCCCTGGCATGGAGCAGGAATGAGAAGCATACATTTTCTTGTGATGGTTTTTTTCTTTGTCTCTTCCCACAGTTCTTATGACTGTCTTCTCGATGACCCTTTCGAGCACGACTGGCCCAAGCTTCCCGAGCTGCCAGGCATCAACTACTCCATGGACGAGCAGTGCCGCTTCGACTTCGGCGTGGGCTATAGGATGTGCACAGCGGTACGTGCAGAGCTGCAGTGTGGCACAGCGCAATGGTAACCACCGGAGGGCACCTAAGGCAGGATTTAAACAGATGTGGGAAGAGCAGAGGGATGTTTATGGGGGAACCCAGTCCTCTGCTCCTGTGGGATGATGGCCAAGTGGGTGGCAGCACTGTCCACACGGCACAGACTGGTGGGAGTGATCCCAAGGAAGAAAAGGGAAAAACCACTCAGTTTCCTCCCACTTCTGGGTTTCTCCTTTCCTCTTCTCACTGGCCAAGGGCTGGGGGATGCAGGGAATAAGCACTGCCCTGAAGATACTGGAGTCACTGGTGTGTGTGAGATGGATTGATGGAATGCATTGGATCCTTATCACAAACAGTATAAATAACCTCAGGTTCTGCATTTCATCTCGTGCCTGTTGTGGGTTTCAGTTCCGGACCTTTGATCCGTGCAAGCAGCTGTGGTGCAGCCACCCTGACAACCCCTATTTCTGCAAGACCAAGAAGGGACCTCCCCTCGACGGCACGGAATGTGCCCCTGGAAAAGTGAGTCTGGGCTTTGCACCGTGCTTGTCCTGGGGAGAAACCAACAGTGTGGTTCATCTGAGGTGAATGGCACAGGGGGAGACGGGGAAACTGGGGGGAGTGAGAGGATGGGAAAAGAAGGAGCTGTGCTTTCCCACTGGGATATTCCATGAGCCGCACAAGGTTTGCTGCAGTACATTTTGGGCTGTAACCCATTCTGTGACCGTTTTGTTATGATTTTTCAGTTCTCTCTTACCTGCAAAGTGTCCATTGAGTGTCTTTAGGAACACAGGGAAGCAAATGATACCATTCCTGCAGGATGGCTGTTCAGAGTTCATGGTCCAAACACCCTGTGGCAAATGTTTGTGTAGGCTGAGGATTAGCACTTGGTTTTTCTCTTTAATATCCCCATTAGTGGGAGTCCTGCTGCCAATCCGTGTTTAATTATAGAGTTAAATACCTGTTTTTTAGTGAATTCCCTGTATTTTGGGATACAGGAGAGCCACTTGTACCGTTTGAGTGTGCCCCAGGCAGCAGCAAAATGCTTCTGTACTGTGATTATATGTTTGATCTGGGGTTCGTGTCCGTTCTCACGCATTTCCTGCCCCAATTCCCTCAGTGGTGCTACAAAGGTCACTGCATGTGGAAGAACACCAACCAGCTGAAGCAGGATGGGCACTGGGGACCCTGGACCAAGTTTGGCTCCTGCTCCCGCACCTGTGGAACCGGGGTTCGCTTCCGCACCCGCCAGTGCAACAACCCAATGTAGGTCTGGGCCCGCTGCCAAGGGCATTTAGGCTTTGCGTGGAGATTCTCTTCAAGACCCTTGAAGTGGGATCATTTTTGTGGAGTCCTAGGATTTCACAGAATCATAGAATCATGGAGCGGTTTGGGTTGGAAGGGGCATTAAAGCTCATCCAAATCCGACCCCTTGCCTAGACAGGGACACCTTCCACTAGATACATTTATATTTATTTTTTGCTTTTATACACCAGAGCTGTATTAAGTTAGTTATTATTAACTATACACTAGAGCTGTATTAAGAGTACGTGGAGTTTAATTTATTTTTTTTCACGTGACGTGTATCTGAGGTTTTTGGGCTCTGTAAAGAATTAAATGGGAAGCAAGCCTTGGAATTTAATGGAAGTGGGTGCAGAGGGAAGTGTTGTAAATAATATGTATCAGTCACCCTGGAAATTGTCAGGAATAGCACCAAGCGCCAGGGAGTTCAGGAATGGTGCTCAGGACCCCAGTGGATCTGTGGGGCCTCTATAAATGGACATGGAGTTTTACTCTCCAAGGAACTATGGGGAAAGGCTACAATTTTAACCTGAAGAGTCATCTCGGGAGCCCGGCTTAAAACACCTTAAATTAAATCTGATTTTCTAAAAGATGAGGACTCCCTGTTTTCAATTTCCCCCAAGGCAGAGCCTTACTCCCCTCCCCGGGAAGGATTTCTCCCTGTTGAGAATCTCTGGGATATTTTCTCCCCGCAGGCCCATCAATGGAGGTGACGACTGCGCCGGGGTCAATTTTGAGTTCCAGCTGTGCAGCACCGAGGAGTGTCCAAAGCACTTTGAGGACTTCAGGGCGCAGCAGTGCCAGCAGCGCAATTCCCACCTGGAGTTCCGGGGCAGCCGGCACCACTGGCTGCCCTACGAGCACCCCGACCGTGCGTCCTGCTCTGGGCCTTTAGTGCCGCTTTAAAGGGTTTGGAGCCATTCCCCTCGGCCTGGCTATCTCGGGGACAGGCCCACAGCTCCCACAAAAGCAAATCGGTTGGGTCCCCCCCCTACCCCATCTGTCTGGTTCGTCTGAAAGTCACCAGTTTGGCCCTAAATCCCAGATTTTAACCTTCAAGTTTCCTGATCTGACCCAGATTTTTGTGTTTTAGCCCCAAATTGCCCGTGTCCCACCCAAAACTGCCCATTTATCCCTAAAATTGACGCTTTCCACCCTAAGTTGCTCTATTATGTCTAAAAATCACCAGATTTGCCCTAAATCCCTTATTTTAACCTCCAATTTCCCCCTGACCCAAAGGAGCATTTTTACTCTCGAATCCCCCATTTTCCCCCAGCATGCCTGTTTATCCTTGAAATTGACCTTTTGACCCAAAATTGCAGAATTACATCCAAAAATCCCAAGGTTTGTCCTAATTTCCAGTTTTACCCCCAAACCCTGTTTCTCTCCAAAACTCCCTGTTTACCCCTAAAATTTACCTTTATGACTCCAGAATTGCCCATTTATCTCTAAAATTGACACTTTTGACCCAAAATTGCCACATTATATCTAAAACCCATCAGTTTTGCCTTAAATCCGTGGGTTTCCGCCTCCCCCACCTTCCCACCTCACCCAAACCTCCCCATTTCCCCCCAAAATTCCCCCCAATTTGCCAGTTCCTCCCCAGACCACCCTGTCCCACTGCTCCTTCTCCGCCCCATTCCCAAATGTGCCTGTCCTTTCTCACTCCTCGCCATGCCAGCGGGGTATTTCCCAGGGAGCACACCTGGGGCACTGTCAATCCATGCTGTCCCTCCTCTGCCCTGGCTCCACAGCTCCCAAGAGATGTCACCTGTACTGCCAGTCCAGAGAGACGGGGGATGTGGCTCACATGAAGCAGCCGGTGCATGACGGGACTCGCTGTTCCTACAAGGATCCCTACAGCATCTGTGTCCGTGGGGAGTGCGTGGTGAGCTCAAGGGCAGGGAGAGACTCTGCGGATGTCTCTAAATTCCATGTTTGCAGCATGGCGTTCCTCATAATTCCTTGAGATTTAAATTAAATTAGCGAACGCCACAGGCCAGTCCCGTGGAAGTGCTCCACTTCTATTGCACTGATCCTTTCATATCATGGAATCCCAGACTGGTTTGGGTTGGAAGGCACTTTAAAGCCCATCCAGTGCCACCCCTGCCATGGGCAGGGACACCTTCCACTAGCCCAGGTTGCTCCAAGCCCCGTCCAGCCTGGCCTTGGACACTCCCCGGAATGGGGCAGCCACAGCTTCTCTGGTCAACCTGTGCCACCCTCCCCAGCCTTCCAGGGGAAAAGCCCCTCCTAATACCCAGCCTTTCCCTTTTTTCTGCAGAAAGTGGGCTGTGACAAGGAAATTGGCTCCAACAAGGCCGAGGATCAGTGTGGGGTCTGCGGCGGGGATGACTCCCACTGCCGGACCGTGAAGGGGACCTTCACCCGCACCCCCAAAAAGCTCGGTAGGAGTAACACCTGGCTGGAGCTCCTGTTGGCTCTGGGGTTTGTGTCACACTCGTGGGCACGGGACAATGCCCAGAATCATTCAGACTTGGGCAGTAATGCCGTTGACACCACCCCTTGACCCCGTTCAGGGCAGGCTGCTGCCCATCCATCCCTGACTGCGGACAGACATGAAAGTGGCAGAGCTATTTAGGGAATACTGACTGTTCTTCCCTAAATCTGACAAATCTGATCATTAAAAAGACTAATTGACCTCTTCAAACAGGGAAACATTTAAGCAAGAGGTGCTAAAAAGAACTGGGGTTTCTGGAAAATGAAATCTGCGGGTATCCTACTTAAAATTCCCCCATGGATTGTCCCTGGTCCAACTTCCACTGACTGGTCACCTTGGCCAAATGTGTCCAAATCTGCTGTAAATGCATTTGACCACAATGTAAATTATATTTTATGCTGGTAAAGACCCTCTGGGTGACCCCAGTCACTGGAATGACTGGACTGGGCTCCCAGGGCACTCATTCCGGGCATTCTGTTTAAGGGAAGAGCAGGGGAGCCTTTCCCAGAGGAGCTAACAGTGTTTCCCTCTCTGGGACAAAGGAGGTGGAAAACACGCTGGGTCAGTGCAGGGGCTTGTGGGGAGAGAGGCCTCCATGGGAATGGGAGAGTTCCTGCTGCAGTTCCCATCTCCCTGCAGGCAGACAGGTAATGCCAGAGCAGGCCAGAGCTGGGTGCTCCCTGTGCTCCAATGGCAAGGGGTGAACAGCTGCACTGCTCAGCCAGGACCATGACCTTCCCTGTTTGCAGCTCTTCTGGTCCTTCACTTGGATTTTGCTAGGAGCTGTGGTATGTCACAGGCAGGACAGACTGCCAGTACATCCATTAGTCCCAGAATCCAGTGATGTTCCATAATTAAATCTGCAGTTGATAAAGAGAAAATAACAGGAATATGAAAATCCCATGTACTCAAAGAACTTAGAGTGCTCTTGACTAAATCCTGATCTAGAAGTATGTGTGACAGATCCCTAGGAAGGGATTTTAGTCTTCCTAATGGCAGTGCTTCCTTAATTTTACACTGACTACCTGTGATCTGCACTGGTAAAGCACTGAAACTCAGAATAGTTTTCTTTGGGAACAGCTTCTGACTTTCACTTCAGACATGACCATCTGACAGGGCAGTCAGCAAACTCCAACCCAACAGCCTGGCTGAGGAGTGATTTGGGAAAATAAGGAGGAACATTTGTGTTTGTGCCCTCATGTGCCGAGGGACACAGGGAACATCCTCTTCCCTGAGCTGTGGATAGATCCAGCCTGTAGCAGCATGGCTCTAGATATTAAACTGATCCCAGTTGGGAAGTGGCAAATCCATCTGTAACTGGTGTCTCTTCTCTCCCTGGAAGAGAAGAGCCCAGGGAGGGCCTGTCCCACACCTTCCAAACCGATTGGCTCCGTGTCTCCCGGCCCTGCTCTTCGGTTGCTGGTGGATCCCTGTCCTGCAAGCAGAGCTGGGCCGTGCCCCGCGCTCCTGACCATGGCTGTTCCTTTCTCTTTCCATCCCTGCTGCCTCCACTGACCCTGCACGTGCCAAAGGGTACCTTAAGATGTTTGATATCCCTCCCGGGGCTCGACATGTGTTTATTCAAGAAGATGAGGCCTCTCCTCACTTCCTTGGTAAGTGTTTCTCTGCTTGGGTTTGGAGGAGGAGCTCGGGGTGCTCCTGCCGAGAACCTGAGGGATGAGAGGACTCAGGGAAGGGGTTGGGTACATGTGGCCTTTCCAAATGATGTGGTCAGGGCGGTGCCCTGCAGTCCCACACCTTGGCATACAAACACCTACTGCTCATTTGAATCCTCCAGAATGTTAAACTGACCCCCGGTTTGCATGTTTGCAAGGTTGTCATCACTCACATGGAAATGGGCACTGCTGGAGTCAATCACATTCAGTATCTTTAATTATTCTTACGGTGTATTGGAAAAAGTTGTATGGAAGGAAAAAAATGTGAGTCCATCTTTAGATGGATGTTGGAATGGGATGATCTCTAGGGTCCCTTTCAACCCAAACCATTCTGTGATTCAGATTTGTAATGAATTGGTAAACCCCTCTGTACCTGGCTGTTGAGGTGTGCTGCAGGAACCCAAACCCAACCTCCAGTTCCTCAGCTATTTGCTTACGGATTTTAGCATCTGGGACACACCTGTGTGCGTAGAGGAGACTAAAATGGGATGAAAATCTGTTATTTTCGTAATCTGATGGCTGTGGCCGAGGCACAACAGGCTCTGCTCTGCTCTCATTCCTCCCAGCCATCAAGAACCAGGCTACAGGCCACTACATCCTGAATGGGAAGGGGGAGGAGGCCAGATCCCGATCCTTCATCGACCTGGGCGTGCAGTGGGAATACAGCATCGAGGACAACATCGAGACCCTGCACACGGATGGGCCCCTGCACGACGCCGTGGTGGTGCTGGTGGGTGGCACGTCGAGCCCTGGGAACGCTGGGCTTGGCCGTGGAAAGGACCTTAAGGACCCTCCAGGTCTTGGTGTGTTTACTGTGCAGAGCAGTTGGTAACAGCTCTGGGTTCACGCTTGGTTATCCGCAGATCATTCCTCGGGAGAACGACACCAGATCCAGCCTGACCTACAGATACATCATCCACGAGGATTCGGTGCCGACCATCCACAGCAACAACGTGCTGCGGGAGGACACGGACACCTTCGAGTGGGCCTTGAAGAGCTGGTCCCAGTGCTCCAAACCCTGCGGTGGAGGTGAGCAGGGGGTGGAGGTGAGCAGGGGATGGGGCACCTGTAACAGGGGACAAATTACCAAAAAACTGGGGGAAGGGAATGATTCTTGGCCTCCCTCTTTTAACAGCAATTCGTTAGTTTGGGGCCCAAGCTTTAAATACCTGAAGTGCTTGATTGTTCCTAATGTCACACTTCCAGCTTAGGAAGAAAAAGGCCTTTTTAGATGTTTGAATTCAGCCACCAAAGCCGCTTGGGAAGTCCAGACTCAGACTCTGACGCTCCTGAGCATTCCCTGTACTCATGGCTCTTAGGCAAAGAATTGGCAATGCAAATCCCAAAATACCTTGTCTTCTAAACACATTTAATCGGCCAGAAAACTCCTATTTAAAGGAAACATTCTAACGAGGATCCGTTTTTCCTGATTTCTCTGACATGTTCCCAGGGTTCCAATACACCAAGTACGGGTGCCGCAGGAAGAGCGACAACAAGATGGTCCATCGCAGCTTCTGTGAAGGCAGCAAAAAGCCAAAGCCCATCCGCAGGATGTGCAACTTGCAGGAATGCACGGAGCCCCTGTGAGTGCTGCCAGGCACGGAGAGCAGGGATTGCTCCGGCCACGTTGGGTGGGATCAATGTGGTGGGATGCTGGTGGCTTTCCAGCCTGGAGTGCCTGCATATGTAGGGGAATTTCTGCCTGTGTAAGAGTGGGCACTGGTCTTACCGGGTGGTTATCATAAAACCTTGGAATGGGTTGGGTTTGAAGGGACCTTAAAGCTCATTTAGTTCCAACCCCCTGCCAGGGGCAGGGACACCTTCTACTATCCCAGGTTGCTCCAAGCCCCGTCCAACCTGGCCTTGGACACTCGCAGGGATCCAGGGGCAGCCACAGCCGGGTAACAGGTAGCAGTCGATGGTACCTGACTCTGTTTCCCTCCCCAGCTGGGCAGCAGACGCGTGGGAGCACTGCACCAAAACCTGCGGGAATTCTGGCTACCAGCTCCGCACGGTGCGCTGCCTCCAGCCCCTTCCCGACGGCACCAACCGCTCCGTCCACGCCAAGTTCTGCAGCGGGGAGCGCCCCGACAGCCGCCGCTCCTGCAACCGCGCGCCGTGCCCCGCGCCGTGGAAAGCCGGGCCCTGGTCCCAGGTGGGGAGCGGCGCCAGGGGCAGCACCGGCCCGGCCAGTGTGGGGCTGGCTGGGACAGGGGGGTCTGTGCGTGGTGCTGGGACAGGGAATGTCCTGAACTGAGCCCTCTGTGGCTGGCAGTGCTCGCTGATCTCTAGGGCAGAGCGTGGACGTGCTGAGGTAAATTGAAGCGCTCAGTAGTGGACAGTTAGGCAAAATTTTGGGTGGTAAAACTTGAGATAATCTAAGAGTAGGGAATTAATACTTCGAGGTAAAAATGAGGTAATTTGTGGAGGACAGCTAGGGAAAATTCTGGTGGGAAAATGTGAGGTGATCTCTACAGGAGAGAAGGAACATTTCGAGATGAACTGAGACAGTCTTGGACATGGAGGGAATTCTGGAGGAGGGGAAACACTTGATGTAATCTCCAGTGTAGAGAATGAATATTCTGAGGTAAAAATGAAGTCATCAGTAGTGCAGAGGTAGGGATAACTTTTGGAGTGTAAAACTGAGGTAGTTTATAGCACACAGAATGACTACTGTGAGGTAAACTGAGGCAATCAGTAGTGCCCAGGTAGGGAAGCTTTGGGGGGTAACACCTACACGGTAGAAAATAAATATTATGAGGTAATCAGTAGTGGACATCTGGGGGAAATTTTGGGGGAGAAATTTGGGGGTTAAATTTGAGATAATCTCCAGGGCCGAGAATGAACATTTTGAGGTTAAAATGATGTAATCGGCAGTGGCCAGGCAGGGAGAATTTCCGGGTAAAACTCGAGTTGCTCTGTAAGGTACGAGTTGCTCCGTAGGGTACAAAAGAATGTTTGGGAGGGAGGACGTGGGCTCACCCGTGTGGCGAGCCCTGAGCCGTGCCCTCTGTGTGTGGCAGTGCTCGGTGACGTGCGGGGAGGGGACGGAGAGCCGGCAGGTGCTGTGCCGCGCTGGGGACCGCTGCGCCGGGGAGCGCCCCGAGGCCGTGAGGGTCTGCCAGCTGGCTCCCTGTGACGGTAAGAGGAGGGCTGGGAGGGCTGCGGAGGGGCAGCGGAGCACCGTGCTGGGAGGGGGGCAGGCACGGGGGCCAGCTTTTCACAGCGTGGGCGTCGCAGCCGCGGGCTGTTGGTGCCTCCCCGCGCCCGCCGGGGTCTCTCCTGGACACGTGTGCATGCCGGGGTTAACCACGCTGGCCCCAATGGGGTTGGCCCCAGCTGGGGCCAGAGGGGAAGGTCCATCCAAAGCAAACCCTGCTTCAGCTCTAAATCCTGGGAGAAGTTCTACAAGCTGCCATTGGAGGGAATGAAAGTACATAAAAGCAGAACAAAGAGGATTAAAAATGATCCCATTATATTGTTCTCACAGAATTTTTAGCAGATTTTTAAGCTTTTTATGACAACAATGCATTTCTTCCTTCGGACTATTCACTCTGTGGGATTTGGGGTTTATCTGGGTTTTAACTCCCTCACAGTGGCCCTGGCACTGATCAGGAGCTGGCAGGAAAAACAGAGCCAGACCTCCTGCCAGGTACAGGGTGTTTTGCCCCAGAGTGGACTCAACTGCTGCCCACCAGCCTGGCCAGGATAGAGGATGGGGGACTGGGTTGTACAGAATTCACCTAAAAAGTAAAAAAGAGATTATGTGAGTACATGGCTCGCTTTGGAACGTGCTGGAAGTAGAGAAGCACAACCCCAAATCTCTGCACTGTGGCTGGAGCAGCAGAATCTAAACCAGTGCAAACCAACACCCCAAAATTAACCGTGAGAGAACAGGACCAAACAAGGGTCACTGT